>JAQHUG010000010.1:485755-569231 GCA_028555095.1 Dicrostonyx torquatus
GATCCAGGATCTACACAACAGTAGGTTGTGACAACCTGGGTGCTATCCTCAGGATCCAGGATCTACACAACAGTAGGTTGTGACAACCCGGGTTCCATCCTCAGGATCCAGGATCTACACAACAGTAGGTTGACATCTGACTTCCACATGTGTGCCAAAAAAGAGAAACAAAACAAACAAAAAAACTTAAAAATATTCTCCATGTCTATAGCCTCTGATTCCTCTTGGTCCTTTCTCCTTGCTCCCAGGTCCACAGGCAGAGGTTGCCTCACCAAGCCTGCAGCAGCTTCTGGAGGTCAGGCCTGTGGGAGGCAACTTTCATTTTTGTTCTCCAGGACAGCTCAGCTCCCAAAGACCCCGCTGGCACTGCTCCTGTGCAGAAAGCTTGCTTTCTCTGACACAGTTCTCTGTCTTCTCTGATTGTCCCTCAAGGTCTCCTCCCAGGCTGACCGCCCCATACACACACCCCTCACGCCACGGCAGGTGCTTTCAACTCTGATTCACACTCCATCATGCTGTCCTTGCACATTAGGTGCCTGGTGTGAGGAAGGGGCTGCCTTCATCTCAGCCTCCCAGCGTTAGCCCAGCGACCCAGGATGTCCTGGGGGTGGGGCGAAGGATGATGGGTAGGCGAGCGGATGTATGAATGCGCACCTTGCACTGTGTGCAGAGTTCTGCCCAAGGAAAGTGGATGGACTGGAAAGCCAGTGTCAAAGGTGACAAGTCACTCACACGTGAGGCATGTGGGAAAGGAGGTGCTGTGACCCGGGAGAGAAGGACACAAGCGCAGCAGAGCCCAGCTTGTGCTGCGACTGAGTCCTGACAGAGTCTTTTTGCTTTGGAGAATTCAAAATGGGGCTTGTTCATTAACTTAGTTTTTATTGTCATGTGCAGTTATGGGAAGGGACACAAACGACCACAGAGTCGGCCACTAGATGAAAGATGATCAGATGAGATGGGAGCACGGCAGGAGGAGAGAAAAGATTGCCAAGAAGGAGCAAGAACACAGGAGGGAGAGAAGGAGAGGACAGATCAGAGAGAGGGGAAAAGCCCAGTGTCCATGAAACTCTGATCAGAATCCTAACTGCAGGGTGGAGTGGATGGCTCGGCGGCTAAAATACCTGCTGTACAAGGGTGAGGACCAGAGTTTGGATCCCTGAATACTGTGTAGAAGAGGGGCAGCTGTGTTGGACTATAATTCCAACAGCCAAGAGGCGGAGACAGGGGCTCCCAGGGGCAAGGTGATGAGTTCCAGTGGAAGACTGGCTCCACAAGTAAAGCAGAGAGCCGTCAATGAAGACGCCTCTGGCTTTGGGCCTCCACATGCATATATGTGCAATGCATCCGCTTACAGGGGTGGGCTCACATGCATTTGAAAATATGTACTAGTACACACCACACACACACATGCGTTCGCAACATGTGCGCACACACACACACACACACACACACACACACACACACACCACAGAAAAAGAAAAACAAAATACCCCCATAAACTCTAACTGTGAGGATGGTTCTGCCAGCAACCCAAGTTTGGTGGATGGTGCTGCCACTTGGTGACCGATGACGTCTTCCCTGCTTTTCTTCAGTTTATTGCTGGGGTAACAGACACCTGCTGCATAAACTGGTTACTGTCACCTCTCAGGCAGAATTGCCCCTTGGGCTCCTGTGGGCACATTTCCATATCTCTGGAGCAACCCAGGCTTCGCCATGTGTTATCACTATCTCTTTGCCTGTGTGTCCCCTTTTTAGGATTGGGGGCCCTTTTTACTTCTACTGGCTACTGGTGGAGAATCACAAGCCTGCCCTCGTGGGACTTGAAGTTTTAATGCTTGCTCTACAGAGTTAATGCTTCTTAAATGGAGTTAAATGATAAACTGCTTTTTAGGAAACCCAACCCCCCACACCCGATCAGTGATGAGCTGTAGTTCTAAGGTTCAAGGCCCAGCTCTATCAATTCCTGGCTCTTTGACTTCTATTACTTCCTTGATAAGTGGATAAATTTTGACATAAAAATGTCAGTCTCCAAGGCTGTCAGGATAATCAGATGCTCAATGTCCAAGTTAGGTTTCTGTTGCTGCAGTAAATACCATGACCAAATGTAACTTGGAGAAGAAAGGGTTTGCTTCAGTTTCTAGGTTACAGTCTATCATCTAGGGTGGCAGGGACAGGAATTCACAAGCAACACTGCTTCCTGAATCCCTCCTCCCAGGCTCACCTTGGTTCCACTATTTTTCTTATACAGCCTGGGGATAGTACCACCCACAGTGGGCCAGGCCCATCATCATCAATTAGCAATCAAGAAAATGCCCCACATATACCAGTCTGATGGAGCTGAGGCTCTCTCTTCCCAGGCGTGTCAACAACCAAAATCGGCCATCACACTCAAAAAATGACTTAGTAAGAGTCACTGTTCTTATTATTGTCATCTCTGTCCCCAGTACCTAAGCATCACATTTTTTACCCTATAGGTCTTTATGGAAACATCAGTAAAAATGTTTCTTGTCTTTGGAGTTGAAGCTATCATGCTCATAAACAAAGATTCTGTAAACTCCACAGTAGGGTACGAACTGAAGCACAGTTGAATGAGTTGGCAAGGAACTGAGAATACGTGTTATTGTTCCGCCGATCACACAAACAAACAAGACTGGTAATTCAGGAACTTAAATGTATCCCAAGAATAGTTATGGCTGCACATGGCTGACTGGGGATTTTCCAAGTGAGGTGCGTAATTGAGCAACTGGGTCGTGCACTTGGATGGCTACTATGCCCCATTCCCCACCCAATGTGTGTCTCTGGGCAGTCGGGGTGAGAAGACTGGTCTGGGCAGGAGTGGTTAGCAATGAGGGCTCAGGGCTTCCTTGGTGGAAGAAAGACCCAGACAATGAGTTCTCTTCAGGATGCAGGTGTGCACCAAAATGGGAGAAAAATTAGCGTCTCTGGGTTCAACTCCCTGCTACAACCTAATTGACACCAGGAAGTAGCTCACATGATCTCTCCTTCAGGAATGAGGATTGGGACATTTCCCCTCCAGTTCCTCCACAATGGATGCTTCTTTCCCTTGATCTTAAAAAAAAAAAAAAACCAAAAACCTGTGTGTGTGTGTGCGTGTGTATGTGTGCATGTGTGTGTGAACATCAGAGTGTACACACACAGCCATATACCTCGGCTTGTGTTGAAAGGTAGAAAACAACTTGCAGGAGAGGGTTCTGACCTTTCATGTGGATCCCTGGGGATCAAACTGAGGTTGTTAGGGCTTGCAAGACCTTTGACCTGTTGGGTGATCTGTCTTGCCCATCTCTGGGTCTTCATGCCTTTCTGTTTGTGTCTCCTAGCAGATTCTCCAAAGTGTCTCCATGTGAATTCCAGAGGGAACTCCAAATCCCACCTCACCTCAGTCTACACACTGGCTGCACATGGGCAGGAGTCCTCAAGCTTCTTTCCTAGGCCCCTCAGCATTCACTAGGAGAGATCCCTTGTTCCACACACAGCCTGATCTCTGCGTGGCTATCAGAGTCTTAAGGAGGTGAGGCACATCCCTACACTGGCTGACTGTTGGCTCTGTGAGCCTTGTCTCCTGGGCAAGATTCCTAGATGGAGACAGGAATACTGTGGGGGAGACCATGCTGTGAACTCCTGGATCTCTGCCAGACCCCTGGAGTCTCCTGACCCTTCCAGTTTGAAATGCTACTCTGGCCTCTGTTGTGGCTCTGCTTCTGTCTACCTCTGATTGGTATCTCTGGCTGTGAGACTATAAGGACCCTGGGACCAACTCTTCCCAACGTTGGTCTTGGTCTCTCTGCAGCTGGACAAGCTTTGTGTGGCCTCAACTCTTTCCCGTGACTTTTCCAGACTTCGGTGAGAACCCCTAAGCTTAAGGTCAATAGGGCAGGGCACTTCCTGGACTATGGGTGCTTACAGAGGCTACTAGGGTGAGCAAGAGTGGTCAGCACCACCTTGGGTGGGCTCCAGGAAGCACTTGCTAGTGGTTCAAGCTGTCTATTTTTTCACTACACACACACACACACACACACACACACACACACACACACACACACACAGTACCATCCCATCTTCTCTCTTACCTTAAATAAAAACAGGAATGTGATAATCTGGATCTATTTCCACTATAATTTTTACAGGGCATGCATGGTCCACCACTACTCCTGTTAGTCAGTCATTGTTCTGTTCCTCTGTAGCAGGTTGGAGGTCTGAGTTGGAAGTGGGGTGGGGGACATTCCTAACTAGTAGATCCCCCTTCTGCAGCCCAAGAGGCATCTGTCTACTCAGAGAACAGTTTTAAGATGGTCACATGATCGAGGTCTGCTTTTGTCAGAACGGTCTCCTGAGCAAAGACCAGGCTTTAGTCTTTGACTTCAGAGTCTTCAGGTGGAAGTGGTTCCTGTGTGATAAGAGTGTAGTGTGGTCCCAGGGTGCTTCACCCAACACCCTGTTCCTGTACCTCTCGGTGGAGCAGGGACCCTGGGGACCAGCTACAGGAAGTGTGAACGCGACATTGTGCACAAAAGTATGCATGTCCCTGGCTGCCTCAGATGCACACTTGCAGACACTCTTTCTGCCTTGACATCCTTCATCAGCACCAGTTTGCTTGTTTTAGATTTATTTATAATTTACTCATGTGCATTTGTGTTTTGCCTACATGTATGTCTATGTGAGGATGTCAGATCCCCTGGAACTGGAGTTACAGACAGTTGTGAGCTGCCATTTGGGTGCTGGGAATTGAACCCGTGTCCTCTGGAAGAGTGGTCAATGCTCTTAACCACTGAGCCATCTCTATAGGTGGCTCATCCCCAGTATTCCTGTTTTTAATTAATTTATTATATATGAAAATTATATATAAAACATATAAACATATATATACATATATGTTTGCATGTCTGTATGAGTTTATGTGTGCCGTGTAGCTTCATGTGCCCACAAATACAGCCTAGAAGTGGGTGTTGGATTCCCTAGAACTGGAGTTACAGGTAGTTGTGAGCCATCTGGTATGGGTATTGAACCCAGGTCCTCTGCAAGAGCAATATTGCATTCTTAACAATTGAGCTACCTCTCCAACCCATTCTTGATTTTTGTTGTTGTTGTTTGTTTGTTTTAAAATAAGAAATCCACAGTTTATTTATTTGCCTAAATTAAGTGGTCGAACATATACCTGATAAACACTAATTGCTGAACAAGCTGAGGTAACAGAGATGAACAAGGACCCAGCCTGTCTTCTCTAGCTCTCTGTCTAGTGGAAAAGGGAATCAGGCCAACTGTCCATCACCTTCAGTGGGTGGTGAGGATTAAGTGGAGATATCCACTCTGGGAACACTGGGAAGGGGTGTCACCTCAGCCTTGGACCATGCAAGGTCACAGAGGTCTCCTCAGCCATTGGAACCAATTGGCGCTGCAGGCCTAGTGCCAGTTAGCTAGTCTGGAGCCAGGGAGATGCCTAATACCTGGGGAGCCAAACCCATCAGCTCCATAGCAGAAGACAACTGTGAATCCAATTGTACCAACAGTCCATTAAATGCCTCCAAAACGTGTTACTATGTGAAGCAGTCAACTGCATCTCCGCTCGACTCTTCCACGCTTACATATAAAATATACGTAATGTGGCATGTGGGTAAACTGACAAGGCTTCATGTGATCAGGGCTGAGGTCATCAGGGGAAAAGTGCTGGAAGCCTAGGAATATCTCAGCACCAGCCTCGCTGGGCAACAGAGAGGAGGAGGACCCAGACAAAGGTGTAGTAGGTGCCCAGTCAGATGGGCGGGGCACAGTGCCCCCCATCCTGGTTTTGCATGGGTAAGTGGAGGACCCAAGTGGCAGGAGATTGAGCTGCTTTGGTGGCATGGACGCTGTGCACAGGCCCAGCCGAGCCCTATGCTGAGGACTTCCTATAGCTGCAGAACTCACAGAGGGATCTCCCCATCTTCCACATTTTGGTGCCCCCTGGGCGCCCCTCCTGGCCACCTCTGGATGCCACCGAAGAAAACTGTGCAACCCACAATTCACTAAGGTTTGTTTTCCCCTCCAACTCCAGATGGCCTATCTGGGGACGGCTGAGGCTCCTGGGTGCGGGCCGTTGTGGTTTTTTGATGAGCTGAGCACATATGGATATCCGAACATCTGGAGCAGCCATGTGCTGCTTGGGGCAGGCCAGCCCTGGTAAGCCAATCTAGGGGCCCCGGGGTGCTGGGAGGCAGCAGGGCCCAGCCAGTGAGCTCGGATAAATTATTCATGAACGAGTTATTTGTGGTGCAAGGGGTCCATCAGCTACTTTGATTAAAAGTCCAACGAGTAATGAATATGCAAACGCCAGCGACTGCTCCGAGCAACAGATTTGTCAAATTGCCTGTACTTCACCGAGATAAAGGAAAACCTCCCGGGGTCCCGAAATTGAAAAACCGCACCGTCAAATCTCAGCATTATCTTAATTATCAAATCTCCTTGGCCGTGCAAATACCCCCGTGTGAAGCTGGAGCAGGGTGCTGACAAAAACTGGGAGAGAGTTATATATATTTGTCTCTAAAACAGGGGTTAGAAGGGGGGGGCTGGCTAAGTGAGAAACAGCTTAACATGAAGCAGAAGAGATTTTAATTCACATGGTGACTCCGCAGCCATTTAATTATTTTAATTAGGCTTAATTAGTGGTAAATTTACAATGATATGCTTGATACCTGGCATTAAATCTTTCATGCATAAATGTTTTGTTAAAATGAGAAAAAAGGCAAGTGGCATTTCGCCAGCAATTACTGCCGAATGTTCTAATGAAGGATTAGGCTCTGTGGTGATTCATGAAGACAGGCGGGCACCAGGCTTGTTTGTGAGGCACCCTCACCCCATAACTCATGCGTGCCTGCTGCACCCCGAGGCAGCCTTGTCGTTTCAGGGAGCACCTGTTTTGAGTGAGGGTTGGGGAGGTGGTGGTGGTGGGGCTTTTGGCTTAGAGCCTTGAGGGTCTCAGTGCAGTGGTTGGAAGGATTCCAAGCTGCTGTGTGTGTGTGTGTGTGTGTGTGTGTGTGCTCCCCAGGGAGTCAGCTGTCACACAGCAGGGTGGCTGTGAGCTAGGTAAAGTCAGTGCCTGAGACTATATACCTCTCTAGCTGGTCTGGGCCTGCAGAGCAGACACACAGGTAAGACAGTGGGAAGGGCCGAAAGGTGCTTAATGTCTTGCTCAGCAAAGCTGGGGTGCAACCTAGACCCTCAAGGAGTAAAGTCAGGGCCTGCTGCACTCTGAGCAACATCAAGTCATCCATCTGTGACCCCTTGCTCTTTTCTAAGACCCGGTGACTATCCTGCTTCTGCAAACCTGGCAAAGAGGTCTGTTCCCTGCTCCCAGCTCTCAGCCATTAGATTCAGCTTCCCTTACTCCACTCATAAGAAGCACAAATTCCATATGGACCAGAGAGTGGTGCCAGAGCGAGCCAGGTGGACAGAGGAGAGGGCCCAAGGACATGAATGGAGAGTGAAGGACTCAGCTAGCCCTGATGTTATACCCCCCAATTAAAGCATGCTGCCCACATGCTAATGCACTCTCTGTCATTAGTCAGAAGTCCCAAGCGTCATCCCAGGGCCACCTTATGGATCTCTCTACATCTTGGAACTTGTACTGGCTCCTCCTGCTGCTCCTCTAATCCCAAGGAAGGAGCAGGAAGTCATGCTCCACAGGTCAGTGGCTCTGTCTGCCAGCTCTGCCTCCTGCCCCCATGCTCAGGCCAGCACTTGACCTGCAGTCACCTCCTCCCCAGCTTCCTCCACACTTGCTCCCCTCCCCACACTTGCTCAGACTCCTCCAAGTTCATGGCTAATGCCTTTGCCCCTGACTTAGCAGCCTCCCTGGAGAGACCTGATCTTGTGTTCCTTAAGTCCACTTTGCATTTGTATTCTACAGAGTTACATGTCTTGATTTTGGCCTCTTCATGGCTTCTCAGAATTTTCTGCCCCAGCTTTCCTTGCCTTAACAAGAGGTGTGACTGCTAAGAAGGAGCCCTGTTAAAAAAAATTATTGCTTAAAACATTTTACTCCTTTTAAACAAGTATCCGTACTGCCATGTGGATACTTCCCTCTCCAGTGCAGTCACCGCCTGCATCCATGGGAATGGTCCTTCTGTGATGGCAAATTCTTGCTTGGTGCCGTCTCCCACTTCACATCTATCACAGCACCTGGCACACAATGCCCGCAAGAACTTTTTGTTGAATTAATAAACGATTAAATCACACACAGTATGTTCAATCATTTCTCCACAGGAAAACATGTCCAGGTATTATAGAAACTTTTCTATAGCTATAACTAAACACTTGCTGCTGGTTAATAGATAAAGAAAAGAGGTTTATTTAGCTTGCATGTCTTGAGGTCTGAGAGAATGGCTCTGGCTCTGGAGAGAACTCCATGGCTGTATCACATTATGCCAAAAAACATAGCCCCGAGAGAATGCATGTGACAGGGAGAGATTATATGGCAGGACAAGAAGCTAGAGAGTAGGGAGGGCTCTTCCTGTTTGCTCTCTGTTGATGTGGGATGGCCCTCTGTATGCTGTGAATATGTTTTATTACCATTGGTTAGTAAAGAAACTGCTTTGGCCTATAGAAGGGCAGAATATAGCTAGGCGGGAAATCCAAACAGAGATGCAGGGAGACAGAAGGCAGAGTTGGGGAGACACCAGCAGCCGCCTGAGGAGTAAGATGCCAGAGTTTTCCCAGTAAACCACAGGGCATGCAGCAATACACAGATTATTAGAAATGTATTCCTTTATAAGTAGAGCTAGCCAGTAAGAAGCCTGAGCTGTCGGTCAGACATTTATAATTAATATAAGCCTCTGGGTGGTTT
Organism: Dicrostonyx torquatus; assembly: GCA_028555095.1. NCBI lineage: Eukaryota > Metazoa > Chordata > Mammalia > Rodentia > Cricetidae > Dicrostonyx > Dicrostonyx torquatus. The sequence goes on from JAQHUG010000010.1 coordinate 494,592, forward strand.
TTCAGGAAGTGGCAGGCAGAAGAGAAGTGTCTGGTTATACTCTGTCTTGCTCTAGTTCTTTCAGACTCATTGCAGCCTGTGAGAATCACAATAAACCAGGTTGAAGGCGCTGTCTCCAGTGATGTAATCACCGCCCCTTAGGTTCCGCTTCTAAAAACCACCCCCACTGAAAACCAAGCTATCTGCATATGAAACCTGGGGGGACTCACATTCAAAACACATCAGAATCTTAGAGATTTCATCTCTAAGAATCTCTACTGCTGTAACTCAGACTCAGGAAAACACACACATGCACGCACGTATGCATGTGCGCGCACACACGAGCAATCACATGCGCACATACACATACACATATGGTGGGAAAAGCTTGTAAATAATTCTAATATCCCAATAGAGCAACAATTAAAGCCCACAATAACACCCTATATTAACCTGGTGCCTTTGGTAGGATTCAGATCCAAAGCCATCAGGTCCTAGATTTTTCATAAGACTTTTTATTGATTTTTACAATATATTTTTTTGATTCAATCTCATTCCTCACCAGATTAGTCTCTTCATCCTTTTCTACTTCTTCATAGTTGGGTTGGGTAGGTTTATATCTTTAGGTGTATACCCATCCCTCTGAAGTTATCTAGTTTCCTGATGTGTATTCATGGCTGTGCCCCCCCCCCCAGTCATAATATCCTCTCTTATAATGAAAGGCAGTATACTCCTTTTTTGGTCTTAGTCTGGCTAACAGCTTGTCCATTTGGTTTGGGGAGATGGTTCCGTCAGTGAAGTGCTTGCTACTCAAGCAAGAGGACCCGAGTTCAATTCCCAGCAGCAGTGTGAAAACCTGGGACTGGTGGTGGGCATGGCCTACATGAATCAGTGAGGTAGAGGCCTTGTCTCAGAAAACAAAGTGGAGAGATTGGGAAAGACACCTGACATTGACCTCTGGCCTCCATGGACAAGCCCGGTCCCCCACACCCACCCTAATTTCTCATTTTGTTGATACTTTCTGTTATTTCCCTGGTTTATATTTCTCACATCTCTGCTTCAGGAATTAGTGTTTCCTCTGCTAACTTTGGCTCAGGGTGTTCTCCTTCCTGTTCATTGGGGTGGCAAACTTGGGTTGTTTGAAATCCCTTTCTGTAGGGTTTCCTTTTCCTGTCTTCCCTCTTAGAACTGCTTTTGCTGCGTCCACAATTCTGTTACTTTGTGTTCTCGTTTCTCTTTGTCACAACACTTTTTTTCTACTTGGTTTCCTTTTTGACTTCTTGGTTGTCACCGAGTGTTGCTTAATTTCCACACATTTTCAAGCTTTCTGGTTTCTTCCTGTTGCTGACTTCCCATTTCATGCTTGTTCTGGGTGTGCAGTTTCACCACAGCAAGACAATGCATTCGATATGACTTCGACCTTCTGAAGTTGGCCGAGCCCTGCTTTCTGGCTGAACATGTTTATCCTGGAGAACACTTCACGCCTGTGCCCTTGAGAAGAAAGTGGATACAGATGGAACACTGTGTTTAGTTCACCTGGTGTCTAACTTTGTTTAAGTCTGCCGTGTCAGTGCTGATTTCCTTTCTAGATGATCTGCCCCCCTTTTTTTGAAAGGGAGGTTTGTGTGTATGTATTCCATCAAAATTCACATGTCTAGTAGTGTAACTCGATTGGCAGATGCTTGCCTAACAAGAACAGTGTCCCAGGTTCAATCCCCAGCAGGTAGCAGGTGCAGTGGTATACACCTGTAATCTAGCTTTTGGGAGGTGGAAGTAAGAGGACCAGAAGGTCATCTTCAGCTACATTGTGAGTTCAAGGCCAGCCTGAGCTTCATGAGACCGTGTCACAGAAAAACAAAATAAAAATTCATTTACTGAGACCTAAACTCCAATGTGTCACAAGGTAGTGCCTTTAGGAACAGACGGAGTTGTGCTAAGATGGGAATGAATGACTGTATAAAAGGTCTGCAGGGGGCTGGATAGGCCCCCTTTTTGTCTTTTACAACTTTGTTTGAAAGGGCTTGAACCTCTGAGCCTCCCACAGAATACTACCTTGGCACCCTGTTCGTAACCTGAGGTTGGCACAACTGTCTGACGAGAACGTTGGGACACTGTGTGGAGCCAAGGGATCTTGAATAAATGTGCAAACAGCTGATGTGAATGTGTGTTGATGACACAGGGTACAATCATGTCAAGGACCCTGGTGTGGGATATCTATACATCATATGAAGATGTATTGCTGTGATTAGTTTAATAAAGAGTGGAATGGCCAATAGCTAGGCAGGAGTCCCAATAGGTGGGACTTCTGGGAAGAGAGAGGACGGAGGAGGAGGAATTGAAGCTCACAGGAGACACAGAGAGGAAACAGGAGGTGCAAGATATAAGAGAGGTAAGGTCATGTGATAGAACACAGATTAATAAAAGCAGGTTAATTTAAGTTATAAGAGCTAGTGGGACAAGATTAAGCTAAGGTCAAGCTTTAATAATTAATAATAAGTCTCCATGTTGTTATTTGTGAGCTGAAGGCCCAAAGAAAAATTCAACCACAAATTTAGGGTCTGGAATATTCCCTCCAAAGCAACAGACTAGGTAGTATGTCTTGTATCTGTCATTACCAAGGGAGAAACACAATGCTTGCCAGGCTTCTTGTGGGTCCTGGAGTCAGTACATTATAGACTCAGGAGCGTGGCTTTGATCCACCTACCATATAACTTGGAAGGCTGCTTCCTTTAAATGGAGTCCATGGTGGGAAAAGAGTCTGCAGCATATCCAGGATATGGGTGAGTGATCCTGCTGTTTGAACCACGTCTCTTGTCAGACCCTAAGATATTAGAAGGATTAAGACAAGAAGCTATGTGGAATTCATGGAAAACACCAATAAGGGATCAAAAGGTGAGAATTCTATTAGTTCTAAGACTGTGACTTGGTCACTCTGTGATCCTTGAGTCAAGAACCCAGCACATAAAATAAGCTGGAAGTTACCCTCCTGGTAGGAGGGTTTGCCAGTGTGCATCAGGATGTGGTAAGCTGTCCTATAAACTGGAATTGGGGGAAGGGGTACCTGTGATCAGCTCATATACATGTGTGTCTTTGAGGTTTTTTTTTTTTCTTTTTGGGTTTTCAAGACAGGGTTTCTCTGTGGCTTTGGATCCTGCGCTGGAACTAGCTCTTGTAGACCAGGCTGGTCTCGAACTCACAAAGATCCGCCTGCCTCTGCCTCCCGAGTGCTGGGATTAAAGGCGTGCGCCACCACCGCCCGGCTGTTTTTGAGTTTTAATACGTAATGGATGAGTTGCAGGATCCATGAAAGGCAGGATGACATGGGATGAGACTCTGGGACCCAATACCATGTTACTTACAAGGCCTTGCAAAAACTCTCTGCTAAAATGAGGAGTGGAAAACACTGCTGAGGGCTGCCACTTTGGCTCAATGTTGGCTTTGGCTTCAGGGCTGAGGAGACACATTTTGCTAACTTGTGCTTGGGAAAAGAGACCATCCAGAACCCCAAAGGACTCCATAAAAGGATGCTCACCAGAGTCATAATGGGTGTCCTGGGTGATGGTTGTGGAGTGTTGCCCACGTTTTCCTTGCAGGAGAGGGGTTCTGATTCCTTTAGCTTTCTGGGGGATTGGTGACTCCTGGCTTGCATCTCACTCAGCTTCACTCTTTGCAAAGGAGAAACCTCTTGCCAATGTCACTCTGCCTGAGGCAGACACACACACAAAAAATCATTATACTGGGCTACATAAGGCTTTCCAAGTACATGTATAATGCACTCGGAAATAACCCCCCCACACCTTGCTATATCCCCCTTTGTGCCCCTCCCCATCCCATTAGTTCCCGTTACTCCCCTAGATGATTTTGTTCCTACTTGCATTGCGTCTGTACATACATAGTTTTAAAAATTAATTTATTTTCATTTTATTTACATTGGTGTTTTGCCTGAATGTGTATCTGTGTGAGGGTGTCAGATTCTGAGTTACAAACAGTGGTGAGCTACCATGTGGGTGCTGGGAGCTGAGCCAGGGTCCTCTGGAAGAGCAGTCAGTGTTCTTAACTGCTGAGCCATCTCTCCAGCCCCATGTACGTACACAATGTGTGTATCTGTTTACACTCCAGAACTCACAAATGGAGAAAACATGCAATATTTGTCTCTCTGAATCTGGCTTAATTTGCCTAATTATCTCCAGTTGCATCTCGGAAATAAAAGTTGTCATCAAATGGCATTGTGCTGTGCAGAGTAGGGGAAAGGGCATAAGTATACGCATGGAAGGAGGGAGAGAAAGAGAAAGCAGTTGTTGATTGACTGACTGATTATGAATATAAAGAGTTCAAATTCTTCCTTCCCATAGAAGGAAGATTCTAGATTATACCTAAAAAGTTTTTTATGGAGGAGCTGGGGAGATGGCTCAGCAGGTAAAGTGTGACGACCTGAGTTAGGATCCCTTCGTACATGTCAGGTGGGCATGGCAGCCTTCCTGTGATCCCAGCACTCAGAAAACCAAGACAGGAGACCCCTGGAGTAAGCTTCTGGCTGACTAGCTGAACTGGCCACGTCAAGGTCCAGCGAGGGACCCTGTGTCAGATATATGAAGTGGAGAACAGTCACAGTCATAGTCACACTCACATACATATACACATAAGAAGAAAACAAGGGTCTTAGTATAACAATTTTATTTAGAAACGACATTAAACATAAGTAGAAATAGCTAAAATTCAGAAATGTATGGCTCTAAATTTTGAAAAATCAGGACTGAGGAGGGCAGAGAGGCAGCAAAACTTGATACTAAAAAAAATTTAAAAATCTTGCAAAATAATTTGACAGCTCAAATTATAACACTCAATGAGATCATTATAAATGCAAATTAAAATTTAAAAATTAATTACAATGGGATTTGAAATCCGAAAACCCTGGGCTAAAGGCTTAACTTCTCCATCTAGTTCCATAGTCACCTTAGGGAGGTGCCTCAGTTTCCCCACCTATCAGCTGCTCTGTCGGGCTGTTCAGATCATTATGAGCAAGGCTGCCTTCCACCTGGAGGACATAGACCCACCACAAGACCACGGCCAGGAATGGCTTTGCCCCTTGCTGGGCCTGGCCAGCTGAAAGAGACTGTGGGTTAGGCGCTTTCCACAGCTGTGCTCCAAATGGCACACCCCTCTGGGTTGTGAAAGCTTCGCACGTCTCCTTCTGAGACAGATCGTCTCCTCAGAAATACCAGCGTATCTGGATGAGCCGCTAAAGCAGCTAAATTTGCTGCCCTCCCAAAATAGTTCTGGGACATCTCTAGGGCAGGCCCAGCCCCAAACACATTCATGAAGGCAGCCAAGACAGAATCCGGCACTCCCACAGCCTCCGGGCCTGCTGCTCTGCTGCTCGCCAACCACCATCCTAAGGCACCCGGACCCTCATCCCCAGCCCTCCACTGGCTCTCCCTTGAGGAGGGACTTAAAGCCTCACCACACCCCAAGAATGTGTCATTGGCCAGCAGTGGTTCCTCTCTAACTGCCCATCTCCTAGGAAGAGGCACATTTGAAAGTGCAATCGAGTGTTAAGTTAAAGAAGACGAATTCTAGTGGTGAACTGATGTAGCAACTAGACATTAAGGAAGGATATTTTGGGATGTGATGACACCCAAGTTCTTCTAAAATCTTCTCACGCACATGAATACAGTTGGAACGTCTATTTCCACACAGAGGCAGCCATCTGACAGCCCTTGTTCTGAGGCCCAGATAGCGTCCATGGTCAGGAGCCTTAGTCCTCTGCAGAATCTACACAGACTGCCCTCTTGGTACAAGACACCCTTTCCCAGCATTCCTTGCCTCTCTTTGGCCCCAGAACTACAACTAACCCTCCAGTATTGATTGATGGGTAGTCTTATTAGAAAAATCTTTCTCTAGCCTGTTTGAATCTCATCTTTCCCCGTTTTCATTCACCGGTCCTCTTTCCTCCCTCTAAAACCAGAGAAAATGTAAGAAAACCTCTCTCCCAGTGGTAGCCCTGGGTGACATGAAGGTATTGTTTCCTTCTCTGTTTTCCAAAGTGTGTTCTACCGAGTGCTCATTCCAGGACGATGCTACTGGGAGCGTGATGAAATGGTTAGATGGTCAAACAGGTCTAGGGACTGCTAAGCTGGCTGAAGTCACACAGATGTCCTTGCTGAAGGTTGTTTGGGGCCTGTGACAAGGGAACACGCCAAGTCTCCCTCTCAGAATGGCTGCTACTCAGAGCATGCGACCTTAGAATGTTCTCTTGTTGAGGGTCTTGTGGTATTGACATTGGCAGAACCTCCCTGTACAGCCAGCTCTGGAGTGGGCAAGTCTGGTGTTCAGAGGCCAGCATCCAGGGGCTCACAGCAGCCAAATAGCCATGTTCCCTTCAGCTCTGCATCCAGGGACATCACATGGATTCCTTGAAACTGGCCGCACTGTGAGTGTTCCTATGGCAGAAATGGGCTGTGGCAAGTTGACAATTAAGAATAACCAGGATAACTGTCCTCAGGAATATTCCCCGCAGCAGACAGAGGCTGCTTTCCAGGGGATGCCTGAAATGTGTTTTACCTTCCCCTCCATCCCTCAGGATCAGCCATTAGCAAGTGACTAAGGGGATACAGAAGCTTTGTTTTATAGTGGGATGTTTCTGTGGTGCTGTTTGGGTTTAGAACTCAGCCTGGAATAAGGCTGATGCTAGGTGCCACTGAAACCACTTTGGTTAGTCTCCCACAATCCTTCACTTTTCTTACCATTTTCTCTGTGAGCACCCTTTAATCAAATGCTTCTAAGAACTCTGACCTGAATTAACCGTAGTCTTAAGGAGAGACTTATCATGGAGCCTAGAAAGCAAGCATATTGGTCACTCCTGCTCTGGGTCTTACCTTCACTTTGTCCTGATGGAGGATTGTGGAAAGAAGAGCCTAGCAAATGGCATTTAGCAAGAGGAGAGGCAGGAAGAGAGGAGGTTGGACAGAAGGACTGAGGAGAAAATGGCCCAAAGGGCAAGGCCAAGATGTTCAGCCTTGTTGGAGAATGCCCAAGTCTTGAGTAAGGACCCAGTCTCCCCACACCAAGACAGCCTCTGCAGCAGCAGTGGGAGCAGGTGAGATGTCACGTCCTGCCCTGTAGGGCAAGGAGCCAATGGTCACCTTTCGCACACCATCCAGCAGTTGTAACTTAAACCTGCAGTTTCAGCTTGTCAAGCATCCACTTTCTTCTATTCGGAAGTGATAACCCTGCAGTTGGGATGGACCTCATGCTGATGTGTCCCTCGAAGGGTGGCCGAGTCCATCTGATGGGTCATAGAAGGCTGTGTGGCCCACATCAGGCTTATGGTAGTTTTCTTGTTTCAGGGATTTGCTGCTGTCTTCCTTCTACCCTGTGAATTTCCTTCTGTGAAAGCCTGGAATTGCTTGGGGTGATGTATGTCACCACAAAGAGAAAGCTTCCCAAGGGATAAGACCAAGACAGATGAAATCTGAGTCTCCTGAGTCTGGCAGCATGACCCTGAATGCATTCTCTTAGAAAATGATGTAAAAATACGTAGGAATGGGGTTGGGCAGATGGTTCAGTGGGTAAAGTGCCCATGGTGCAAGTGTGAGGACCCGAGTGTGACTCCAGGAAAAGCTGTGTGTGCTGGTGGTAATCCTGGCCCTGGGAAGGTAGAGACAGGCAGATCCCTGGTGCTAGCTGATCTGGAGCTAGCCTATTTGCTGAGTTCCAAGTCAGTGAAAGGCATGTCTCAGAAAGCTAAATGCTTGGCATCCTGAAGAATTGGCACTAAAGTGGCATGCACACTGCACTGTATACACCTTCCAATCCACACACTTGTGTTGTGTCCTCATATGGCTTGGATCCTGAAAACCTGACTCGGGCTATAGAGGGAATGAAGAAAGGACAGACACACAGACACAGAAAAGCTGGGCCCTCAGATGGACAAGCTGTGGCACCCTGGAAGCTCAGTATGTTTACTATGTGTGAGTTGAACAAGAAGGCAGGGTTATTGCACACAGCTGATTAAGGAGGCAAGGGTTATGCATCCAGATAAACAAGGAGGTAGAGTTATTACATACATCTGATCAAAGAGACAGGTTTAGCTAATCTCTGTAGGAGCAGTCTCCAGGCAGTAAACATTTGGACAGGGGAGATACGGTAGACATATTCCACACACACCTGTTGAGAGAGGTTTCTGTCCCTCCCAGTCCCGTAGCTGTTCAGTCCCAAAGAAACACACAGAGGTCTACGTTAATCATAAACTGGTTGACTTATTAGCTCAGGCTTCTTATTAACTCTTACGGCCTACATTAACCCATAATTCTTGTATGTGTCAGCCACATGGCTTGGTACCTTTTATCAGTGAGGCATTCTCATCTTGCTTCCTCTGTGTCTGGATGAGGACTGCAGACTCAGCCTTTCCTCTTCCCAGAATTCTCCTGTTCTGGTTGCCCCGCCTATACTTCCTACCTGGCTACTGGCCAATCAGCATTTTATTAAAGCAATACAAGTGACAGAGTACAAGACCATTGACCTACAGTACACACCAGAGGTTTTGCCATCCCTCTGAGCCTCACCAGGGGATGTCTTTGCCACTTTTGTGGGTCTGAGGCATTGTGGTCCTTGACGGGACTATGCTCATGACAACAACACACATTCAGGACTTCACCCACTCTCTACACACATAAACACACATAAATTGTGTCATGAGAGGTGCATAGTGAAGAGAACAAAATGCAGAGCATTCAGCATGTAATTTCAGGTTAGAGCTACCCTAGGATAATGGCAGCAGCCTCATCTCTGAACTTAGAGTTGAATTTCCACCTGGGAGCAAGAGATGAGGCTTTGAGCTGGGACTGTAGTAAGAGCCATACATGCATGCAGGATCCCTCAAGTGCCAAGCACACAGGGGGAAGACTATAAAGTCGTGATACATGGAGACATTGAGAAAGCTGCCCACTTCAGCCCGAGTTCTGGTGCTGGGGTGGGGGTGGTATCTCTGCTGACACTTTACAATTCAACTCTGTCTTGTGAAGAATTGGGATGTGTTATGATAGTTACTGCTGTCATGGTCTGTGGTACCTTAAAAATGCATGAATTAACATAAAGAGATACTAAGATGGATAAGAAGTGGGCAGAAGCAAACACAGACAGTTTGCCAATTCCTGGAGTGCTCCTCACATATAAAACTACGGCATCAAAAGCAGCCACAGAATCTTGTATAACAAAATACACAATCATTCTACCTTCTACCAGGAGACCCCAAATCAACCATATTAGATGTTATCCCCTGTTATAAGAGGTTGCTTGTTTGTTTCAGGCTGGTCAGCCTGAAATAATCACACAGAAACTATATTATTTGCAATGCTGTTTGGCCAATACCTTAAGCATATTTCTGGCTTACTCCTATATCCTAAACTAACCCATCTCCATTAATCTGTATATCACCACAAGGCTGTGGCTTACCAGGTAAAGTTCAGACATCTGTCTCTGGTGGGGCTATATGGCTTCTTCTTTACTCCGCCTTCTTTCTCTCAGCATTCAGTTTAGTTTTCCCCACCTAGTTCTACTCTGCCCTATCAACAGGCAAAGGCAGTTTCTTTATTCATTGACTAATAAACGACACATAGACAGAAGGACCTCCCACACCAATCCCCCAGTCTCATAAGAACCACAGGCAGAAGAAATACTTAGCTCATAAAATAAACTAAAGTGAATAAACACATAAAAGGAAGAATCGACCACAAGAGGAAGACACAGGGGCTGGAGAAGGGCTCAGGGTTTACAGGGCTTGCTGCTCTCAGAGGACCTGAGTTCAGTTCCCAGCAACCCCATGAGTTGGCCCTCTTGTGACCCCTGTGGGCACCTTTACACATGTACACACACACGTGCACGCACACACACACACACACACACAGAGAGAGAGAGAGAGAAAGAGAGAGAGAGAAAGAGAGAGAGAGAGAGAATTTTATCTACAAAAAAAAGAAAGAATGAAATATGACCACCACAGCCTTCATGGTGGGAAGGAAAATGGAGTTCAGGCCGCACAGCAATGGGGTCATGGTAGAGGTTCTGAGAAGCTGTAGAGGCCTGGAAAGAGATTACAACATTAACTTTAAACTTCTGTATCTCAGCACAGGAAGCATGTGATTGATGAATGATTTACCCATTTTAGCTAAATCCTGAGGATAATCCTGTGATTTGCCCATAGCTCACTGGGCCTGACTCCTAGTGTTGACTTCAATATGCTAGGATGGAAAACAATACCCTGGGAACTCAAGTTCAATGACATTGAAGAGTCTGAGAGCATTCAGAAAGACTTGGAGACCTGTAAAAAACAGAAAGGAGATGTGGAAGGTGTATGACCCAGTGATGGAGAAGGAGACACTGGGCTCAGCAGTGACCCAAAAGCCGGGAACAAATGGTTAATGATCAAATTGGTTATAAACCCCAACCAACAACCGCACATCTCAGTTTGGAAACTTAGAGTTTTAGAGATGGATTCTCTTGCATGCCAGACCTCTGGAAAGAAATAAATCGATGGCAGAAATACAGACCAGACTTAGAGAATTAAGTGTGTACAGCCAAGCAGAATGTTCTCTGTCTCCTGCAGGGAGAAATAAGTTTTCCATGAAATTGCTGCTATTCAAGCTTTCTGATAAGCTAGGAGCCAAAGTCCAGCTTGTTCCTGGAAAATGGGACTGCAGAAAGCATACCCGATTTTTGTTTTTAAAAATAAATGTATTTTTGGAAAAACATTTACTAGAAAAGAAATGATGACTGGCACACAAGAGTAGACAAAGAATAGCTTAAACATAATTCGAGAGAGAATTAGCAGACATGGAAACACGTCTGAGGGGAGAGTGTGCGGAGAGTTAAGGACAAAAGGATGTGAAAGGCAGGATAAGACATCTAAGGGGACTCCTGGAAGGACTTCAGGGGTGAAGGAACACAGAACACGAACGAATGCCAAGCATGCTTCAGAGCTATGGGCTAACAGTAACCCGCAGGCTCAGTAGCACAGGTGGCCCCAGTCCGGATAAATGAAACTGAACTAACCCTTTGAATATTACACACTGTATTAAAACTACGTAGTGCCAGAGACAAAAATGTCTTTTATTTATCCAAAAACTCCTACTACAATTTGTTGATTTTGCATTTGTGTGTATGTTTATGGGCATCTGTGAGCCATAGCATGGGTGTGGGGATAAAAGGGAGACTTTAGGAGTTAGTTCTCTCCACCACCTCAAACTCAGATTGTCAGGCCTGACACCAAGCTCCTTTTATCCACCGAGCCATCTCACCAGCCCTGAGAACACACACACACATGCCCCCCCCACAGATGCACACACACACATTCTGTCTTCCTTTATCCGCTTATTTATGTTTAGACTAGTGTCATAATCACAATGCAGTAACACAGAGATAATCCTACACTATTTAAAATAAATTGAAAAAGTTATAACAAGCCACTTACATAAACCAGGGGCAGAATTCACTTGTAGATATATATCCATCCATCCATCCATGCATGCATGCATATATCCACCTTTGTGGGTAAACATTCTAAACAACAGTGCAGAATTTCATTTTGAACTGTTGGAAGTGAAGAAGTGGGGTATCACCATGTATACTCGTGTTAAAGGATGTCTTGGCAAACAGAGATGGCCAAAAATGCCAGTCAGCAGCTAGGGAAACAACAGTGACCATGGAAGAAAAAAAAAATAATGTTTTCAGGTATCCAAGGAAACTCTTAAGGCAGAATTTCAGTTAAGAGATAGGAAAGGGATCATTGATCTCAGCACTCTGGAGGCTGAGGCAGGAGTTTTGAGAGTTCAAGAGCTAGATTACATAGCAAAAATCCTATTTTTAAAAAAAGTCAGGAGAAAGGAAAAAGAAGTCCTTATAAACATATTATGGCATGTATACACACACAGACACACACATACATGCACATGCTTACACATATGTGCACACAGTATGGTATACATACACAAATGGTACACATGCACATAAACAATATTAAAATATACAGTAAAAGATGTTTTTCACAATCAAGGATAATCATTAAAGAATGTATATAAACCAGTAAATGCAGGAACCAAAACCTGTCAAAGGAAAAAGACATTTAAAAAAAAGGACAATCAAATGCAAGGAAAAGCAACATAGAAGAAACAGACGCAGAGTGTACCCAAAAAAGGCAGAAATGAATCTTCTTGGATTAGTAAGCACAATATGTCTCAATGGATGTGAATCTCTGGTTAAAATACAGAGATTGTCAAAGTGGAATTTAAAATTTCCATCTTTGTATTCTTTGTAAGATGTACAAAAAAGATAAAGGCACTGACAATTTGAAAGTCAAGGAGCAGAAGAAGTCAGAATGTGGGATGACATTGTTGAGAGGAGGAAGGAGAGAGTCTTGTTTGTTTCAGCTGGCTTTAGGACGCTCTGTGCATCCTGTATCCCTGTAGGTCTGTCCACATTCCTTCTCCCTTCACCTCATAAGCTTGTTGTTCAGTGTTTTCATTTGCAGAACTGAGCATGTGTGGCACAGGATCCAGCTCACTCTGAGAGGGATGAGCCATGCTTTGGGGAAATTGCTCTGTTGGTGAGAGCATCAGAGCTTAGGAGATGCTGGACCTGGGTAGTGGACAAGACAATGGTCCAGAAAAGAGGTAAGAAAGAGTAACTTATTTAGGAGATATCAAAAAAATCTGGAGAAGAAATGGGAAGTCTCAGAGACTTGTAATACAAGTCTGATCTATCTATAAAAGTGCTCATTTGGGGGCTAACAAAATGGCTCAGTGGGTAAGAGCACTTGCTGATCTTGCCGAGCTCTTGATTCCCAGCACCTACATTGGGCAGTTTGCAACCACCTATCATTCCAGATCCACGGGATATGATGCCCTCTTCTGGCCTCTGTGGGTATCTGCACACACATGCTTATACGCATACACATTCCCATGAAAATGTGTGTGTGTGTGTGTGTGTGTGTGTGTGTGTGTGTTTATGAGACATGTGCCAAGGGACTTACTTCTCTGCCCAGAGGGATACTTCTAAAAAGTCTTCATAAGACTCAGCCAAGCCAAGCCAACCAAACACTAAAAACATTTATAAACAAAACAATAGCAGGGATTGGTCCAAGAGGTAGGGTGTCTGGGATTCCAAGGAAGGAACAAGAGCCCAGTTAAGAGGCATGAGGAGATGACTTGTACCCATGATGAGCTGATTTATATATTTCTAGGCAGAAACTCAGGACCGTGTGTGGACTCAGTGACTCACACAGGGGCATCTCTTCCCTTCCTGAGTTAAATGAAACCAGTGGATATCTTGGCACACCTCACTTTGAAATCCCAAAATTATTACTAGTTTTTTTTTATGAGTGGATGAGTGTGGGGTGTGTGTGGGGTGTGTGTGTGTGTGTGTGTGTTATTGCCAGCCTATTTGTGGTCCTGAATTTCCCCTGGGTCCAGCCACATCCCTGGATGTCATCCTCTGCATGTACGTGACTGTTCATTCCTTCCTCCCTCTACTCCTCCTCCACTGCCTCCTTTGCCTTTCCCCTGAAACTGTGAGACGCATGAACATTTCTCAGTTATGTGATGTTCTCAGCAGGAGGATGGAGCCAAATAATGGTGTTTCTAGTTATTACTCTGATGAATCACGGGGGAACAGCCTTCACCAAGGTAGAACGGCTTGCATAAAATACGTTCATTCAATTAAAAAAAAAGAAATTGAAAAATAAGATACTGCCAACATGGGGCTCTGAGTTATGTAGGGTTTATGCAGCGATTCAATTTGCAATTCAAGCAAGAAACACACCAGCGAGGCACCTGTGAGCAGGCTCCCTGGAGCTGGGGGAAGGGCTCGCACAACCAAATAAAAGCCCCATGCCTCTGAGGAAGTTTGTGGACTAGGGAAGGGCGAGTATGGATAGTCCTCGGTCTGCCCTAGGCTGGTGTCAATGTGAGATGGTGCTGTGACTCTCTGGAACACGACTTGGCTGTCCTGTGACCTCTGTTACCTAAGGGGGTCATGTTTTGGACTACATGAGTCCCTGCCCCTCTGCCTCAAGTGACTGACTCAGAGACACCAGACGGGCCAATGAAGTGGCCTGATATGAAGATGATGAGCCATGACTACCAGACTCTGGTTCTTTCTGAACACGATGCCTGGAAGTCGGGAGAGAACAAAGCAGGAAACAGGAAGTAGTGAAGTGAGCAGGCTGTGGTAACCCTGCAGAGCAACCCTGAGGGAGATGGGGCAGGGCTTTGCCTGGCTGCTGTTTTAGATGCATACCTTGTAGGCTACTCTGCAGGCTCCCCTTCCTGCTGCCCTCCTTCACATCTCTTGCCCCAAGCCTCACACTGTTGTGTCTTGGGACCATCAGTTCCTACTACAGGGCAAGATTTAGGCTATAAGCCAAAGAAACATGGCTGACATAGCAGGAAAGGAGGAAAGGAGGAAAAGCATCCTCAGAGACTGGGAGTGTCGGGAACTTTGCCCTCTCTTGTCATCTGCCTCCGGCACACAGAACACATCACAGGGAACATGGGTGCCATCAACTCTCATTCATCCCCTCCTACCTCCAGATCATCCAGGAAGAGAGAGCCACCCCAGGGACCACTCTCCTGGGCTCATCCCGGGTCAGGTGTACCCCTAGACATGTCACTGCTTCCAGGGGACCAAAGCAGCACGATTGGCTACCCCCACCCCTGTGGACATAGGTACCTGTGGCCAGAGAAGCAGGCAACTCTACATCACGGGCACTGGAGGGAAACTAACTACCAGAGGAGGTAGAAACAGTTACTAGAATACAGTGCCAAGCAGCACCACACACACAGACATGGCCCCCAGGCCCCTCACTCACTGTGGTCTCTCCTGGACTGGATCAGGCCCTTGGAGACAGCATCTATTTACCAATCACCTCTGAGGGGGCAGCTGCTGGAATACATTAGGGTAACTTGATTGTGAGATTTTAATGACACAGCATTGAGACCTTGGAGGCCTGAGACCCACAGTCGATCAATGCACGTTCCTTTCACTCAGGCCCAAGTGACTGAAAATCATTTTGCTCCCCAAGCTTTTAAAGGTCAGGAGTTGAATGCTTCAAGAAAAATCTTTCTCTATTACAGGGAAACCTCCTGCATTTAGCGGCCTGTCAATCAGCAGCTCACCCCCAGGAGGCCTCAAAAAGGGAGTGCAGGAAAAAATACTGCCTGGCTTGTTCCTCCTGTTTTTCTTTTAACTAGGCCACTTGTGCATATGTGTGTGTGTGTTCATGCCTGTGTGTGTGTATGTTGCATGCATATGCTGCATGTGTACATGTGTATGCAACTGTGTGCATGTGTGTATGCTATATGTGTGCACACGTACTCAAGTGTGTGTTTGTATGTTGTATATGAGCATGTGTACATGTGCATATGTAGATGTGTATGTTGTGTGTGTATGTGTACATGTGTGTGAGCATGTACCAATGTGCACATGCATGTGTGCCTATGTGTATGAATGCAGGTGTTTGTGTGTTGCTGTGTGTGTGCATGCCTGTGTGTATATGTGTGTGCATGCATGTGATAAGTGTGTGCATGTGTATGCACATATGTGAGTGTACACATGCCTGTGTGTGTATGCATATATGTGCATCTGTGTGTGTGAGTGGGCATGCAGATGCATGTGTACATTCCTATGTGTATGTGTGTTAGGTGTGTGTACAATGTGCTTTTATGTGTGTGTGCATCTGTGTTCATATGTGAGCATGCATGTATGTTTGTGTATGCATAAGCGCCTGTGTGTGTCCTTCGTTTGGGGTTATGAGAGACCGTATAGGGGTGTGTGGTGTGGGGGTGCTAGTGGGGGAAAGCTGGGGTTGTGGTTTAGTGGGTAAAGTGCTTGCTATGCAAGCATGAGGGCCAGAGCTGGTGGACATTGGAGTAGGAGTTTGGGGACTTTAGAGACAGGCGGGTCCTGGGTGTTTGTTGGTCAGTCAATCTAACCAGGACAGTGAGCCACAAATAAGGCCAGCCAGAGGCTGCCTCAAAACATATGGTGGAAAATGACAGAGAAGCACTCCAATTGACCTCCGATTTCCACATGTGCACACTGGTGCACACTGGCACACACACGTGTGCATACACACACACACACATGAAAGAAAGATTTTTCAAAAGTAAAAGAAATTGTCTTCCTTGCTATAGCTTGGTAGCCGCTCTGGCCTTTGAGCTACTGAATTGCTTCCTTGTTCTGCCTCCGAACTGGCAGCTTCGGCTTACGTCACAGATTGAGAGGGAGGCAAGGAAGACTTGGGGTCACCGTGGGACTGCGAGGCACCTCCTCAGGCCACCTCAGAGTGCCAGGCATTCCTCCAAGAAAACCTTCTTCCACTTGGCTCTTGTAGCCCAGGGCAAGTGTCCAAAATGCAGATGAAGCTGCAGCGCCCCTGTGTCCCAGTTTGGCAGGGACTCTGAAGCTATGTGTCCCCTTTGCTAACTGGCCTAAGGCTTAAAGACATGCAAATGGGAGGGACACTGTCTGTCAACTGGGGCCTAATCCCTTTGTTCCTACCTGCCAGCCAGGCAGCCTTTTCTAAACCAGTGTTGGCTGCCTGGGCAGCTGCGAGGTGCTAATGATACACTGGGCAACAGGACTGGTTGCCTGGCAACTGCAGGCTGCTCGGGGTCTCAGGTGGCGGGCCCCTAGAGCTGGCCAAAAGCTCTGGGGTCTCTTCCATCTTCAAGACTAGGGTTCTTAGTGCTGCCTAAGGATTTAGGAAGCCTGTGGCTTGAGCAGAGGTCCTCTTGCATCTGAATCCTCACTGTCTGGCTCTGAAATCATCCTCTTTACACAGTGTCCTCCTGACCAGGAGGCCCAGGCCCCTCCCATCTCTTACTCAGCCTCAGCAGCTCAGTGCTTTATGGATGATTCGGAATAAAAACAATTGAAAGACTCATCGTGGGGCTGGGAAGACGGCTCAGCTGGTAGCGCTGGCTGTCCAGGTCTTAGGGTCTGAGTCTGGGTCCCCAGCACCCATATAAGAAGCCACACACAGTAATCTTGGGGCTGGAGAGATGGAGACAGGGGGATGCTTGGAGTTCCTGGCCAGCCAGCCAGCTTAGCCCATTAGTGAGCTCCAGGTTTGGTGAGAGACCCTGACTCAAGAGAAAAGGTGGAGAGTGACTGAGGAAGAGACTGAACCTCTGTCCTACAACCCACCCCCCACGTGCATGTATGAATTCATGCATGTATGAACCCTTGTGTGTGAGAGTGCACACACACACAGGTTAATTGGCTAAAGTAGTGGTTGAAAGGCGGTGAATCAGTTAAGTAGATGTGTTCTTTCTCACAGACAGCTCGGTTGTACAGGGACTTTGGAGAGGCATCTTTAGGAGCTGTCCCTCACGCTGGGGTGGGCTGCCTTTGAGACATTCATGCTCCTATAAGTACCCTCTTGCCAACATTCTCATAAATAACCGATAAACTCACTGGCTCAGTAAGCTGGGGGTGGGTAGAATCATTTCTTAGCTCTGTCGTCAGTGCCCTGTCTAGAGCAAAGAGACATTTGTTTGTGTCTCCCCAGGGAGTGTGTGATTCCCCCGCTTCCCAATTATTCTTCCCCTTAACAGTATCCTGTGTCTCAAATGCCATCTTCACCTTGTTAACCAGACATGGCTGCACAGATGTGTGTTGATGAAGTGACCGCTGAACACCTCAGGAGTGTGTGGTTCCTCTCTTGCCTCAGGCCACTGGAACCTAGAGAGCGAGTGGGGTCATCTACATCTCTGATGCACCCTGAGAAGGGTACCCCAAGTTCTCAGGAGCGGGCTCGTCCTTCTGGGTCTTGACTTATTCAGGTTCAGCCCAGAGCAGTTAGTTCCTTCCTGAGGTCTGAGATGACAAACAGAGCTGGGACCCCCACACACACAGCTGGCCTCAGGTCTGTGTTGCTCCCACTCATGAAGGACACTTACTGATTCACCTCATGAGAATCCTTTAAAACAGAGACCTGTGGCTCCTACTATGTTTTTTTGGTCTGTCCTGCTCTGCTGACTCCTTGTGGGGTCCTGAGCAGGTCAGGTCCCCTCTTTGGGCTGGGACTTTCTGTCATCAAGGTTATCACCTGAATATAGAAGATGTCACCTACCACCTGAGAATACTGAGGCTTTGCCAACACATCAAGTGGCACAGCCAAGGTCAAGCAGCTGCTGGGGGTGGGGCAGAGGAAGGAGAAGAGAATTTCTGTAATTCCAAATCTGTCTTTCCTTCACTACATCCAAATCTTTCTTTAGTAAACTCTCTGGGGACAGGTTAGTCAAATTGCCACAAGCAGAGGCAGCTTGGGGAGGCACAAAAATCTAAGGGGACCTTAGAAGCTCCACTCCTTTAGTGGCCACTGTGGGCTGGGGTCTACCCTGTCAGCTCTGTGGCTGCTCTGGTGTGCTTGATGCCCTGGAGTTCTCAGACTCCCAGCCATATTCTAGGCCAAGTTCTACTTCATCCAGCTCTGCAGAAAATGAAAAATGTCCACTCAGATTTGCAGAGTGCAATGACTTTGACTACTTCTAACTAAATCAGGGCATGCCAGAGGGGATATTAACTATCCATGGGCCTTATTGATCTCCTGGTCCCAGATTAGTTGGGAAACAATTAGTGGTCAATACACACCACAAAATGAAACTTGCGGCTGTCAGATAGCTCATTTGAAAATATCTCCCTGCCCACCTTCATTCTCTACCAAGAGAAATCATTCTGGGGAACAGAGCCGACACTGGGGCTGGAGGGGCTCACAAAGCTCCTGCATTGCCAGTTAGCCTGGCAGAGGGAGCACCAACCTGAGGATACACAAGTCTTCAGTCTATACCGCTCTGCTAAGTCCTTGTGGGTTCTAAGCACAAGGGGCGTCAAGTCCCCTCTTTGGGCTGGGACTTTCCATCATCTGAAAAGGCCAAGGTCACCACCTGAATATAGAGGATGCCACCCACCACTTGAACTCAGAGGATTTCATGGGAATGCCTTCCTTAAAGCTGCCAAGCCTCAGGGGACAGATAGAGGCCCCTTGGACTGTGTGCGTGCCTATGTATGGACTTGTGCTTGTCCACACATATGGGTATGGAGGTCAGAGGTCCATATTAGGTGTCTTCCTTCGTCACTCACCTCATTATTTTTTGAGATACTCTCTGACTGAACATGGAGCCCATTGTTTCAGCTAGACTGCCTGGCCATCGAGCCTAAAGGATCCACCTGTCTCCTCCTGGCCCCTCCCCTGTGCCAGTACTGGGGTTATGGACACATGCCATCATATATAGTGCTGAGGACTGTCATATGAGTGCTGATGATTCAGATTCAGGTTTTTATGCTTGCACGGAAATCAGGTTCCGTGCTGAGCCATCTCCCTGGTTTCTTCCCCTTTACTCCTCTCCCAGTGTCCTGTATGGCCCTTCATCCCAGGTCTGGCTGTGCTTAGTCAATTGTTGGCCAAATGTCGGCTGAAGGAGCCACTAACAATGGTGGATGCCACTCTATTAGAACAGCTAGCTGCTCCTTGGAATCCAATGAGGATGGTTTCCAAAAATCCCAATCCGCAGATCCTCCAGTTCTTTGTATAAAATGGCTTAACGTGTGTAGACCACCGTGCACATGTTCCTGTGCAGATTCCTCATAGCACTCACATGATGTTAGCATGTGTAGACCACCGTGCACATGCTCCTGTGCCAGCTCCTCAGTACTCATGCGGTGTTAGCATGTGTAGATCACCGGGCCCATGCCCCTGTGCTGGCTCCTTATAGCACTCATGTGATGTTAGCATGTGTAGATCACTGTGCACATGCTCCTGTTGTTGTAAATAGAGGAGAGGTGTGGGTTGTGTTCCCAGCACCTGGCTCCCAAGCCCCCAGCTGCTGGACCACTCAGCCACTGGTTGCTTGCTTATGCCCGAGATAACCACATGAGACCTGTATTAATTTAAATACTGCCTTACCCATTATCTCTAGCCTCTTCCCGGCTAGCCCTCACCTCATAAACTAACCCATTATAAAAGTCTGTATGTCACCACGAGGTGGGTGACTTACCGGATGGATCTACGGTACTTCCATCTTCGGTGGGAGCCTCATGGTGACTGGACTCTCTCACTTCCTTTCTTCCCAGAACTTCCGTTCTGTCTACTCCGCCCACCTAAGGGCTGACCTATCTTACAAGCCAGGCAGCTCTTTATTCAACCAATAAGAGTAATACAAAATACAGGAGAACACCCCCACATCATCCTGTGCCAGCTCCTCATAGCACTCATGTGATGTTAGCATGTGTAGATCACCGTGTACATGCTCCTGTGCATGTTTCTCATAGCACTCACATAATGCTAGCATGTGTAGACCACCGTGCACATGCTCCTGTGCATGTTCCTCATAGCACTCACATGATGTTAGCATGTGTAGACCACCATGCACATGCTCCTGTGCCAGCTCCTCAGTACTCATGTGGTGTTAGCATGTGTAGATCACCGTGCACATGCTCCTGTGCCGGCTCCTCAGCACTCATGTGATGTTAGCATGTGTAGCTCACCATGCACATGCTCCTGTGCCAGCTCCTTATAGAACTCACGTGATGTTAACATGTGTAGATCACCGTGCACATGCTCCTGTGCCGGCTCCTTAGTACTCATGCGATGTTAGCATGTGTAGATCACCGTGCACATGCTCCTGTGCCGGCTCCTTAGTACTCATGCGATGTTAGCATGTGTAGATCACTGCGCACATGCTCCTGTGCCGGCTCCTCAGCACTCACGTGATGTTAGCATGTGTAGATCACCATGCACATGCTCCTGTGCCAGCTCCTTATAGCACTCATGCAATGTTAGAGCTGTGTAAATAGGTATTGGTGTTTAGGGAATGGGATTAAAAATAAGTTTTCTGGCAGCCGAGCAAGATGATGAAAGGAAAGCAGGCTAGGCCTGGGGCAAGAGAATGCAACACTGATGTCATTTTTGCCACCGTGACGAAGCAGGAGGCAAAAGGGTAGGAAATCCTCTGACAAAAAGCCCAAGAACTTTGGCATTGGCTAGGACATCCAGCGCAAAGAGATGACTTGTCAAATGACCTGCTACATCAGGCGACAGTGGCAAAGGCCTTCCTCTACAAGTGGCTCAAAGTACCTTCTGTGATCAGCCAGTTCCCTCAGGCCTGGGCCTGCAAAGAGCCCCGGCCACTTAGGCTCACCATCAAACATAAGTTAGAGCAGAGGCAGGAGAAGCAAAGGCGGAGAAGAAAGTCACTGGCAAAGGGGATGTTCCCACTAAGAAGCCGCCTGTCCTTCAAGCAGGAGTAGGAGTCAGCACGGTCACTACTTGGCTGGAGAATGAGATTCTCAGCTGGTAGTGATAATGGTAGAGACCCCCATCAAGCTGTTGGTTTCGCTGGCTGCCCTGTGTTGTAAGATGGGGATCCCTTACTGTATCATCAATGGAAAAGCTACGCTGGGCGCCTGGTCCCATGTTAACTTGGAAGACAAAGGCTTAAGCTGGTGGAAGCTATCCATACCAATTACAGTGACAGATATGAGGAGATGCCCTGCCGCTGGGGAGGAAATGTCCTAGTTCCAAAATCCGCGGCTCATGTTGCCAAGCTGGAAAAGACAAAGGTCAAAGAACTGCCACTAAACTGGGTTAAAAGTACACTGCTAAGTTTTCCATACATAAGTACAATACAGAAGTTCTCTTCAAAAGAGTCTATCTGGGTTCACTATGGAGCAATTGCTTTTGACCCTTGTTTAGCTGGATCTGGGGACACAGCATCCCTGGATATAGAGGTCCAGCTGTTCTTACAGTTTAATGGGAAAGGCTGGGACAGCAAAAGCAATGATGAATCCTGAGAGGGAGGGTGTCAGATACAGTGGCACCTAGAAACAGGACAGACACTGTTTAGAGACGGGATGGAGAAATGATGTGCTGAGCGTCATACACTTCAGAACATTCCACACTGAGAAAGGCCAGCCGTCTCCTGCACTGCAGGGCTGTGTCTTTGCCCATCGTCTCCAGCATGCCGCAGACTTCATGCCATGCAGCATGTAGTGGGCTAGCATCCAGACAAAAATGACGGCTAAGTCAGTGCTGGTCTCCCTGTGCTGCCGACCTGCAAATCCGAAGCCCAGGAGAGGAACACATATGAATTTGTTTGCCAGGGAGGAGAGGGGTGCTGGTTTCCCATCTTTGTTTTCAGGTACAGATGTCTATACTGCCTTCCTTCTTGGAACTGACTATACTGTATAGTCCTGTCTCAATGTGCTGAGCTTCCACTCAACACTGTCCCTCTACTCAGCACCTCTATGTATACCTGACTAGTTGGAGCTGGGCATCCCCATCTCCCGCCTCTTTTTAGCATAGCTTCAGGAAAGTCCCACAAACCCCAAGGGAACCCACCTAGGGAAACACAGCTCAGGTTTTTGTTTTGTTTTGTTTTTTTGCTGGCTAGCTGAACTCCATCTGTCTTAGCCAGGGTTTCTATTGCTGTGATGAAACACCATGACTAAAAAGCAAGGGGGGGGGGAAGGGTTTGTTCAGCTTACACTTTCAGATCACTGTTCATCATTAAAGAAAGTTAGAACAGGAACCTGGAGGCAGGAGCTGACACAGAGGCCATGAAGGGGTGCTGCTTATTGGCTTCCTCCTCATGGCTTGCTCAGTGAGGTAGTTTGAAGAAAAATGACTCCTAAAAGGAGCGGCACTATTAGGAGGTGTGGTTTTGTTGGAGTAGGTGTGCCCTTCTTGGAGGAAGTGTGTCACTGTGGGGGTGGGCTTTGAGGTCTCATATATGCTCAAGCCATGTCTGATATCTCAGTTCACTTCCTGTTGTCTGTAAGATGTAGAGCACTCAGCTCCTTCTCCAGCCACCATGTCCTGCCGTTATGATAAGGGACTAGGCTTCTGAAACAGCAAATCACCCAATTAAATGTTTCTCTTTATAAGAGTTACCATGCTATCTCTTCACAGCAATAGATATCCTAAGACACTCAACTTGCCTTCTTATAGTACCCTGGACCACCAGTCCAGGGATAGCACCATCCACAATGGACTGGACCCTCCCCCATCAATCACTAATTAAGAAAATGCCTTACAGACTTGCCTACAGCCCCATCTTATGGAGAAATTTTCTCTCCTTTCCTTCCTTCCTTCCTTCCTTCCTCCCTTCCTTCCTTTCTTTGCTTCTTTCTTTCTTTTTAGTTGTTGTTTTGTGTTGTTATTCTGAGACAGGGTTTCTCTATGTAGCTCTGACTGTCCTGTAGACCAGGCTAACCTTGAACTCAGAGATCTGCCTGCCTTTGTGGAGGTGCTTTCTTAACTGAGGTTCCCTCCTCTCAGATGACTTCAGTTTGTGTCAGATCGACATAAAACCATCCAGTACACCACTCTCCACCCTCAGTGAGTAACTGAGGACTGGCGCTGGCAGCCAGGAGAATAGGCTGCTTGGGCAGGTCTAACCTACTCTACATCTTGCAGACTTGTTCCCACGTCTCAGCCCCAGGCAAGGAGGATGGACACAGACAGCCTGTCTCTGGTGTGATGAGAATGGAAGCCTAGGAAAACGAGGAGGCACCTTTTTTCTGTAGCCCCTGCTGCCACAAGCAGTGCCCAGGCCTGAATTCCAACCCCTAGACTGTTTGTGTGTGTGTCTACATTTGTTTTTAGACAGGGCCTCAGGTATCTCTAACTGGCCTTGCAGTCCTTACATAGTTGAGGATGACCTGAACTGATCCTCCTGCAGCTCTGGGATTACAGCTGATTCAGTGATCCTCCTCTTGAGTGCTGGGATTACAGCCGTGCCCTCAGGCCACTTATACAGTGCTGGGGGTTGAACCAGGGCTCTAACCAGGGCTAGGCATGCGAGCTGAGTGCTCTGTCAACTGAACCACATCCCTGGCTCCCTCGCCTTTGCTCTTCCAATCTGTGGCAGGCAGCCTGTGGCCAGGGCCTCCTCCACCTTCTGTTAATATGGCCATAGCTTTCAGAAAGTTCCTTCTATTTCCATCAGATCTGCTCACCCAACCACCACCTCGGGGCCCCTAGCTATTCACATCATGAGTGTCAACTGGGCAGAGGGTTGATTTTCCCACATATGGTTCCAAAGATCACCAGCAATGATGACTGTCACTTGACTCCCAAAATACTACTACTACTACTACTACTACTACTACTACTACTACTACTACTACTACTACTACTACTACTACCACCCCTAATGGCTGAGTTTTATGACATCTGGGTTATATCTCACTAAAGCAGCAAAAGAAAGGTCTAGGAAATGGCTCTCTGGATAAAGTGGCCTGAGGCCTGAAGTTCTGATCTACAGAACTTGCATAAGACCAAATGTAGTCACGAGCACCTGTGATTCCAGAGCTCCTTCAGGGATAGGGGACAGCAGAGACAGCAGAGTTCTCAGTTAACCCAGAATTCAGGGTGGCAAACAGACTGTCTCAAACAGGAGAGGGGAGAACTAAGGCTTGAGATTGCCCTTTGACCTTCATGTGCCGGCTGTGGCATGTGCGTGCTTGCACACATACATACACAGGAACATACACAAATACAGGAATAAACATACACACACACAAGAACACACATACACAGGAACACACACAGGAATGCACACACATACACATATAAAGGAAAACACACAGGAACACACACAGGAACATACACAAATGCAGGAACATACACAAATACAGGAACAAACATACACACACACAAGAACACACACACAAGAACACACAATACACAGGAACACACACACAAACACAAACACACAGGAAATGTACTCTCTCGTACCTAAAAGTAACCTTACATGCTGCTACAGTCCATCCACTCATTCAGCTAGTAAACACTTCTTGAGCATTTTCCATCCAGTTATCAATGCAACCATAACTAAAATAGGTGCAAGCCAGCCATGCAGCAACTCAATCAAGTAAAACATTTCTCGAAAGTCTTGTATTTTAATTAAAATTGCACGTGCCTGTTGCTTTCTTGCTAGTGACACAGCTGTGATCATTTTGCCACAACTCTGCTCAGGAGGGTGCCCCTGGTCAGACATGTGCTTGCAGTCCCATCACCTGACCTTGGCCTGCAGAAGGTGTCCGTTCTCCACCATACTTCTCTTCCATCCTTCCCAGGGAGCATCTTGACTCCAGGGCCTTATCTTCCCTAGAAGATGTTCCCGGTGAGTGTAGAGGTACCATTTTATTCTTCTTGCCAAAAGGCATCTCGGCAGGGTACATGTGCTCCAGTTCTGGCTACTGGACAGAAAGATGGAGGATGCTCAGAGGAGGGCCGGGGGAAGTGGTGTCTTCCTCTGGAAAAAAAAAAACAGTATGGGAGCCTCCAGGCTGGAGTGCCATTTGCAGCCCTCATGAGAAGCAAACAGACTTGGACTTTGGTAAACTGAGGAAATCACCAAAAAGACTGAGCAGGAGCCCAAGAAAACCGAGCCTGTTGTAGAGCTCAGGTATCAGAAGCCATGTATTGTTGAAGCCTTCCCCTAAAGTCATGTTGTACCCCCATCACCACAAATGCTCTAAAGACCAAGAATGACTGTGGGCAAAAGGCCATGGTTTGAGCTTGGTTTTAAAACCTTCTTCTCTATCTTTCTGCTTGTGTCTTGGTAGACTTTACATCTCCTTGCCATGCTGTTCCTTCAGACCACACACTGTTCTCTGAACTCCCCTCATGTTCCCTGTCTGTCTTTCTTTGCTTTCCCTACCTGTACCCTAGGGCATCTCTGAAGTAAAAGGGACCCTGGGCCAGATGAGGGAGTAGAGTGTTAGAACTGGCTGGAATCCTCACAGCGTAGCAGATGCTCAGACAGGGCCTGCTCATGAGGACTGGTCTGGGAGCTCCTATTGGCCTCACTGGGTAGATCTGGCTTGAAGTGACAGTAAGAGATACTGAGAAGAGATCAGGCAGGAGAGAAAGACTTGGGGATAGACAGGCCTAGGAAGAGAGGAGGGGAAAGAGAGGGGGACCTTATGGGTGTCAGAGAAGGAGAAGCTAAAGAGATAGGTGGGGGGACACAGCAAGGGGGCTTGGAAAGAAAAGCGGGAACAGCCCCTAGGGGAGAGGAGGCTGCAGAGGGATCCAGGGGGAGGGATGAGGGGCGGTGGAGCACAGCGAAGGGCCAATGGTGCTGAGTGCGGAGCCAGGTTCCGCTGGGAGCAATTTCGTCAATAGCACTTTTACCACTCAAGTGATTCTCATCACAGCTGGTGCCAGGTGGGCTGGGAATGGTAATAAAAAAACAGTTTTGTTTTGAAAAAATCATCTAGGTTATTTGAAGATTCTGTATGTGCGCATACCCTTTGGGGCCCTGATGAGGGAGGGCAGGGTAGGTGGGGTAGGCAGCCCTTCAAGGACACAGGGCACAGCTCAGCCTGGTGATGGTGAGGACAGAGCCCCAACACAAACACACACACACACACACACACACACAGCATAGGAGAACATGAACAGCCACTCCACTGTTCCAAAAGGACCTGGTGGAGTCTAGTCAGCTCCTGGAAGTCCAGAAGTCTGCACACCAACAAGTCTGGGGACCAGGTAACAGTCACCCACACACATAGGATCCCAGGTCATAAGAGGTGCTGTCTATTCCCGATCAGAGCTTGTCTGGCACACAACCTAAGGAAACAAGGTGACAATAACAAGGCCACAGTGCCACAGATGGTCTAAGAACACTGAAAGAATGTCAGGAGTCATAAGGTCGCAAGAAGTCATCTTTAATGGGACCCTAAAGGTCACGGGAAGAGAAGTTGGGAACTGTACTGGCAGGAGACCTGGGGTTCGAGAAGGCACCATATTGCACAGGAAGAAGGGAACACGGGCGGTCAGTCACTAAGCCACCTGGATATCTGTTTTCTGTGTTGTTTCATCTTGGGCTTTTGCCAGTTTGCTTTGAATGGTATGTGAAATAGATTAATAAAAGGGGTGGCGGGGAGGGGGAGCTTTCTGATGTTTTCCCCAACCCATTTTACAAATGGAGAAGCCAAGGCCACAGAAGTCCCTTAGCTGGGTGATGATGGAGTCAGGTTGTGCACCCCACTAGAGGAGGCTGTCCAGGCAAGCTGGTTTGCTTTCATCCATTTAACGAGAACGTGTGGTTCTTGGGGCTGCCGGAGGTGGGGGCCAGGAGGCTTTCTCAGTGCCAGCCCTCAGGATCTGCCTGCTTCCTACCTCAATCTCCAGCCAGCAGAACTCTTCTGGGGAGCTCAGCCGTCCTCGCTCGTCATAAGGAGCTGTCTCCATGGTACAGTTATTGACTCTAAACACCTGAGTGGGGGTTGTTTCCACCTTGTCTTTTCCTGGCTTTTAAAAACCGTGCGACTCTCCAGCGCAGTTTGCGGAGCAGATATAAATTTTATTCCCCACCCCATTTTTATTGCTCATGTGGGATTATCGTGTAAACATTCCCTGGGATCCTAATGCTGCTTCCTGCGAGCGCAGAGCAGAGGTCTGTGAGCAAACTGCGTGTTCCTGACAGGTTGGAAAATGCAGTGTTTAGAGCTTCCACTGAAGTTCAGTGTAAAAGAACTTTACGCTGGGATCCACATGTGCTGATTTAATGCGCAGCGCTGTCCCAATCCCACCATGCCTCCCAGAACCAGGGAAAGCTCAAATTCCCACCTGACCAAAGGGGAGGTGAGGGGACCCCCAACATGCATCTGTCTCACACTGTGTTGGAGTCACAATTAATGTGTTTCTCTCAGACAAGCTGTGCTGAGCAAGGTCACATTTGCTTTCACACTAGCAAGGGGCTGACACCTGTGAGTGACAACGAGCAGGAAGCACATAGAGAGTGGCATCCTAAAGGTTGAGGGTCATTGTCACCCAGCTAGAGAGCAAAGGAGCAGGGGTAGAGGTGGGGACTGTCTGGCAGGAGGAAAGGAGAGAGTGTGGGCGGTGGCGACCTGGAACACAAGTGGTTTAAAGTCCTGCATGCATCCTGTCTGTCCCCCCTCTCTTGGCAGAGCCTCATCCCACATAGTTAGTGGTTGACTGGGCATGTCACTCACCTAGCTTTCCATATGATCAAACATAACCAATCACAATTTACTGCTTCATTGGACCCACTAATTGGTTCAGGGTTAGGTTGCTGGGCCAATAAAAATAGTTTTGTGATTCTAGGGGCAGAGGCTCGTTCCGATGAGTGTGTCAGTTTATGGTGCTTGCCTCTGGGGAGGGGGTCACTTGGCTGAGAATCACAGAAAAGCAGAGTTCTGAGACCAAGGACATGAGGCAGATTTCTTGTGTCTTATAGGAACTTTATTATTCAAGAATACTTGAGCCAGTTTGCTGTGTGAGCCTGCTGGTTTTATGGGTCATTATACCTCTCTCCCCACTTTCTAGATATCAAGACCAGGAATTTGTAACCTAAGGCATCTTGAATAATACAAGAAGTGGGCTGTCAATCATTTACCTAGACTCTGGTGCAGAAAAAAAATTCAGACAGCCTTTAGGATAAGTAAGAAATATGTGCTGGAAGTGGTGGCATACACAGTTAATTCCAGTGCTCAGAAGACAGAGGCAGGCAGATCTCTGTGAGTTCAAGACCAGCCTGGTCTAAACAGTTGCCGGGGGTGGGGGGAGGGCAAATAAAGTAGAGAGGGAGACTGCCTTTGTGTTATGTTGAAGAAAGTCTTTCTGAGGGGCAGAAAGGAATGTTCCATGTGATCAAAGGCATTGGTTTTAAATAGAGATTGCACTTTCGTTCCCAGTTGCCCAGACCCAAATAATCACACAGAAACTATATTAATTATACCACTGGCCAATGGCTCAGGTGTATTTCTAGCTAACTCTTATATCTTAAATTAACCCATTTCTATTAACCTGTATAGTGCCACAAGGCTGTGGCTTACCAGTAAGGTTCTGGAGTCTTTCTCCTTCTGCAGCTACGTGGCGTCTCCCTAAGTCTGCCTTCTTTCCTCCTCTATCTCTGCTTGGATTTCCTGCCTTGCTGTATTCTGCCCGGCCATAGGCCAAAATAGCTTCTTTATTAACCAATGGTAATAAAACATGTTCCTAGCATACAGAGGGAACTCCCATATCAATCAGTGACCGTAAAGGCCCTGGCATGGCTGTCACCTGGTGAGCAGGGGAATCAGAACCAGACAGAGAGACAGGCAGTGCATAGCCTGTGAGGCCTGAAGGGTGGAGGTGTGGGGTGAAGAGTGTTGCCCCTGGATGGAAGATCATGTGGGACAAAGGAATCCGACTGGGCGGATTCTGCATGGAGCTCGAAAGGAGAGCACACAGGACCCCTGTGTTCTGGGTGTGGAAAGTGAAAGCATCACAAATTAAATCGAATATTTTTGAAAGTGCTGGGGCCCAGGGAAGAAGTGAGTGAAACACCAGTGCAAATGTGGCTTAAGAAATTAGGAGTCAGACACTGAAGAAAGTTTCTTGATCTTCCTGTCTCTATCTCCCGAGTGCTAGGATTATAGGCCTGTACCACCACACTCGGTTATTGGGGGCTTGTGCACGCCTGGCCAGCATCCCACCAGCTGAGCCACGTCCTCAAACTCATCTGATATTTTGTTTAGTTGTTGTTTGTTTTTAAAGACAATTTTCTCAATTCCTTGGGGTGGTGGGGACTGTCATCAGATTGGCCCCAAATACACAATAGTAACTCTGGTCTCATAACAAATAAGCATATGAGTTTATATATAAATGATTATTAATTTCTATTTTTCTTAAGTTAGTCATGTATAATGTTTTAGAGTAAAAATGGATAAATTCTATGCCTAATAAAATCTAAGCACAAAAAGCAAAACAAAACAAAACCAAAAAAAGAAATTAGGAGTCAAAACAAATGTACTCTGGACTGTCATCGTCTGGAGGATAGGGCCAGGGCTCTGCCTAGAACTAGCTCATGGGAGACTGGGAGGATAGATGTAGGGATGGCTGGATGCCTTCCTGCCTGCCTGCTATCCTGTTCCCTGCTGCAAAGGTTATGGACTCTAACCCTCTGATCCATGTACTTTCTTTTATATGTTGCCTTGGTCGTGGCATATTGTATTCACAATAGAAAAGTAATGAAGACAGCTGTGTTGGTTATTTCTCCTCCTAACCAGTATGGGTAGATGGGGGATGGGAAGATAGGTAAGTAGGTGGGGGAGGAGGATGGATAGATAAATGGATCCTGGATGGAGGGTAAATGGATGGGTTGGTTATCTCTCCCCCTAGCTAGTCTTGGTGAGAGAATGAGAAGGTGGATGGATGGGTTTTTAGACAGATGATGGAGACATGGGAAAATGCAATGATAAATGAAGGGGTTGGTGGGTAGGTAGAGATATGGTGAAAGTGTAGATGAACATATGTGCAAATGACAGGCATTTGTCAGCTAGTAGACATGCGCAACCCACTGTACCCTAAAAGAGAGGCAAACATGACCTAATGTAGATCTTCTGCTTGTTTACATATATCTCCTTGGACAAATGTTTATAAAAGTTCTCTGTACCCCAGTTTCTTCACATAAAACGGAGAGGGAAGTGGTACCTGTCCGGTAACACTTCTACAGAAAGATCATGCCCACCAAAATACTTAGAGCAGTGCTCCGGAATGATAAGCGGCCATTGAGTGACAGGTGTAGCACTATTGAAATTGATGTCGTCAGAACACACCCCCTTTCTTAGACAATGGTGTGCTTCAGGGTGACATGATGTGGAGTTTAGCAAACAAGGGATGGGTGGTAACCAGTAGCTTGCTCACTTTCTCTCAGGCTCAGGGGAGCTGTGCTCAGCCCTCCCTTGGGGAGGCGTGGAAGATGGGTCAGCCATATGTGATCTTCCAGACGCGGGTCTGTCAGATGGAATTTTGAGCAACTGAGATTATATACATTCCCGTGATGAGATTACTGTCAGATCAACTTGAACTGTCCCCAGCCCAGCCCCATTGTGTCTCAAAGGCTGGGGCTCATAGCTGTTTTTGACATGTGCCCTGCCCTATCGAGCCCAGACATTCATTTATGTGGTAACATGGTCCGCTCTTCTCCCCACCCCACCCCACCTCCAAGTCTGTCTAGGTCCTTTGCAAGTGGCCTGACTGCTCATATTGACTCATTCCCAGTCGCCCTACTCACCTGGGCCCTTCCTTCACAGCTTCCCGTGCTTGGAGGCCCGCGGAAGCAGCTGGGAGAAGTGGCTACAGGCAGTGTGGCACCACTTCCTGTTCAAGTCTTCAGCTGAACTCACCTGGAGCTTCTCTTTCTCTGGCCTGCCCCCACCCAAGCACTTCTCCATCTGCCAGCTGTGGGCTCCTCAGCTCCTCCCTGCCACCATCTCTATTGTCCCGATTGCAGCAAAAATGAACTTTCTAAAATTGGCGTCTGATCATCTTGCCCTATACCCACTCTGGGGAGACTCAGACTCCTGACCAGTACCCCCCTCTACACACACACTCCTTCCATGAAGCGTGCCACAGCAGCATTAGCTGGGCACACTGTCCTACCTTCCACTTCCCCAGGCCCATCCCAAGAATCTCCATCCTTGTACCTTTCTTCCTAGGTTCCTGCCATGCCTCTCCTCTCCTCTGAACCTACCTCAGCCTTGCCCAAGTGACTTTTAGTCTTTAAGCATCAGCAAGGTTCACACTGACTCAGCAAGGCTCACACTGACTCAGCCAGGCCACAGTGACTCAGCCAGGCCACACTGATTCAGCAAGGCTCACAATGACTTAGCCAGGCCACACTGACTCAGCCAAGCCACACTGATTCAGCAAGGCTCACAATGACTTAGCCAGGCCACACTGACTCAGCAAAGCCATACTGACTCAGCAAGGTTCACACTGACTCAGCAAGGCTCACACTGACTCAGCCAGGCCACACTGATTCAGCAAGGCTCACAATGACTTAGCCAGGCCACACTGACTCAGCAAAGCCATACTGACTCAGCAAGGTTCACACTGATTCAGCAAGGCTCACACTGACTCAGCAAGGCCACACTGACTTGGGCCACATCGGAACATGTCACCTCTGCTCCGAACACCACCACCCTTTTAAGAGTAATGTTTCAGATGGTTTTTGTGGTTCCTAAGTGTGGGTAAGGCTGTTTGTACTGGACTTCCTTGGTCGAGCTTGCCTAATGTGCATGAGGTCCTGGATTTAATCCCCAGAACTGCTTAAAACAGTATGGTGTGCACCCCTGTAATCTCCACACACCAGAGGCAGGAGGATTGATATTTTAAAGTCATCCTTGGCTTCACATTGAGCTTGAGCCAACCTTGGCTACATGAGACCCTATCTTGAAAGAAACAAACCCACAAACTCCTATTTTCTGTCTTCCATAATCTCATTCCCCATGATACCATGATAATCAGGCTTCTTGAATCAAAGCTTCGTACTTAAGGAGATAAATTCTTTTAATTATTAATGAGAACCCGCCTCTCTCCCATGTCCTTAGCTAGCAGACTCATGGTTTGAGCCTGCTGCAGCCAGGAGAAAAGACTACATTTTGAAGCCCCCCTGCCGGCCCCGTAGTGGGAGTATGACCTCATGATCAGACTTTGAGAGAAGGCAACATCACGTGCCATGTCTGGCGAATCCTAAGGTGTAAACCCTAGGAGCTCATGCCTCCCTCCTTTTCTGCCTTTCTTCCCTTCTGGAATACATGATGGCTGGAATTGCTACATCTTAGATCATAAAGACAAAAGCTGCATTCCAAAGATTGTAGGGGAATCCCCGAGGAAGAGGAGACAGACTGTAGGAGTCAGAGGGATGGAGGACAGCAGGAGAACACCACCCACTGCATCAACTAAGCAGGGCTCATATGGACTCGTAGAGATTGGAACATCAAGCAAAGGGCCTGCGGGGGTCTGCCCCAGTCCTCTGTATACGTGTAGCTGTTAGCTTGGGGCTTACTGTATAAGCATGAGATCTGACTTCAGACCCCTAGCACCATGTCAAAAGCAGGCAGTGCTGCACCTATAACCCCAGTGCTGTGACCGGTAGAGGACTGCTGGGCCCTGTTGGCTTCCAGGCTGGCTCCAGATTCAGTGGGAGACCCTTGCTCTAGAGAACAGGCAGAGAATGGTGGAGCAGGACACCTGACATCCTCTTCTGGCCTCTGAGTGCACACATATACATGGAATTTCTGCCAAGTTCATCATGCATTTCCTGAGTTAGACTGGGTTAGCAGGGGAATAGGGACAAAAGCCTAGGCTGTCACAACAGAGAGTGGTGAATTGGTTTAAAAATAAAGTTTATGGAAAAGTAAAGAAAGAAACTGGGTGTGGTAGTTGATGGCCTTAATTCCAGCACTCAGGAGACTGAGTCAGGATGTTTGCTGCAAGTCTGAGGCTAGCCTGATCTACATAGTGAGTTCCAGGCCAAACTGGACTAGAGAGTAAGGCCCTATCTCAACAAACAAACAAACGACAATAGCAACAGAAACACAAGACAAAAAAAAAAAAATAAAGATGGTCTCCTCCCCATCCCGCCCTCTCCCGCTCAGGCAGGGACTTCGTTTTAGAATTTCTGGTTCCTCCATAGTTCCCAAGAGTCTGGAAGAGCAGCTAGCCCATTCATAGCAGGTATCCAAATGCATCCCTATTAAGTAAGCGAATGGATAGGAATGCTGGCCACAAACCAGCTTCTAAGTTGCTCCTAGCAAAAGAAAAAGCAGGTATGCTGATTGAAAAAAAATTAAGCTTCTTTCTCTGCTTGAGACAAGATGGCATTGGCACTGCTGGGCACAGGGAGCCCTGGCAGGCATGACAGAGAGGGATGTCCTGGCCCTTGGAGTCAATGCTTTCTGTGATATGTCTGGAGTGGCCTTCACCCTCAAAATTCCTTCTGAGATGTCAGTAACGGATTTGTCTCCTCTGTGTCTCCTGCCCTTCTCCCTGTGACCTGCAACTCCCACCAAGGGTCTCCTTAATGGAGGGGCAAGGAGAAAGCTGTTCCTTTGCCTTTGAGTTCTGCCAAGGCAGGAAGGAAGGGTGGTAGACAATCTAAAACAAATCATAACCACAAGGAAAAAAATAGGAAAATAATGTATGACCAAAGACAATTTTAAAAATTAGAAATGAAATACCTACTTGACTATGTCTCTTTCCAACAGGAGAAAATAACTCAGCAACAGAATGGCAACTGTCAGCTGATGGGTGCCTGAGCTTCCTAGGCCTCATCCCCTCTGCTCACCCGAGCTCCAGTATCTTTGCTCACCTCTAGTAGTGCCCCTTTCTTTTTGTAGCTCCCTGGCATCCCAAGGACATTCTGTCTCCTAGAACACCAGATGAGAAATATGCTTTAACAGTTAATTTTTGAAGGGCCCAGGGCTGCAGTTTGAAACAACACTAACCTGAATTTGGGTAATGGACTGGGACAGCAGGGTGGCTTCAAGGACCCCTGGGACTTGAAAGCAGCCTTTGTTCAAGGCCACCCTGCCTCTTTATCATTCCCAGAGATCATGTATAGATACATGCACATACTACTCCTAAAAATCCATAATGATCCTCACGGATTTTAGAATCCAGACCCACAGCAAGGTAGAAACCCTAAATGCATCCCCTGCTGCCTGGGAAGAGAGAGCATAGTGCCATCCTGATTCTGTCCTGGCTTCTCTCCTAGCCAGTCAAGCTGACCCAGGAAGATAGCCATAGGGAGGGAAATGGGCCATTGGCTTCACAGTCTCCCACAGAGAGGTGCTCTCTCTGGATGGTCTCCCACAGACAGCAGGAGCTCTGAGTGCCCTGTTTCTCCCTGTCTGGAGCCCATGACAACCTGGAAGCAGAAGGCTGGCAGGAGGAGCAGAGATCTATGGGACCTCAGCGAGATTTCCCACACGATAAAGTTGACCCATGTTTAGAAGAGAAAAGGTACTGACCCTCACCTTCCTGCAGCCTCTTTCCAGCCCGAGCATGACCATCCTGGAAGGAACAATCAATTTAATCCCCCCAATCAGGGAGTTGGGACTGCCCTGCCCCTTGCCCCTGATGTATCTTGCAAGGTTGAAAACAGAATCCAGCCAGCTCAGCAGGCAAAGGAACTTGCCACCACGCCTGATGTCTTGAGTCTGATCCCCAGGACCCATGCGATAGAAAGAGAGAATTGATTCCTGCAAGTTGTCCTCTGATTCCTCCATGTCTGCCACCACCCACCATGTGTACATATGTCATTCACACACACACACACACCATTTTTTTAATTACAGAAGAAAATAGCACCCATGTTTTGTTTTGTTTTTTTCTCTCTTCATGAGTAGGCTTTTGTGTGTGTGTGTGTGTGTGTGTGTGTGTGTGTGTGTGTGTGTGTGTGTGTGTGTGGCAACCAGGCTAAATGAAATTGAAACATTTTAAAAAGAAATGGGAGAATATATGGCGGCTCACCTCATTGTCTGGACTGACGTCAACATGTGCCAGCTCTAAACATTACATTATGGGTTTCAGGGTTTGGGGAGGGTTCACTAGGAGCAGAGATCAAGATTAGAGTGTTTGAGGAGGCTGTCCCCAAATCCTTGGGAGCAGACCTGCCAATCACAGCTGCCCTTTCATCCACTTTTCTGTGCAGAGCTGAGCCTGGCCAGTAGGGTTTACCTGCAAGCAACAGGCAAGCACCAGGTATGAGTGGCCCCAATCACACCTCCAGAAGCGTCAGAGCCAGGGTGGGCAAGCTCCAGTCTACCTGGTGCCCAGTGCCTTGTGTCTGCCCCACACCTATTGCCGGAACAATGAACGAGCAAGGGGGCTACTAGCCCACCACACGTCTAAGTCATCCTCTTTTCTTGATTAGCAAGAAGCCTGAGTCCAGGTGGTCCTATATTAATTAGTGAAGTTTTTCCTCTTGCTAGAGCAGTCCTTTCTGGGAATGGTTGATGGTGATAGGCAGGTGGGGGTGAGGTTCCCATTCATAGGGGTCCTAGATCCAAGCCACGAGACATCGCCAAGACAGTGCCCAGAGCCTGGGCTGTTTGTCTCTTCACTATCCACAATGGCCTAGGCTAAGACCACCCTCAGCAGTCTGGCTCCAGATGACAAGGACACCAGCTGTTGTCAAAGCACAGGCTTTCTCCACCCCTCTCTGCTGTGTTCAGTTGGCCATCAAGACACTCCCTTAACCCTGCACCAAGATGGGGCCCAGAAACCCAGCCAGAATCCTGCCTAGTGAGAGGCTAAATCCTTGACACCCGGTTCTGTTCCATAGGCCATTATCCTGTTGGGAGACAGGGAGGACATGGGAGCAGTTCTGGGAAACAAAATGTGGGCAACAAGGCTGTCTTTGTGCTTTAGACCTGCTTCTACTCACTGGCTGGGTGACCCGGGGTAAATTAATTACCCTCTCTGAGCCTTCATTCCCTACTCAGTCCTAGGAATAATTACAGAACCTCAAGGGATTATTGTGAAGTGGAATGAGATAAATACTGAGTACTTAAAGCACTTAGCCCCTCCTCCCTCCAGGCCAAGCATCTTGTTTACCCTTGCTTTAGACACAAGGGCTGCACACAGTAGTGTCTGTGTTCCCTTCTTTCTGAAGAAAAGACTAAATACACTGGGCTATTGTCCCTCTTGCCAATACATTGTCTCATTCAGTTTCCACAACAACCTGGCATGGTTCAGCACTCCCTGTCCATGAGTCTTGAGTGCAGGAATTCAATCAACTGCGGTTTGAAAATATCTGGGAAAAAACCACATTGGGTCTGTACTGAATAAAGCACTGGTTCTGCCCCCCTGTTACTCCTCAGTATCATGACTATTTGCGTGCCATTCTCATTGTCTTAGGGATCTTGAGTAGTCTGGAGGTGACTTAAAGGATCCAAGAGGATGTGTAGGGCATATGCAAATACACCACTGTCTCAGAGGAGGGGCTTGAACACCCGAGGTTGTGCAGTTACAGAGAATAAGGAGTGAGGGTTATATACAGTTAAGGAATTCATCATGGAGAGGTCGGGTCATCAGCCCAAGAGCTCATAGACAGTGGTCCTTTGGATGGGCCTGTGTGAAGGATGCATACACCATGGTAGGCCCACAGATAGAAGAGAAGTTGAGCAAGGGAAGAAAAGGAGCCAAAATCTACTTGCGCCCCTTCAAAAGGAGATGATGTCTGTGCTGGGTATTCCAGGTAAGTTGCAGGGTACAGCCATCTGGATGGCCCAGACCCTGCTGAGACTTCTTAAACAGCCCCATGATGTCATAGGCTGAGGACTGCTTGACCCAGGACCCCATGTGTCCTGCTATGTGCTCCCTTGCATGAATCTACTGAAATCTGATCCCATGGAGCTCATATTGGCCTTGAGCCAAGGTCAGCTCCAAAACTGGGAAAATTGCTCCCTTCTCCAAGTCTCAGTTATCCTCAGTGAAATGAGTGTAACCATAGCATCTACTCTGTGCAGCTGTGGAGACAGTAAGCATGGGAAAATGCATCACCAATGGGCCACATACAACAAGACTCCTTGTGTGTGCTGAGCCAATGTCAGTCATCCATACCTGCTGCTGTTGTTGAAGAGATGGAGGGACTGGGTGTCACTTGTCCTTCTCCCTCAGGATGTGGTGTGCAACATATACCGCAGAAATCCAGTGGTTTGATGCTTCACACCTCTCCCGTGCGCTCACGGCAGGCTCAGCTTCCATCGGGAACTTGTTCGGGGTGAGTGTGATGTGGGAAGCGCTGGCTCCAGCATCACTACACAGCACACAGTAGACTGTGAGGCTGATGTGCCCCACCCCTGCTCTGCTCTCTTCTCTCCCAGTCTCCAAAACTCTAGGACTCTCGTTTATTCCTCTTCCTCCAGACAAGATGACGAGGCTCCAAAGAGCACATGATGAATTTAGTCACACTCAGGGACAGATGGCTGAGAGCCATTTGACTTATTCTTTCCCCAAGAGGTTATTTTATTTCTAAGAAAGATGGAAACTTGAGCTAGGGAGATGGCTCAGTCAATAAGGTGCTTGCCTTGCAAGTACACGACAGCCTGAATTTTATTTCCAAAACCCACATCAAATATGCAGGGGCTGGAGAGATGACTCAGCAGTTAAGAGCACTTGCTGCTCTTGCAGAGGACCTAGGTTCTATTCCCAGAACTCACGTGGTGGCTCACAACCATCTGTAACTCCAGTTCCAGGGGATCCAACATCCTCTTCTGACCTCTGCAGGTACCAGGCACACGCAGGGTTTACAGGCATGCATGCAGGCAAAACACTCATTTAGATAAAATTAAATGCTAAATTAAAAAAATCCCAACAAGCTAGCCAAATAAACAAGCAACAACCAAACAACAACAGCAAGAAAAATGAACTCAGCATAGTGGCAGGAACTCATGCTTGTAACTCCAGCAATGGGAGACAAAGACAGGCAGATCCCAGGGATTTCACTGGCCAGCCAATCTGTATTACTTGATGAGATTCAGGCCAGTAAGAAACCATGTCTCAAAAGGTAAGGTGGATGGCACCTGAGGAAGGATATCTAAGATTGTCCTCTGGTCTCCACATATATGAGCACACATGTGTAACAGCAACAACAACACACACACTCAGGCACACACGCACACACATACCCAGTGCCTGTGCTTGATGAAGCTTAAGACGGGTGTTTTGAATCTGGGCCCACTGAGAGAAGGCACAGTTTTGTCTTTGGAGTAAAAAAAATGGCCTTATCTTTTGCCGGACTCACTATTGACCCTGGTGACCAATCAGATTTGAGAAGGGTTCCTTCCAGGGAAGCTGAAGGAAGTGTCCTTTATATATGCACTTTATTGATCATCTCTGGACACCCAAAATACAACTAATGCCAATGAAGCTGAAGTTTTAATTGTATTTGTATCAGTTAACTTTGATTTAAATTTAAATAGGACTTGGGGCGATGTGAGACGGTGGGAAGGCAGTAGAGGACTGGTGTCTTAGAGGACGCTGGGGACCTCCTAATGGTTAAGACTCTCATGGTCCCTGAAATAAGTGCACTGACTCATTCATTCACGAGTTAGCACTGGCAAGTGCCGACAGAGTGTAAAAGAAATGGTTTATGATTTTAATGATTATTTTAGGGCTGAGCAGCCAGGAACTAACTAGCAGCCCACTACAACTTTTTACATGGGTATTGTGGATCTGAATTCGGGTTCTCATGCTTGCATGACAAAACACTTTACCAACTGAGGCATCTCCTAAGCCCTATCAATGGCAATTTCACAGTTAATTATCATTATTGTATTATTATTGTTGTAGATGAAGGTCTTGCTATGTAGCCCTAGTTGCCCTGGAACTCATAGAGATCCACCTACATCTACCTCTGGTATTAAAGGCATGCACCACCACACCAGGCCTCATGGTTAACTTTGAATGAATGTTAGGGGACAGAAGACAACTCCTGGGAAATACAAGAACTTAGTTTGTGGCTTTTATTGGTTCTGAGATGTCATTTCTTTCTGTCATCATCAGCTTTTCTACTCCTAGGCTGTGGCATGAATTGTTTGTTTATTGTTGGTATTTAATTTAGAGTCTTACTCTGTAACCCAGGCTAGTCTCAAATTTACTGTTTATCTCAGGTTGGCCTGAAAGTCTTAGCAAACCTCAGCCTCCCAAAGTTGCCAAGATTACAGTAGGTGTGAGGGTCCAGGCCTGGCTCATGGTGGGAGGGTTGATCAGAGAAAGTACTGATTGTCTTGCATGGCGGAGTTAGTGCTCGGGTCCATTATCAGCATTACTGGTGAGGGAGTGCCCACCAGTAAATGTAGGGAAAGCAGGGCCAAAATGAGTAAAGCTGCCAAACACAAAAAATGAGTGTGGCTCCATTTATACGGTGTTTGCCTAGCGTGCAGGAAGTCATGGGTTCAATCCCCAGTGCCACATACACCAGGCACACTGGCACATGCCTGAAAGTCCGGGGCTTGGGAGGTAGAGACAAGAGGATCAGAAGTCAAGGATATCCTAAACTATATAGATGGCTTGAGGCAGCCTGGGCTACATGAGAGCCTGTCTCAAATAAGCAAAGCAACAAGCAGAGCCACATTGAAACTGAGCATCAGGCCCACAGAGGTCTTTGCCAACCAGAAATTGAGAATCACAGAATCTACAGGAATCCAAAAGAGGCCTCCGTGGACTTGGGATTGCGCCCATGCAAGTTTGTCATGCCAGCTTTGAGATCCCATATTTGGGCCCTGAATTCTCACATGGGAATAGACTGAACATGGCTGAACCCTCCAGCTGCAGCGCTCTGAGAGCCACCTGTCTGGCTGGGTCTTTTTTAGCTCTTCACACACACACACACACACACACACACACACACACACACACACCAAAGTCAAGTGAGCCCCAGCGCTTCACAAGTGAATACACACAGAGCCCAGGATTCAGTTCCAAATGATCCATTTTGCAATAACACAAGAATTTCCAGTAGCGTCGGCTAAAGAGCAAAGCTCCCAAAATGGTCAGCTCTGTGGGACTTCTGCAAGTGAACTCTGGAGGCACCGTGGCCCCTGCCAAGGAAAGGGGTGGGCCAGCATCCATGGAAATAGACAAAACAACCCCAAACTGGTCCAAGTTACACACTATAGAATTTTAAAAACTTGTTAGGGTGAATGACCTCTTTTGCTTGCCACTGTCGATAGCCGGGCAGGGTTACAGCTCTGTCCTGCTGGCTATCTGAGGCCCTCAGTGTGGCCTCTCTCTGTCTTGTCAACATGAAGCCCTTTGATCTTCAATTCTATTGTTTTGGTTAAAACGTCAGAATCACTCTTCTGGTTATTAATTTTTATCACATTAATTCATTTATTTGTGCATGTTGAGGGTGGGGATGCTGGACATGTGAAGGCTGATTTCTTCCTTCCACCATGTGGGTTCTAGGGACTGAATTTAGGCCTTCAGGCTTGGTGGCAAGTATCGCTACCCACTGAGCCATCTTGCCAGGCCCATTATTGATTTGATAACCTCCTAAGAGAAGGGCACAAATACAGTTGCGAAAATAGTTCAGTCAGTGAAGTGCTTGCCATACAAACTCGAGTTTGATCCCCTTAAAATGCTGGGCGTGGAGATGCAGATTGTAACCCCAATTCCGGGGAGGTGGAGGCAGGTGGATCCCTGGTGCTCACTAGCCAGTCAGTTTAGTCTAGTCAGTGAGTCCCAGGCCAATCAAAGTTTACAAGGTGGACAGCATTTGAGGGATGGCAGCTGAAACTGTCCTCTGGCCCCTGCATCCGTGTGCACATACACGCATACACACTTACACACACACACAAGCAAACACAAAGAAGGGAAAGAATAGAAGTCAAGGTGCCAGTTTACTGTGTGAAGACGGGACAGCGCTTCAGGATAGGGAGGGAAGGGGAAGGGTGGCTTCCAGTGAAGTCACTCGAAGACTCAGTTCTGCAAATGTTCCAGGAATGTTCTGGGTGCCTGAATAGGGGCCGGATTGTAGGAAGGAATGCGAGTTGGCATCTCTTGGAATGACCTCAGCCTCTGGAGGACCTTCCAGCCTGGACATTTCTGAAAAGCGGCAGCCCCAGCTGCTCGGACTGCTAGAGGCTGTTGGTGTTTGTTCTTCTCCTGCCATCTGCTGAGTCACACTGGAGTTCCTAGGAGCAGGGAGGGAACTCAAACCTTGGCCAAACGTGGCAGCCCACTCACCTCCTCGCTGTCTATCACCGGGCAAGCCTACCTGTCTCTCTGAACCTCCTTATCTTAGCTAGAAGCTGGACACCCTGAAGTCTGTCGTGCACTGGAGGGCAGTGCACATGACTGCAGAAGAGTCATGTGACAAGGGGGTATTTCTGTTATAGGTATTGAATATCTCCGCTCAGAATTCATGCTGTGGGGACCCTGGTGAACCCCACTCAATTTGAATTTTTCTTAAACCCTTTAAAATTATACAGTTTATTTAATTGTGTGTGGGTATGGGGGAATGTATGTCACAGGGTCTGCATGCATGTGTGTGTGCATGTGTGTGTGTGTGTGTGTTGTCAAGCTTGGTAGCAAGCACCTTTATCAGCTGAGCATTTTGTCAACTCCATCTTAAGTCTTTTCAAAGAACCCTCTTTCCACTGTCATTGGGAACCTTCAGAAAAACCAAGAAAGCTCTTGTATGTAACTCCAAGAACTCCTCGTTTGATGTCACTGTTTCTGGGCTATGCATCATGTGGCACTGCCTTGGACACACTAGTGAACTCTGACAGACATTTGGTACTCCATGTTTATTGAGCATCTGCTTCAACACTGACCTTGGCTGTCAGTTTGACACATGTGGGAAGAGAGACCCTAAATTGAAGAATCACCTCTGTCAACCTGGCCTGTGAGCATGTCTGTGGGGGTATTTTCCAGATAGAAGAAAGCCCAGCCCACCGTGGGTGGTACCATCCTTAGGCAGGTAAGCATTGTCTATATGAGAAAGGTGCTGAACACGAGCCTGAGAGCAAGCCAGGTGGCAGTGGTCCTCTGTGTGTAGTATCTGTTTCAGCTCCTGCCTTGAGTTCCTACCCTAGTTTCCCTCGGTGATGATGATGGACTGTAACCTTTCAGATGAAGTAAACCCATTTGTCCCCTAGTTGGTTTTTGTTGCATGAATCTAATTGGTCTTAATAATAAAAACCCGGAGTCAAATATTAGGGGGTGAAAGCTGAAAGATCAGAGAAGCAGAGCAGCCAGCCACTAGTTCTTACCTCTGCGAGATCCTCAGACTGAATGGGGTATCTTGTCTCTACAAGTCCTCAGACTGAATGCAGTCTCTACAAAACCTCAGACTGAATCCTGAGCTCCTGTCTCCTCCCGCCTTATATTCCTCTCTTCCCAGTCATGTCATTTCCTGTCTCCACCTCCCTGGAGCAGGGATTAAAGATGTGATCCACCACCACTTGGCTCTGTTTCTCTTTTAGACTGATTCAATCTCCTGTAGCCCAGGGTGGCCTTGAACTCACAGAGATTCATCTGCCTATCTCCTGAGCAAGTTCTGGGACCACTACCTGGCCTGTATGGTTGACTAGCGTGACTAGCTCCGCACTCCCATCTCCAGGCAAGGTTTATTTGTTAGAGCACAAACGAAATACTAGCACAGGTTTTGGTTACTGTTTGATCGCAGCGGGAGAAGCAGATGATGAGGGACTTCTGTATGGTACACAGAGCACATGCGGGGCAGAAAGACTCAGTGGTTCTAAAAAGGGTAGAAAGGCGCTGTGATAGCCAAGTCTACGGTGCAGTTTGTTGAAATGAACGGCAGAGCTGGGCAGGATGGACTGAGAGTGTAGAGGAAGGTGTTGTCAGCAGCAGTGGAAAATGGGGGGTGGGGGGCGGCTTTACAGACAGAAGGAAATTTGAGCAGCTGTGGTAAAGATGAGGTTGTTAGCCCAGAAGACAAATGTGGAGATAACCTCTCACAAAGAGGGATTTGCTGAGCAGAGTTGGGAAAATGGGTCACACAGGTTCAAGGGCAGGCAAGAGCAGGGG
The DNA here is from genome assembly GCA_028555095.1 of Dicrostonyx torquatus. Lineage (NCBI taxonomy): Eukaryota > Metazoa > Chordata > Mammalia > Rodentia > Cricetidae > Dicrostonyx > Dicrostonyx torquatus. The sequence goes on from JAQHUG010000010.1 coordinate 537,934, forward strand.
AAGGGACAGGGCAAAGGTCAAGTGCCTGGAGCTGAGGGGATGTGCAGACCTCACATATCTTTGTTGGCCCTCAAGAGGGACCTCACTCTTGTGGAAGACCACACTGCAGGGTTCTGAGCACAAGAGGCCTGATCTATTCTTCCAGGGGATCTCGCCATTCTTCCTAATAGAAGAGCTGGGGCTGAAGAGATAGCTCACTCAGTCAGTGAAGTCCTTGCCATGCAAGTACCAGGACCCAAGTTCCATATCCAACACCAACATAAAAAGTGAGCAGGAGAGTGAGCTCTTTTATTCTGAGCATCGAAGAGGCAGAAACAGCAAACTCTTAGGGGACTCATTGGCCAGTCAGTCTGGCTTGTGTGTGCGACACACACACACACACACACACACACACACACACAGAGAGAGAGAGAGAGACAGAGACAGAGACAGAGAGACAGAGAAAGGAGAGGGAGACAGAGAGAGGAGGGGGTGGGAGGGAGAGAGGGAAGAAAGAGAAAGAGGAGTTTGGTAGGGTGACAGAAATGGAAGCTGGGAGACCCAGGAAATTATTGCTAAAAAAAAAAAGGGTGCCTTATGTAGTGATAGTGGCTTGCATGGGGGGGTGCAAGCCTTAGCAGGGAAGTGGGGACAGTGGTCAGAATTGGACCCAGCTGAAGCTGGAATTTCCATGTTTGTTGCTCTATTGGATGGGTGGGGTTGAAGGCAGCACCAAATATTTCAGCTGAGTGGTAGGATGGAGGTGTCGCTGGTGCAATGGGGAGACTGTGGTACAATGAAGGTGTTGCTGGTGCAGTGGGGAGGCTGTGGGTGGGGATGGAGGTGTTGCCAGTGCAGTGGGGAGGCTGTGGTACAATGGAGGTGTCGCTGGTGCAGTGGGGAGGCTGTGGGTGGGGATGGAGGTGTTGCCAGTGCAGTGAGGAGACTGTGGTACAATGGAGGTGTCGCTGGTGCAGTGGGGAGGCTGTGGGTGGGGATGGAGGTGTTGCCAGTGCAATGGGGAGGCTGTGGTTGGGGATGGAGGTATTGCCAGTGCAGTGGGGAGGCTGTGGGTGGGAATGTTTTGGGGTGGGATGGCTTAGGAACTTTGGATATGTGAGTTTGTGATGCCTGTTAGACATCTAAGTCAAGATGTTGAGTGGGCGTTCGGATATATCAGACTGACATCCAGGAGGTCTGAGCTGGAAATATGAATGTGGGCGGCATTAGCATATAGCTGGTATTTAAAGCATGAGACTAGGTTGCCATGAGCCTTTCTTTCTACAAGGCTTCTGATCGGTCTGTAACCAAAGCTTTCCAGAAGGAAAGAGAGAGCCCATTGGTAGTAACACCCAGTACTTAGGGGTTCCTTGTCCCGTTTCAGCACTCCCCAGGGAGTCTACTAGGTTCAGGGAGCCATGGCCAGGCCATGGGTCTATTACCTCCTCGCTCACAAGCCCAGAATCTCAGTCATCATAGTCCCTGATGATGCTCCCCATCTGGGCTATGAGGAGCGCCACCATCCTTACACCACAGCCCTCAAGGTCCAGAGTCCAGGTGGGCACAGGGACACACTGACTCTTTCAGACTCATGTGTTGGAGACTTCGAAAGCTCTGTGTGGTCTGCACACTCCCTCATCTCTGTGCACTTGACCTTCTCTGGGAACTGTCTGGTGCCACACAGAGTATGTCAGGGAGGGCACAGTACAACCAGATCAGCATGGTACATCTAGTTCATGTGCCAGTGTTCTTTACCAGAAAAATAAAATTAACAAAGAGAACAATTTTTTTGAAAAGTAAAGCACCAACGTAGATTAGAAGTGGACATCAACTCCAGATACACCCATATAGCCTTCAATCTTAACTCTTCCAGAGATATCCCAAGGACCTCCTATCATCTTTCTGAGGATGACAAACTATGCAGTTTGAAGTCCTAGATGCTATCAGTGGTTGTAAAGAGAGCAAGAGGAAGGAGGACAGGGGTAGCTATTAGTCGATTTTCTTAGTTGAGTGAAGTTAACTTAGCAACTCTTGGAATAGAATTCAAAGGAAACAGCAAAGTGAGAAGTGGATTCCACTGGAGAAAAACAAACAAACCAAGCATAATTCTGCATAGTGAGGAAGTAGCGTTTTTTTTTCTCCTGAAGTCCTTATAATGAGGGTTCCTAGGATCACCCAGATCTGAAATCAACACTGACAGTTCAAGATCCCAGGATGGAGTTTCCTTAGAAGGCAAAGTTGATATTTTTCAAGGTCCAGAAGGCAGGAGGCTCACTGACCTCATCGAAGACAGCTCACATTTGATGAAGTGAAGAACTAACTGAGCGTCAGATGTGACATGTGGCTTGTGTGATGCATGGAAAGATGCAGGACTTCCAGGGAACACAGCCAGGAAAAGAACCTGTGCCCATTCCGTCCATCAGGCAGCCCACACCCTACACCCTGTGACCCATCCCCATTGCCAAACCCAGCACAAGTTCTAAGCCAGCCCAAATGATGAAAGAGACAAGTTCACCAGAGCTTTGGAGCTTATTAAATATACTCGTCTCTGGTCTCCTCTTTTAGACCTGAGTCATAACCTAAGAAATGTTTTGCAAGGGCCTTAGGTCTCCCGGGTTAAGTTCCACGTCTCTGCAAATGTCTCAAATGGGGTGTGGTGCAGCTCTTGCTGTCCGTCGCCCATCCACTGCACCAGGGAATGGACTGCACCCGTGGAAAGTCGGAAACTATGTAAGATATGAACTGTGCCCGCAGATAGTTCAGAGACATGAAAAGAAAGACAAATGACAATTTCGGGAATGAATTCAAGGCAACAGAATTATGTTTCTCTAGGCAATGCTACTGGGAACTGGGGAATGTGACCTACTCAAAGGCTATGAGATCATAGGACAGCTTGAGCCAGTCTCTCTCATTAACTGGCCAAGAGAATCACAAACTGTGGCACGGACACTGAGCCAGAATTCCAGCTGGCCCAACAGGGAGTCTGGGTCTCATTGTGTCTGCTGGCCTGGTGGACTGGCAATCCCCCCAGGGAGAAAGGCTGCCTGGGGAGGAGAGGTTAGGACCACCTTGTACCTTGATGTTGGGAGCAAATGTGAGGGGCATGGAGGGAGAAGCGGAGCTCTAGCCCTTGACCCCGCCCTGGCTCTTGTCTGAATGCTGTGATAGTCTTCAGAATGATCCTAAGACTGCTGCTCCCTGCCTAAAGCAGAGCAGACCTCTCTGTGAGTCTCCTGTTCACAGACAAAAGCACATGTTTCTCCCCTGCTTTGCATCATGAAAGAGCTGTGGGCATTGTGATAGTTATCCACAGAAAAGCGAACATGTTTGAGCACGAGATGTTCCACATCAGAGCTGTGGAGAAGGCTCAATTAAAACAGCATTTATAGAAGATGAGAGAAAAAGATGGGAGAGTCCTCAAAGCTCGTGGTCTGACTGGTCCGGCAGTGAGCAATAAAGACACTGTGTCAGACAAGGTGGGAAGCAAGGGCTGACTCCCAAGTCTGTCTTCTGATCTCCACATGCACACCATGGCATGAGTGTGCCTATATGGACGCACACACACTCTTTAACATGGAAATATTGAGGGTTGGTCCCCAGAAGACATAGTATTTTGGAAAGTTCTTATAATTTTAAGGGCGAGGGCTTAGCTGGAGGAAGTAGGAGTTCTTGAGGGCATGTCCTTAGTGGCTGCATCCTCTCCAAGACCCCTGTCTGTCTTGTTCTCTCCTGTCAGTCATGAGAGGGACAACTTCCTCCACAAGCTCCCCAGCGATGCTCTAGCTTACCTCAGAAACAATAGAGCCAGAACTCCCACAGTGTGAGCTGACATAAACTCCTCTTCCTTCCAGTTGTTTCTCTCAGGTATTTGTTTTTTCAAAAATATTTTGCTTTATTTTATAAACTTTATTACAAAACAAATTTGCAAATAAAGAATCGCCAAAAATTAATCAAGCCAAAAAGCCTATAGCACCCAGTGGAACTTCCACACAATAAGAACGGGCTTTCGGAACGGGAGCTGTGGGGCTACACATTATGGTTTATACTTTCACTGCTGAATATACTTTATATACTTATCCACCAAACCCAGAAAAATCCATGACAAGAGTTAGAACCAGGAAAGCAATTAGCTTTATATCCTCTTTCATGACTTGTGTCCCTCGACTGCCTTCCGTCTCTTTTCATCTCTTAGCATTTAGCCTTTCTCCTTCTCTTTTCTGCAGGTGTGAATGCACACGTACATTTGTCTACAATGCACATATGCTACTGGTTAGATTTTGCATATGCGAGAGAGCATACAGTTTTTATTCTTTCTGAGATGTGTGACCTCACTTAATCTTGTATATTCTAAGTCTAATCCTTCCCTGTAAATTCTCGGACTTCATTTTTCTTTAGTGCTTCAGAAACACACACCCACACATATTACCAATTTTTCATTATTCATTCATCTGTTGATGAACAACACGGTTGTTCCAGCATTCAAATGTAACACACACAGCAAGGGGAGCCTGCTGCCAGACTGGGGACAATTCCTAACAAAAACTTAGCCTAAGAGAGCCAAGGCCTGGTTCCGTGGTCACTCTTTGTGGGTAGTGACGAGAGGGACATCTGGGAACTCCACTTGAGACCTTCCCTGTGTGTGCCCAGGAATACTCTCACTGGGAGGAAATCTCCTTTCCAGGAAGTCCCACCCCAGCAGGTGAACAGAGAGAGCCAGAGCAGCCTCCTCAGTCCTGTTCGGTGACAAGGACTCTGGTGAACAAACTGATGGAGTCCAGGGAAATTCAGTGGGAATGGGAGGTGGTGTTGGGAATGCTTGATCTGTGCCCAGCGCCTCCCGGAGGAGGGACAGCCTTCAGCTGTCTGAAGATCCGAAGGCCTGCGTGACAACTCACACTGTCAACTTGACAGCATCTAAAGTCATTTATGAGACAAACTTTTGGGTATGTCTAGGAGGAAGTTTCTAGATTAGGTTGATGGAGATGGGAAGGCCCAACTAAACTGTGAGTGACACCACCCATGAGCTGGAGACCCTTCCTGAAGGAAAAGGAGAGCAGGCTGAGCCAGCCTTCATCTCTCTCTCGGCTTCCTGACTGTGATGTCGTGTGACCAGCTGCCGCAAGCCCTGCCATGACGTGCTCTACCTTTGGACTGTGAACCAAAATTAACTCTTCCCTCCTTAAGTTGCTTCTGTGAGAACAACTGAGAAGCACCTAAGAGAGGCAGAGAACGTGGAGACCACAGGCTGTTTCCATATTGCTTGCGCAAGGCACCTCGTAAAAATGGGCCTTCCTGGAAAGGTGACCACAGATGGACACCATGTGGAAATTAAATCAAGGCCAGAAAAAGAGGGATTTCCCTGAGGGGGTCCCCAGAAGATGGATTCTCATATTCCATCAGCAGGTACCTCACTCACAACAAGAGTTCCTAACAGACACCCCGGGAGCCATGCTGGAAAGTGTATGACACACACTGGGCCCTGTAATTTATGGGCACGTGTAGCCTTACCATTTATTCCACCACATCTCAGGTGATCGCGTCCCCCATGGCCTCACAGGGAGGGTGACGCTTGTCAAATAACCCGCTCGATCTACAGGAAGAACACAATCTGGGTAGAAAAGGAGCTCTGAGCCACTAATGATCCCGTTCCCTCTCCGGTATGCTATTTAGTAAGCGCCTGGCATCAGTCGCAGCCCCCAGATCCTGACAGAAAGCTGGAGGGCTGTGAGATCCACGGGTGAGATTATATGGCACCATCTAATTTGTTCTGAGCTTCCCGGGAGCCACAGGGAAGAACTCAGAATTGTCGTCTCCTCTGAAATACAAAATAAAATAAAATAAAAGGTTGTGACAGAGATTTAAATGAGAATAAAATGCCAATTAACTCAGAGGTATTGAACTAGTCTCTATTCTCAGAAGACTCCCAGGTCTCACTTGGCGGATCAGTTTCAATTTCCCCCAAAGCACCAATGGCCACATTGGGAAGCAGGCCTCAGAACAATCCAGAACTCGGTGCCAGACCCACGACTTATCACTTTAATTGACACTTACGCCCTATGATGCTCATATATTCACCGAACGGGTTCAATTTAATTTGAAATGGGGAATTTTTCTTTTCCCCTATTGAAATATTTAGTTCAGCGGGCTTTAGCTCCATAAGCTTTCCATTTTTACTTTCCATCCCTCTATCCTGTTCTAAAGAAAATACAAAAGAACCCCTCCATCCATGATTTATTTAGAAAATATCTGACCTTCACCTGCTCTGTAATTATGTAACCCACACGCCTTCTCTTTGGGTGGGGTAATGGGACTGACGGAAGAGCAGTCCTCACTGCTGTCTGTCCTGCAGTCTTCAACAGGAAATGAACAAGCACGAAACTGTTGAAAACAGGACCGGCCTTGAACAAGCACGAAACTGTTGAAAACAGGACCGGCCTGGGCAAGGCACCTCATCTACCAAGTGGGCTGTGTTTGGCTTGCAGCGCACCCAGCCCTCCCACTTTCTGCTTACCAGGGTGAACCTGAGAAAGATCTAGATCCTGGACCATCCAAAGAAAGCAGGTGGGTTCCCTGTCCCATCAGGTGGGGTCCTCCTCTCGTTCCCCCACCCTGTGCCCCAAATCCTGCGTTTATTTGTGCTGACAGACAGAGCAAAAGCATCATTCACCCTGGGGTGTTACATACTGATACACTGACAGGCAATTATCTTCCAAGATAGTGTTAAAACACAATAATTAATTGGAAAAGCAAGTGAGAGAATGAATGGTGGCCGCAGGCCGAGGCAGACCGTTATTTCTAAAAATGCTCTGTGAGGCTGGTAATTTAGCTTCAATGGGTCATTTGATTTCCATCACCTCCCCGCTCTCCCCTCCCCAAACCTTCCCAGTGCCTTGTTTTTCAAAAGCACTGGCCTTGAATGTGTTTCAGACATCATTAAAGTGCACGCCAACCTCCCTAGCAACTTTCCAAAATGGTGCCTGGCACTAAAGGAGCACATCTCTTCAGTATGGATGTCTCACACAGCCAGCCTTTGTGACCGGCCTGCTCGCGCCCAGCCCGCTGTGGCCGCACGTCTTTGTTTCAAACCCAGGCTGACACATGTCTGCTGAAATAAAACATTCCCACTTCAGCTGACTGATTCGGTGGGAACAAGAAGTTCACACGCCAAAGCACGGGCTGACCCTGGCGACCCACTCCCCAGCAGGGGTGGGAAGCTCTCTGGTCTCCTTTCACTAACAGGCCTCGCCAAGTGCCAAGCCTTTCTCTCTTGCTTGTTTTCCTGAGGTGGCATCCAGTGACCTATATTTGATAGTCTACATAATATACAGGTGTCAGCTCTCGCAGGTTTGCTTGACAGAAGGGAAAAGGGACGAGGGAGAGAGGGACTCGAGAAGTTTGTGCTGGTCAGCACAATCTTGAATATGCCTCTGAAGAAATCTTTGATTTCGAGAGGCAGAAGCCCACTAGGCTGAGCTCAAAAAGAGATAGCGGAGATGTATTTTATACACAGAGATGACTGATATAACCTGTTGTAAGTGGAGGAGAGGTGTGGGTGGTATTCCCGGCACCCAGCTCCCAGCTCCCAGCCCCCAGCCGCTGGCCCGCTCAGCCACTGGTTGCTTGTTTATGCCCGAAATAACCACATGAGAACTGTATTCATTTAAACTCTGCCTGGCCCATTATCTCCAGCCTTTTCTTGGCTAGCTTTCACATCTAAACTAACCCATTATAAAAGTCTGTGTGTCACCACGAGGTGGTGATCTTACCGGACGGTTCTAAGATACATCCATCTGTGGCGGGAGCCTCATGGCTACTGGCCTACTTCCTTCTCTCTTCCCAGAACTTCCGTTCTGTCTACTCTGCCCATCTAAGGGCTGTATCCTCTCCTATAGGCCAGGAGTCCTTTATTCAACCAATGAGAGTAACACAAATAAAGATAGACCCTCCTACAATAACCCGAAGAAAGTCTGCAGCCTGGCCTCAGGCTGACCAAGATGTTGCTTTGACTTTCCAACACTTGCTCCTTTGCTGCTCAAAAGGCCCTTTGCCTTGTTAGTCTGGGCAGTCGTGGATCATCCACATCTACCGAGCCCACACGCGGAGGGTGCACCAGGTGAACATGTCGGAGTCCTGATGTTTCAGATCCTGGATGAGGGCCGGGACTGGTCGTCTTGTTCAATCCCGTGCCCATGCCTGCTCCAACAGCCTTGACACCAAAAGTCACTACAGAGGCAGGAGCACTGGGCAACTCACAGGTCAGCTACAAGGCTCCCCTAGCTTATGCATAGAGGATACCGGAGTAGAAATTTCTTCTGAAATAAAAATAGAATTTAAAAAGAGAAGCTTCCGGTTTGTTCTAGCAAGTGAGTCACTTACTTTGAGCAGAACAGTTGTGTATGGGTGTGTTGAGATGGCTCAGTGGGTAAGGGAAGCTTGCTGCCAAAGCTCAGGACCTGAGTTCAATTTCTGGGACCTCCATACACACATCATGGCACATGTGCACAACCCCAAAATAAATAGATGTAAAAACATAAACAAACCTGTTGTGTGTACCGAGAAGACAAAAGAGAGAACTTCATTGTTTTAACAAGAAGCATTTATTTCTCATGAGTGTGGAGGCAGGAAGTCCCATGTCAAAGTGATGTCCAGGGCGGTTCCTTGTGAAGACCCTGTCCATTCCTGGCTTTCAGATAGACTGCCTTCTTGTAGTCTGTTCATGTAGGTTTTCTGTGCATAAGCGTATGTGTGTGTTTCTCTCTGTGTGTTTGTGTGTGTTTCTCTGTGTGTGGGTGTGTTTGTGTGTTTGTGTGTGTGTGTGTGTGTGTGTGATGGGGTAAGAGAGAGAGCAATCTCTGTTCTTCCTTATAAAATTAAATTTATTTTTATATGGAAACACAAATTTATACATGTTAATGGGACACCACCTGCTCCGTCCATCCGTGTACACGCTGTGTGACTTTTAATTGAGGTAAGCTGGTCTACCTCCCAGCTTTTGCAAGTAGACGTTATGGCGCTGCTATCCATGGTTGCCCACTGTGCAGCAGCACCCAGGGTGTTTGCTTTTGTGCAATGTAGCTCAGTCCCTGTTGCTCAGCCTCTCTCTTCCCCTCCTACCCCTTCTTTCCCCACGCTCCTTGTGCTACTATTCAGCTTTAAATTTCTTCATTTTTTTCTTGTGTATATGGTTTAAATACTTGAGAAATGCATGTCTCTGTGTGTTTATGTGAGTGCCAGTGCATGGGCATGCATGTGCATGTATGTGGAGGCCAGACGTCCACCCCATGGTGTCATTCCTTGGGAATCACCCACCATGGCTTGTTTGTTTGCTTAATTTTGTTGTTGTTTGTTTTGGAGGGGGAGGTCAAGTCAGGCTTTCCATTTGTGGATCTGGCTGGCCTGAAACTCACTATGTAGCCCAGGTTGGCCTCAATCTTACAGAAATTCCCTTGCCTCTGGCTCCCAAGTGCTGGAATTAAAGACATGTGCCACCATACTCAGCCACCGTGTTTGTTTGAGAAAGAGTCTCTCACTGGGACCTGTGACTCACAGAGTAGTCTAGGCTGGCAGTGTAGTGAGCCCCAGGAATGAGCCTGCCTCTGTTTCCCCAACACTGAGATTGCAGCTGTGGAGCACTGCGTCTCGATTTTTTGCATGATTTGTGGGGATCAAAGCAGGCCTTTATGCTCATATGACAAGCACTTCAGAAACGGAGCGACCACCCCAGTCCTTTACTTTCAGCGTTCATGGGGTCCTTTTAAACTGTTGAAAGTTTGAGGGAGATTTAATATGGACGCTGAGTTCTAACTGGTGAGTGACTGGAAGAACGCTCTTGAGCAGAAGTCAGCGGCCTGTCCTCCTCACTCCGGGGAGGTGTGCTCACTGTGGCCTTCTGGCCTGCACATCTTTCCTGTGGAGAGTCAGTTAGCACTCAGCTGCAAGGTTCAGGCTAGCTGTGCTGGTCTACCTCTCTTTGATTGCCTGTGAAGAAATTATCTGGTTGAGGCATTGCTTGAGCTATAACTCTGAAGTTTCGTGTGTTAGGTACGTATGTCACACTGACTAAAAAATAAAAGGGAGCGTGAGCGTGCCACTACAACCATACCTAGGAAGTCCTCCAAGAGAGAGCATTACTGAATTTGCCTCTTACTGTGATAAAACACTTGAGGCTGAGTGCTGTGTGAAAAAAAGAGTTTACATTTCTGCAGGTCTAAGAGCATGGTGCCAGCTGCCGCTCGGCTGTGGTGAGGACCTGTGACAGACAGCATTAAGAAGGTAGGAGCATCGTGTGGGTGGGGCCCTATGACAAGCCAGAAAGCAGGGAACAGGCTGGTCTACCCCTTTGATAAAAAGCCACTCTATTGAGAGATAACTTGTCTCATAACCCAGTCTCAATCCAGTCCGAGGATGCTACTCTTGGTAACATAATTATTAGGCTTCCACTTACTAAGGGCTCCACATCCCTTACCACCACCATTAAGGACCAAGCTTCCAATGTGTGATCCTGAGAATATTGAAGCTATACCAAAGGTCAGGGCCAACAGGGAAGGATACATGGAGAAGTGTGTGTGTGTGTGTGTGTGTGTGTGTGTGTGTGTGTGTGTGTGTGCATATGTATATGAGTATCTGTGAAGGCCAGAGGACAACCTTGGGTATCCTTCCTCAGGCACTATCTACCCTGTTTTTGAGACAGTATCTCTCACTAGTCTGGGACTTATCAAGTAGCCAGGCTGGTAGCCAGGGAGCCTCAGGGATCTGCCTGTCCTTGCTTCCCCAGCAATAGGACTACAAGAGCATGCCACTACTGTTTTGTATGTGTGTTCTGGGGACCAAATGTAGGTTCCCGAACTTGCAAGACAAGGACTTTAACGACTGAATCATCTCCATAACATGATAAAGGTTTTTGATAAAGGTTCCTTCTCTCCCTCTGCCTCTCAAAGCTGATTCCCCCTCTTGTTGGTGCCATTCAGAGAGTGACACTCATCTTTCTTCTGTGTCGGGGAAGATTGACATTGGTAGCCCCAACACGACCTCAACAAGCCATTAGTCAAAAGGTAGCCCCAACAAGTCCTCACAAGACAGACAGCTCTAACTTAAGCCACACTCCCTCCTCAGCCAATCACTGCAGCCAGGTTTAGCCCAGACATATGTCTCCCTGCCCCCTATGAAGTAGGAGTGTTCAGATGCCATATTGTAGAGTGTCTATAGGCCACAGATAAAGGAGGAGCTGCATGTGTACTCAGAGAGAGAGAGAAAGGGAAGATAGAGAGAGAGAGAGAGAGAGAGAGAGAGAGAGAGAGAATTTGGCCTTGGGGTATTCATCCTGTGTACTCCAGTTAGATTTTGAAGAAGCATATAAGAGCGATAAATAGCTTTGGTACCACAGTTCCAGGAGTCCACAGATCCATCTGGCAGCATGTCTAGAGATCACAGGTTCTTGGCAACCTTCCATCATGTTAAAAGCCCAGAAACATGGGATTACCCAAGGGTCCTTCTAAGAGTAAACACCGAAGGGCAGGGCTGATGGCAATGCTTTCCTTGGATCTTGAAAACATTCTCACCTGCTATTATGGAATCTGGTTTTCATGGCAGCGGACAAAACAGAAAGGTAACATGTGTAGAATATTTTAAAAGAAAATGTTTCAATGCCTAAGGGTATTCGTTAGCTTGTGTTTTCTTAACTACTCTGATTGTCAATCTCCATGCAGTTGGAAGAAATCATACAAATAGATCTTCCTTCCCTCCCCAAGAAGGTTCCCCGATCAATGGTAGTAGCATCTTCCATGATGGAGGCAGAGAATCTTCACAATCAACATGCAACCCATGAATCTTGCTTGCATTTCACCAAATCTTCAAGTGCCTATCTGAAGACTAGGTTTTAACATGTGTAGATTTTTCTCGAAAGCTCCTTCTTTGAGCAAGCATTGATGCTGTGTTCCCTGGGAGAACAATAACATTCCCACAGGTTCTGTATGCAGATGGACTCCGGCTTTTCTGAAGCACTTGAAGGGAGAGTCATCTAGAATCTTCCCACCCTGAGTGTACCAGCTCTCACCTAAAGAAAAGAGTAAGTAGGGTCTGTAGGACTGAAACACACAGGGCATTCACTCATTTTAAAGTCCTAATGAGGGTCTAGAGAGACGTCTCAGTGGTTAAGAGTATTTGCTGCTCTTCCAGAGGACCCAGATTCAATTTCCAGCACCACATGGTGGCTCACAACTACCTGCAACTTCAGTTTCAGGAGTCCCACTCTCCCCTTCTCCCTGCAAGCCCCTGACATATACATGATGCGCAGACACACATGTGTGAAGACCCTCCAGACTCATAAATTTCTGAATAATAACTCTTTAAAAAGTGCTTAGAAAAGCAGTGCATTGTAATGAGCAGACCACCACAAGAGACACAGGGGCTTCTGGAAATGGACAAGGAATCTCTAGCTGGGGATATAGGTTGCGAAACATTCTGGGTTTCCAACTGAGGATGTTATATTCATGAAATGGGCACTAGAGACCTAGGGACAATACCTGGGAAAGACATAGTTTGTGGCTAAGTGTAGGGATGTTTGGGAAGAAAGGGAAAGGAAGCCAGGAGCCCAAAGAGAGAGATTGATGAACTGAAGTTGAGCTAGGGAACCAAGAAAAAGGAGGGGAGTCACAGAAGAGACGAGGATGTGTGAGGTTTTATTTTGGTCACACACGTGTTTGTTCATGAGCATGCATGTGTGCTCAAGTGTGTGGGAGCTAGCACACCTGCACGTGCATCCATGTAGCACACACACTTTAGTGTCCTTTATTCCAAGAGTCAACTGGGAGCCAACTAGACCATGTTGGTGAGCCTTGGTTTTGAGTCCTTCATTTTGAGGAATGGGTTAATATCCAGTGGAATGGTCCTTTTGGGTGTGGGAGGCTCTTACCTTGGGGCTTGAAAACATTTTGCAGAAGGGATGGGCTGGGAAGCACAGCCTGCCCAAGTGTTCTTGTGTCTTAGCCACTTCTCTGCTGCTGCGACTAAACACCACAGCACTCGGGAGGCAGAGGCAGGCAGATCTCTGTGAGTTTGAGACCAGCCTGGTCTACAAGAGCTAGTTCCAGGACAGACTCCGAAACTACAGAGAAACCCTTTCTCAAAAAACCAAAAAAAAAAAAAAAAAGATACCTCATCTCATCTTCCTTTTACAAACGTTTCCAGATTTTATCTCTCTTTATCTGCTAGGGGAGATTTGGCAGGGGGTTCTTCATGAAGTGAGATGATGGATTGTGAAATTCTCCCTGCCCTTTTCCAGCTGTTGAGGTGAAGGATAGGAGGGGCTTCTGCTTGAGCCTGGCTCCTTCCTTCTGGGGTCCAGATGTGCTGGGTCTCAGACAGGTGGGGATGGGAGAGCATTATCAAGTTATTTGTATGGGGGGGGCTCTTTCTGGAAACAACTGCAGGGCTTTTGTATTGGAAGGGCAAAGAATCAGCTGAGTCCCAGACAAAGCCTCAGCATGCTGGAGAGGGCCCCAGGGAGCAGAAACAGTTTCCTCTAGCACAGCCTGGAGTAGAGTGATCCTGTGATGTTTAGCTGGGTGCTTAAAGAGCAGCAGTGGCAGTGGCACGCTGCCAGGGCCTGGAAGGACACCACAGGCACACAGAAAGGATAGCAGCATCCCAGATACTCTGTAGGCAATGAGACTGGTATTGAACCCCAGACTGGGACCCCTGTGGTCCTGAAGGCCAGAGGTCACCACGAGGTAGGCCAGTCATAGTCACTAGTTCAGGCTAGGTGGACATGGGCAAGAAGAAAGGTGTTCACTTCTCTGGAAAAGAGATTTATTTGTTGCTAGTAAGGGCAGGAGGACGGAAGGACTCAACAGCACACCAAGAAGAGATGGCCTCCCCTTCCTCCCCTTCCTCCTCTTTCTTGCATCTCTACCCTCTTCCCATCTTCCCTCTCCCTCCCTTCTCTTCCCCTTCTCCTCCATCTTCCCTTCTCTCCTCTTTCTTTCCTCTACCATTTTCTCATCCCTTTCCCTTCTTTTATCTCCCTCCCCTCCCTTCTCTCTCTCTTTTTTATAATCGGTCAGTCTATACATTGACCTCACCTTCTGTCTTCAAGGCTTTCGTCATATGGTAGAGGATGACCCCAGTGGCTCTACCTCTGGCCATGAGCCAGAAGTAATTTCCTACTGCAAGTTGATTGGCCTGCCTCAGGTCATGTGTGCATCACTGTGGCCAAGGTGACAGGCTTGGCCAGCACCCTCATGGCTGCTCCATGGATACCATGCCAAGGAAGGGAGAGCTGTTCCCCCAACCAGCTGGGTACTTTTACCAGGAGGTAGAGGATGCTGGATATCCAGAACCCACTAGTATCTCCATCTTGTTCCTGTGGGGACCCCACATAAGACCCCACTGTCAGACTCTCTCGACCTCCTTCACCTCTAGTCAAGGTTGCCATGCTGCATTTCCTGTCAGTCTGAACCATCAGAAGTTTAGTACCCCCAGAGAGTGCGGAGCCCATGCTCTCTCTACCTCTCCTGAGGCTGTTACTACATCAGTGCCTCTTGATAGAAAAGGAAGGCCTTCACAGAGCAAGCAGTGTCCCCAAAGCCCACCCTGTACATGAGGCCTGGCTGACCTTCTTCTGATGGGGTCAGCTGTGGGACCGGGTGGAGCTGACTGGAGGTTGACAAGCCCCAACAGTCTCAACTCACCTGGAAGACTGACACCCACTGTCTTCACCAGTGACTTTCCCTCTTACCTGAAAATGGGCTGGACCCCTGACGCCAATGATTCTGCATCCTGGGCCATGTCTGACCCAGGTTCCAATCCAGTTCCAAGCACAACTTAATCCCCCAGCCTCAGGAAACCTTTTGAGCTTCCCTCATCCAGTGTCCTCTGCCAGCCCCCACCCCAACCCCATGACAGGTTACCTCACAGTTGTTTTGGAACTCTGGCACCCAGGACAGTCACTCACTCTGTCCCAGTGGCAGCCTTTTGAAAGGAGCTGCCATTTGACTTGGGGCATCTGTGTGGTGGTTTGGATTGGTACAGCCCTCATAGGCACATGTGTGTGAATGCTTGACCTAGAGGGAGTGGCACTATTAGGATTTATGGCCTTGTTGAAGTAGGTGTGACCTTGTTGAAGGAAGTGTGTTGCTGTGGGGCCGGGCTTTGAGGCCTTATATGCTCAAGCTGTGCCCAGTGTGGGACTTAGCTCCTGGGGCTCAAGATGTAGAGCTCTTAGTTACCTCTTCAGCACTGTATTGGCCCGCACGCTGCCTTGCCTCTCATCATGATGATAACAGATGAGACTTCTGAAACTGTAAGCCAGCTCCAGTGAAATGTTTTCCTTTCTAAGAGTTGCCATGATCATGGTGTCTCTTCACAGCACTAGAAACCCCTACTAAGACAATCTGTCTGACAAAGGGTGGAGGTAGCCGTCACCGGTTCTATTGGTCCTCAGTCAGCTTTGGTCACAAGGGCCTGGGCCTTCCTGTCCACCAGCCCCAGTGAATGAGCTGAATGAATGACAGTAACTGTGGCTGCATGTTGGGTCTCTTGATGTGACAGCATGGGAGCTGACAGAGCTCCCTCAGAGCTGTGGCAGGAAGGCAGAAGAGCGTGAGAAAAAGCTGGCCTAAGTGCAGATCCTCAGGTCTCAAGGGGCTAAATGAATTTCTTGACTTTGGATTTAACCAGGGCCCTGGACTGGAGCTGTTTCACCTTGAGTATCATCTGGGGTAGTGACATGTGTTCTACAGACATGAACAGAGACAGCTCTCACCTGGGAGAAGCTTCTGAGAGCAAACTCCTACTTAACTGAAAGAGACCATCTATCTAGTCAAACCCTTAAGAGAACCAGGACCAGAATCTCATACCTTTCTGCAAGCTGGAAGCTGGAGGGCACGGCAGATAGGAAAACCTCGGAGGTGGAGAGGTAGGAGGCCTGGGAGTGAGCCTCAGGGGTTTATCAACTTTGGTAAATCCCACACCCACAGGTCTACACGGCCTCACCTGAGAAACAGTAATTCAGGTCTCGAGCTGTTGAATCATCACCCTGACGTGAACAAAGGCCAAGGCTTATAAAGGACCTTATGCACTTTGATTTCAGCTGCCTCTGCTTCCCCCAAACCCCGTGCAAACGTCTTCACAGACTCCCTCTATCCCCTCTGGCTTCTTTTCTGACACTCTGCACTCTAGAGGAAGAAGAAAAACCCCAAGTCCCAGCTAACGGATCACAAGTCAATGTCTGCCTTGGCCTGGCACTGAGAGACCTGTGGGACAGTCAGAAACACAAATGTTGGGTGGGACATCCTGGCAGCCTCAGGAAAGAGTGGGAAAGGACCCAGGGACAGGAAGAGGACAGCCAATGAATACCCTGACTTACAACCACCACCTTCCCATACAGATGGGGTCACGTTTTAATACACCTTTAATGCACCCAGTGCCCCATGGGTAAATCTGTTCTCAGCATCTTCTCCAGGCTGGCGCACCCTTCTGAGCATCAAGGCTCAGGAGGAGCCCAGGTAGCCCAGGCCGCCACTTGCCTGCCTTATAAGGAACAATGATGTCCTCTTATCCCCTTTGCCACCCTCCAAGGACTGCCAAGATGAGGAACAGGCGCTGATTGAAGCCATAGCAAACTGGGCCAGAGCGGCCCACGGTGCGGAGAAACAGGCGCTGCTCTGAAAGCACATTCTGTTCTCTCCCCTTCTTTCTGATGAAAACCCTCCTGTAATCTGCTGGTGCCGGGCACTGGAGCATGAATTATTCAGAGAAGTCTCTGTGCTACGTTATCTCCCCTCCCCCGGGACGCCCCTACCATTGTCCGCCCTGATGGGTCATTACGCACTCTGTGAATTTAATCTTTTAGGCTATCCACTGCACAGGGGGAAAAATGTATGAATAACAATTTCCCTGTAATAACCTTCAACTAACCTTTCAACCAGAGTGAGTCATTCCAATCCCATTTTCACATCAAGAGGAGTCAAAGGCAGGCAATTACCTCTTATCTGTTTCCAAAGCTGCCCCCACTTGCTCGGCTGCACCCTTAATTTTTAAAGGGGTGTTGAAGAATTTGGTAGGAGCTGGGAAATGAAAGAAGCCAGAGGGAGGGCTGGGAAGGATTGCCTGGTAAGAGGCAGGCTTGGAGATCCCAAGGCCAAAAGTGAAGAAGGAATCCTGAGTCTAAGCCTTCCATCCAGGATTCAGAATGTGACCTACCCTTGTCCCCTGGCACCATCAGAGCTTCCTCTCATAGGGCTGGTTTTCATTTCTTACTTAAGATAACCACTGAAAGACATTGTCTCCTGGGTCCAGAGACTTCCACAGAGCCCTTCCGGGTATGGTAAGTCCAGAATTCTGTCTACAAATGAGAGCATTTGGGTCATTATGTGGCTGACATGGGAGAGGGCAGGGAAGGGCAGAGTCTTTCACATCCACCAGGGATTCCCACTTTACCTGAAGATCTCTGCAGGCAGAAGCCTGAAAGAGCTTTAAGTCCCTTTGCTCTGAGCCTGGGAAGAACAAGTTACCAGCGTCGAATGGGGCAGGAAAGGAATCTGTCCCAGTGAACGGCTTGGGTTAGACATCCTCACAAAGTGGCCCTCACCCATTTCTCCTGGTATAGTTTCCTTTCTGTTGCTATGACTAAACACTTGGACTAAGAGCATCTTAGAGGAGGAAAAGGTTTATCTCAGCTTACAGGTTACAGTTCATCTTGGACAGCTAAGGAAGTAGAGCAGAAAGCAAGGAGGAGTACCGCTGTCTCATTCTTGACTAGCTTTCTTAGACAGCCTAGGACCGCCTGCGCAGGGAATGGTGCCACCCACAGTGGGCAGACCTTTCTACATTAGTTAACAATAAAGGCAGCCCCTCACAGACGTGCATGCACATGGGCCACTCCGATGGGACAATCCCTCAGCTGATACTCAGTTCTCAGGTTACTCTAGGCTGAGTTAGATGATTAGTTAAAGTTAACTAGGACACAGCCCAACTTGAGTTCAACCTGGTTTGGAGTACACTTGCCTGTTACCCAGGCCCTTGGTATCCAGGCAGAGTCTATTATACATAAGCAAATTCAAATCTTAAACAGAAGCTTCCGGTTGCTGGGACAATCATATAAGAATGCAAGGCAGGGGTAGAGGTGGATGTCAGGGGTATTGTTGATGCTAATTTGGAAGGGACTTGGCCACCTGTCACTTTGCAGGTCTGTACAACCTTATATTTCTGGACTGGAACATTCAACCTGCCTTTTCTGGTTTGCCTTCTATCTATTTTATTTTAATTGTCAAATAAGGAAAAACACAGGTCAGAATGTGAAACAATCTCACTAATTCATCATCCCCAGGACTGGGGACAGATTCTTGACTCCTTCCCAGACGTTCTCATCATATCCTACAGCCATGGTGGCCATGATAGCCTCAGGTGGGAAAGGATCCTTGATAGTCCTCTGCTTAAGCCTTACTTGGCCGGCTGTAGGGAGTCTCTTCTGTCTGAAGGCAGAGGAATGGAGGCTTGGGGTAAGAAAGATGAGTGGGCAGGTGCTTGGTCTGTAGGTGGTGGGTGTCGTTGGCCATTTTCAGACTTCCAGCAGCAGGAGCCCATGCACCCAGCACGCCTAGAGCAAGCAATGTGGAGCTTTCAGAGCTATGAGCCTTTCTCAGCCAATAGTGATTGTAACTAGGAAGCTGGATGGCCAGGACCACCAGAGCTACCCCAAGCTTCTGATTTGATCCTCTCACACCTAAGGAAACATAGACAGAGAATGAGCAGAGTGGATATGGACTTATTTGGGAAAAGTGAAGCTACTCCCAAGCGAGTGTGGGAGGGGCTCTAAGGGAGGACTACCACCATGCCTCTGAGGGAGGACTACCACCATGCCCTGAGGGAGGACTACCACTATGCCCTGAGGGAGGACAACCACCATTCCCTGAGGGAGGACTACCACCATTCCCTGAGGGAGGACTACCACCATACCCTGAGGGAGGACTACCACCATACCCTGAGGGAGGACTACCACCATACCCTGAGGGAGGACTACCACCATACCCTGAGGGAGGACTACCACCATGCTCTGAGGGAGGACTACCACTGTGCAGCCCTGTCCAGTGGCCTCTCAGAGGATCTAGTGGCAGGAACTGGATGCAGGATAAAGTTGTGTTTCCTGAAAGTGCCATTTTAGGCCAGTTAGAAGCCCACACACCCAATGCCAGATGTCAACTCCTCCATTCAGGAGAGAGGCCAAATTTGCTACATGGTTAGCTCATGGCACCCCATGGGCCCCACCCTTATTATCTGAGAAGATCTAGGTCCTGACTCAGTAGGAACATGGCCTCTAAAAGGCCTTTCCCTATTTGTCCTCTGTCCCAGCTCTATCCAGCATCTCGCAGACTCTTGTTTTTTCCGTCTGAAAGCCCAACTTCTACTTTGATGCTCTGAGAACCCATGATTCCCCCTTGACCTCTCCTCCAACAGTTGTGCCCCTTCCACTTACACAGTCATTTTAGTGATAGTCAGGGGGACCAACACTATGGTGAGCCTCTGCCAAGCAGGCAATCACTCATTGCCCGGCACAACGTGGGCTCTGTGTTGCCAGATCTTGCAAGTTTTTTTTCCACAGGAAGCCAAAAAAATTGTTTTTCAATTTTAAAAAATGAATTTATTTATTTCAATATTGTTAGTTTACATGAAGAAAATATCTAAATGCTCTGAGTGTGTGACAATTAAATCAAGAAAGTTAATACATTCCTAGAAGACAGAGCACACAGAGAGGTGGATCATGCTCTTGGATAGGGAGGCATGCCATCTGTATTAGTTGTTTTGTTCATTGCTGTGACAAAGTAGTTTCAGGAACTGGGAACTTTTGGCTCACAGTTTGAGCATACAGTCCGTCATGGTGGAGAAATCATGGTACAGGTGTGTGAGGCATTGGCTAGGAAGTAGAGATAGGTGGATTTTTGTGCCTTCTCCTTTTAACTCAGGCTGGGACCCCAGTCCATGGAATAGGGTGGTCTTTTTAGATATCGGTTAACTCGATCCAACAACGTCCTCACTGACATGCTCAGAAACTCTCCAAGTGGGTCTGCATCCTACCAGCTGACAATCAACACACTGGCCAGACTGTTTTCATTTCTTATCTTCTTATCACTTATTTTGTCAGGAGAGAGCTTGGGTGCCACAACATGCACGTGGAAGTCAGAGGACAACTTGTGGGAGTCATACTCGCTGCCATCAAGACTCAGGCCCTGGACTTATGACATGAGGTCTGCTTGGGCACCCAGGCAAAAGACGCCTGAGGCTGTGTGTGCATGAGGCAGATCTCCTAGGGAACACACTTCCTAGGTCAGCACATCATTTTCCTTCGTGGTGTGAGCATGGTAGTTCTGGGTCCCAGTGCCTTCACCTTAACCCGGATAGCTATAGCATTCTTAACCACCTAGCTTGGCCCTTCTCTCTCCAGCGAATAAAACCCCAGGGCATCAGCCTTACCTCTCTGGAGATTGACCCAAAGTCCTAGCAAGGGAGCTCCCAGCAAGGCGAAGAGAATGCTCTGAGCTGTTGCTGTGCAGTCGCTCAGATGTTGTGTTTGCACAGATAGAAAAATAAACAAGATGTGCTTAAGAGTCAAAACACAAACTAGAAAGCCACACCACCCCAACAGCCCTTACCTTTCCCCAGAGAAACCAGGTTGCAAATACATGTTTTTCCCCTTTTCTTCCCTGTCGGGGTGGAGGTGTTACATTTTAATCCCTGAATTTGGGCATTTGGTTTGGAGAAATAGCTGTAATGCCAATGGCCAAATTTTCCTCCCTACCATCTCGGAGGACTCAAGTTCATGTTTAAATTTTCTGCAGTGGAGTTAAACACACAGAGCCCAGGAGCAGCTATTCCAGGAGGACACATTCCTAGCTCCACTCTGAAAGAAAACGGAGGCACAAACACCACCCCCGTTTGGTTGCATCTAAGGTATGTGTAGCTGCAGCAAAGAATGTCTCTCCTGGGTTCCCACAGTCAAGAAGTCGTATGCATGTGGACCACACCACAGGGCAGACTGCCAGCAGGTGAGGTTCAGGAGATGAGAGAGCAGAGAGAGAAGAACCCTCCATCCGTCCCTCCTACAGCCTGCCCCACACCCTCTTATCCTGAGTCCCAACAAAAGCGAGGACATTAATTTCTACAATGTTTGATTCCTAGTAGTGTTGCATCTGCAAGGTTAGGCTCTGCTGGGACAGATGAGGGGACCTAAGTGTCTTCTTGAGCTCCTGAAGCAGCCACTTTTTGAGAAAGGCCAAATACACTTCCTACTGCCTAGTGGTTATGAAACCAACAGGTCCTGGGTGGCCGTGGGATCCAGGTAGATGTATATTCAGGTTCTCTGCAAACCCTGGGTTCTGTAGCCCTTTTCCTGCTCTGAGAGATTCAACAGGGATTGCCTCCCAGCTCAAGATCACAGGTGAGTCCCTAAGAAAGACCTTGTCATGGTCTCACGACCAGGCAAAGGCAAAAATACCAAGTAGCCTTCTACTGCTTTCGCCATGGCCCCTGTGGAGAGGCCCAGGAACACTCAGGGGACAGGGTGGCTGGACCTGGAGGACAGAGGAAGATCCGCCTCACCCCTCACTTGAAATCCTTGATGTGAGTTGGAAGGGTGGCTGTGCAACACCAACATTTCCCAAAGATATGCTAGGTAGAGCCCTTGTCCTTGGGACCCATAAAAACTCCAGTGGTCTCTGCTCTGGTCCAAAGCCCATCCAGCCGTAGAGTGCTGCACACACGTGTGCTGTGGAGCTCTGGATTAGTGCAGCGGTGGGCTTAGAGCCCTATCTTTCTTGGGGAGGAGTAAAATAGTATTCTAATATTGGCTAAATCCTTCTAAATGCAAAGTGGTTTAACAGATTAGCTTAAAATCATAGGGAAGGCTGTGCGGAAGTAGGCCACAGGAAAGGTAAGTTTGGATTCAAAGCAGAGCCGAAGGAAGTGAAACCCTCTGAAATCCAATTTGAGAAAAGCTTATTTAAATGTGTTTCTTGGGGAAAAAAATGTTCTGTGTATTGTGTGGGTTTGTGCACCGGGAACTCGTAGGGCAATCAAGCCGTAAGAGGCTCTTTGCTCAAGGACTCACGTTTGACTCAGCAAGGAGCTGCCAGATGTGTGCTGGGGAACCTGTTTGCAGGGTCGGTTTGTTAAGGGTCTCACTGTGTAGCCCAGGCTAGCCTTGAACTCAGGAGCTTCAAGCTGCCTTAGTTTTTGAGTTCCTGGATTATAGGTGTACACCACCATGCTTGGAAATTCTTGCTTTCTTAAAGGAAAAACCTTGCATATATCCTCTGGGGAGAGTTTAAGGCAGCTAGATGCCACTGCTCCATTGAAGGCTATTCAAATAAAGACCTAGTATGCAAGACTTGAGGGCTGCATCTTACTCATTCTTGTCATTTAGACCCAGTTCAGGGTTAGCCCCTGAAGTGAGTGGCCATTGAGCAAAAGCAGACATCTGGGGGCTGGGGTCATGGCCCAGTTGGTAGTGTTTGTCTCACAAGAATAAGGACAAAGCCCCAGAACCTACGAAAAAAGCTGGGCATGGTGGCACGTGATTCCACTGCTGG
Organism: Dicrostonyx torquatus; assembly: GCA_028555095.1. NCBI lineage: Eukaryota > Metazoa > Chordata > Mammalia > Rodentia > Cricetidae > Dicrostonyx > Dicrostonyx torquatus. Next base: position 560,493 of record JAQHUG010000010.1, read on the forward strand.
GGAGACAGAAACAGGCGCACGTCTGGGGATCTCTAACGGCCGTTCTAGCCTCATTGGCAGGTTGCATGGACGATATGATGGCTTGGAATACCTGAGGTATTCTAACCTCCACACATTTACACACAAAATACCCACATAAACATGTAAACACACATAATTTACACATACACACACATACATGAACACACATACACAGACACATGCACATACATGCACACACACACAAACATTCCTCAACACATAGAACTTTCTGGAAGAACTGTTACATAAATTATGACTCTGTCCAGAAGGGTCCTAGAGAGCGGAGACCTGAGAAATATGTGCCCAGCTGCTTTTCCCCGCTCGGATGACCATAGCAAACTGCTAACCTCTGTGAGACTCAGTGTCCTTCCTGGACCCGGCATCCTAAAAGTTACCTGTTCGCTCAAGTAACAGGGATCCTGAGCAAGGAGTTAACACATGTCACGAGATGAAGGCTCCCGTTCTCAAGACATGGCAGGATCAGAGAGCTGTCAAGAAGGCCTCCTATCTAGAAGTGTGTCTGCCAAGGCCGTTCAGAGGGACAGCCTCCGAAGCTTATTCCCCAGGGAAGGCTGAAGCCCTCTAGAACATGGAGATGTCTTTATTGGCATGTGTGGGGAAGGTTCCAGAGTTCATCTGCTCTCTCCAGACTCAGAAAGCCTGGTGGGAGGGATAGGCTTCTCCAGTCAGTGAACCACATGGACCGGGGCCAAGGAGAAAAAGTAGAGTTAAAAGCAACTACATATCTGGGCTGTTCCCCAGCTACTCAATAGCCCCAGCTTCTCATCATTAACTGGGTCTCCCCAGGATCCAGTGATGGGATTAAAAATCAGATTTCAGCTCATGCATGAGGCCCGGGTGAAGACTGGGAGTCTGCATTTCTCATGATATTCCCACAGGATGCTGACGATGCTAACCTGGAAACCACATTTGCAAGAACAAAGTGATAAACACCAGTGAGCCAAATCTTCCATGGAAACCTGGCCTCGGTCAAAGGCCTCCTAAGTCCTGTAGCAGGTGGCAGTTTGGGAGGAATTCTGGCAAAAGCAGTCCTCCCCTGGGAGAATGGAGTGGCTAATACAGAGAGATGCTGTTTGTAAATTTGGATCACTGGGGCTGTGCGATCCTGGTAAGTGAGATGTGCTCTCAAGAACAGTAAGTGTTTACAAGATGGGGGCCTTGCAACTTCTGGCTCCACCCCACAGAACCAAGGGCCAAATTCCACACTGCACATTTTGCCTCAGCCTGGCCTTACATTTACCTGAGTCTAGGACTCTGTGTTTGGGTGGTATCTGAGCCATTGGTTCTCTGGGCACACATCACCCATGCATCGATCCATACATCCACCCGCGCACCCACCCATGCATGATTGTCTCTGGCTCGTTCTCTCTTTTAGGTCCCCCTCTTTCTTCTACCTCCTTCCCTTGCTCTCCATAGACTTTCTCTCAGTATCTGGTTCACAGGAGACAAGAGACTTGCCCTCTCACCAAGTGGTCCCTGAGTAGCCTTCAGGAAGTGAGCCAGCCCTGAGTCCCTGAGGGTGGGCACAGGTGCTCTTCCATTGCCTAACCCAGAGCTTGGTGCAGTGTGGACAAGGGTGCATTCTTGTTTTACCACCATTGGCAACAGCTGCATTCAAGGGTGGGTTTCTCAGTCTCTCAGCAGAGAGTCTCGTTCAAAGCACTTCCTAAGCACTGGTTTTCCCAAGTCTCGGAAGTTGCCATATGAAAATGAAACTTTGAAGTCAACATGAAACAAGTGAGCCCAGGCATCTGTCTCATAGTGTGAGGAGCGGCACCTGGGAGAATGAGGACACAGCGTCTCTAAAGAGGGGAGCCAGATGCACTCATTGAGGTTACAGAGGCCTTGGCATGTGGTATCTGCTAGGAATGGAAGGCTATCCTTGCACGGAAATATCATCTGAGCCCAAGGGCACAGTGTCGTAAACACTCAGATTAACGTCTATTCTCTTCACTTCTGTGTAGCCACACCATTCTCCAAAAGAAAAGGGGGCGTCCTTGTAGCTTGGCCTTACTTCCAAACCAACTTCCTGTTTAGAGTATTGCTCTTCACAGTCCTGCTGGGAAGGTAGATCCAGTCTTGGGGTGTGGTTTTGCTTGAGGTAGTAATTACACTCATCTCCACAAATGAAGAATATGAAGGGCACTGCATTTAGTGCCACTCAGAGTGTGAGCCAGAGCCCATCTCTAAGTCCTTACCAGAACAGAAGGAAGGGAGAAGAACTGTGCTCTTCAGTCATTTGGCATTGCCCCAACTTCCATATTTTCTCTCTGGTCTTGTCAAGTACAGCCAGATTCTCTAACTCACATAACGGGCTGCTGATGCTGTGAACTGGGCCTTGGTTCCACTTAATATGACTTTGTGTCAGACTACAGTGGATTGGAGATATTTTCAATGTTATATCAAGATATGGCTTGAGTTCTCGGGGCATTTGGTAGTATGGTTGAGACACGAAGAGTCTAGTCACTGTGGAGTGCACCACCAAGAACACATTTCTAGACATGGGGGTGAAAGTCCCTCCTTCTGGCAGACTGTGATTCAGGCTACCTGGGACTCCAGCTGATCCTCTCTGTGTCTCAGCTGCCCTTGCCTAGTTTGTCAGAGTGACCATGCAAGGTGCATGGAAGGGTGTGGCCACTTGCCTGGCCAAGCCAGAGCACCAGTTCCTTTGCTTCTTCAGGTGACATTTGATGAACACAGGGTGTTATGGACATAAACAAAGAAAAATCAGGCTTCAGTTAATTCTCCAGCAACCACTGACACCCTCTTTTTGAATTGGGGTCTCATGTAGCCCAGGCTGGCTTCAAAATTGCTTTGTAGCTGAGGATGACCTTGAACTTCTGACCCTTCTGCCTCCACCGCCTGTGTGCTGGGGATCGAATTCAGAACTTGGTCAAGGCCAGACAAGCTCTCTACAAACTGAGCCCTAGCCCTAGCCCCTTTCTTTGCCTTTTCAGAATGTGCTGCTTCTCCCAGATTGCATTTCCTGAGGGGACCTGGCAGGGACAGAGGGGCATCCGAGGGGCTCCTACAGACTATCTAGGCTGGTCTGAAAGCCAGTAATCTCAGAAGAGATGATTTACAGTGCAGTGTGGTGGGGTGGGAGGCGGCGAGCTAGCTGTTCCCCACGGCGCTCATTAAGCTTCCATAGATTGCGTTTCCTGCCTCCCCCGCCAGCCCTCCAAAGTGCCTGTTATTAATTCATAAAAACACTGCAAGCATGATTGAGTCCGCTGATTACTGGAGCAGGCAGACACAAGAGACGGTAAAATATTCTGCGTCTCTCTATCAGGCTCTCAGGGGCTCAGGAGGAGGGGGAAAAAAGAGAGAGAGAGAAAGGCAACAACTCAAAGAAAGGGGTATGAAAGAAAAACCGTGTTGTGAAATATTAATCAGAACTGTTTGCCCCCGGGGGCCAAAAATAGGAGGTGGTATAATCAATGGAGCAAGAGCTGCCCAGCGACTGTCTTTGAGAAGCTGATTATGGCGGGTAAATACAGCTAAATATTCTAGATCTTTGGACTATCCCTCTGCTGTCATTGGAGAATCTGATTGCCTTATCTTCCTTCTGCAGGCGTGGCCCTGGGGGAATGCAGTAGGTGCTGGCTGGACCTGGCTCTATAGCTTGGGAGTCACTGGGGCCCGAGTAGAAACTGCTTTGGTTCCCTTCCAAATGTTGATTCAGGCGGGGCGGGAGCTGGGGATGCACACATTGTGGGTGGGTTGGACTTTAGTCTCCACAGCTAATGACCCAATGCTGACTGTGCCAAGGGAACCCTCCTGAGGACCTTCTGCAGGCACTCAGATGGATTTAGCGGAAGCTGAAAAGGGGGGTGCTCAGGAGTAGCCAGCAAGACTGCAATCTTTCCTGCTCAGCCGTATACTGAGACGGTTGATTCAGTGAGCCTCATGCCTGCTGTGCGTCCCTCAAGCTCAGGGATCTGGCTATGAAGCCTGCATGGGTGTGACTGGGAGGAAAGACCTGTCACTGCAGGCTAGAATGAGTCCAGATGCTGTCCTCCCTGAAGGGTGGGTGGACAGAAGTGTGGGCTCTTATTCACAGAGGCGGAGGAGGTCAGAGTGGAAAGCACCTTTAGATCTCAAGCAGCCCACCTCCATGGTGCACAGAGCTCCAAAGAATGACATCTCCAGTAGAGGAGATTCTTGACATACCACCGAATGTGAAGAAAGAGAGGCAGAGCTGGGGTGGGTGGCTCAGTCAGTAAAGGACTTGTCTTGCAAACCCAGAACCTGAGTTTGATGGACCAGGACCCATATAAGAAAGCTAGCCATGGTGGCACGTGCTTGCAGTTCCAACATTAATGAGCCGACAGGCAGATTCGCCATCTGTGGGTCCAGCCTAGATGAACTGGCAAGCTCCAGTCTAGTGAGGGACCCTGTCTCAAAAAGCAAGATTGCTGGCTCTTATCTGCCCACCTACACACACACACACACACACACACACACACACACACACACACACACACACACACACACGAGAGAGAGAGAGAGAGAGAGAGAGAGAGAGAGAGAGAGAGAGAGAGAGACATACATTCACACACATATGCGTACCCACAGGAGCACACACACACTTTCATCAAGTCTCCCCTGAGCTTTGGTTCCTCGTTTGTGTATTCATTTGGCAGAGTTCGTCCAGACCTTGAAGGAGATGAAGGGCAAGGGGTGAGCTGTGCCCAGGATCTTCACAGTTGAGGAGAGAGAGAAAGTGGAGTAGAGCAAGCACCTAGGATCACCAGAGCACCCCGTGTCCATGGACCAGGAAAGCATCCCCCGTGAAAAACCTTGGGAGAAATTGCTCTCCTACCTTCCCTCCACAGTCTGGGATTAGAGATGTGTGCTCCCGTGGCAGGCAAGGAATTACATTTCTTTTTAAAACAAGGTTCAGTATGGTTCCCGAAGTACCCTGAATCATCCAGTTACCCTCTGAGTGTTTATTATGGGAGCTCGGAGGAGTTCCATCTCCATCTCCGTCAGCTTCAGCAAAGGGTGGTAAGGACCTAGGCAGGCCACGGCCAACTGCATTCGTGAGTGACTCAACCTGGAAAGAGCTGTTCATTCTTGGCTCCAGGAGGTGGTTGTTGGAGCTACTTGGGAAAATAATGGCAATTGCCTTTCAGCGTGGTAACTACCACCCCTGGAGTGAGCACAGAACACCTAATCTTAAACCGGTGCTGCCCATTTTACAGCAAAAATACAGCAAGGACGAGCAGATTTCAAAACTTTGCTTCAGGCCAAAAAGCCAACTGGGAGTGGAAAATATATATTTCTCCCCTCTGCTGAAAAGACTCTGGCCACAACTCATCCATACTCTACTCAAATATATATATATTATATTATATGTATATGCAATTTTATATGTATAATTTGCTTTGAGAGAGGTTTTTCACATAACCCTGGCTGGCCAGCATATTGAACTTGCTATGCACCCGAGGATGATCCTGAATTTTTAACCTTGCCTGGGATTACAGGCTTGGGTTATTACACCTGGCAAGGAGCTAGAAATTTTGAACAAGGGTCTGCATGATTCTCAAGACACACAGGGTCTTCTCACTCCTCTGCCATCGATACCAGGTGACAAAATATAAATCAGATTTATCTACTGCTGACTTCTCTCAAGCCAGGAAAGTAAGATTCAGGCTGGACCAGAGAGTACAATGGCCGGTAACTTCATGTACTGTGTATGTAGGACAGCGCAGGAGCACAGGCTGTCCTGAACTCTCTGAGGTTAAACCTCTGATCCCCGAGAGGCCTTTCAAAGAGCACCAAAGCTGATGAGGCCTACGGAACAGGAAAGGCAGCGTGCATGTGGACAGAGGTATTGTGCAAGCTTGGTGTGAATCTGGGATTCAACAGAATCACACGTGATGAAAGCATGACCAATCAGCAATTAGAAAAGGACTAGGAATTATCAGGGCCCCAAACAGCCACACAGAGAACAAGTGCATCGCAGTAAGCCTGTGTCAGAATGTGTGGTCTTTAGTGGGTGGTCAGAAAAACACAATAAAAGTAATGGATCTAATCTTAGTACAGCAATTGGCAAGGACTTTCGGTGCCTTCAGATGGGGATGGAGAAATGCAGGAAGGAAACCTAAGCAACTGCACTGAGAGAAACTCAGGGGACTTGGTTAATGCCTGCTCTAGTCTGGCTTCTGCTGCTGTGATAAATAACACTGACCAAAAGCAACTTGGAGGAAGAAAGGGTTTATTAGCTTACAAGTTACAGGCTGTCATCTAGGGAAGTCAAGGCAGAAACCTGGAGGCAGGAATAGAAGCACAGGCCATGAAGGAACTCTGTTTACTGGATTGCTTCCAGGCTCATGCTCATAAGCCTAGGGATGGATCTCAACCACAGTAGTCAGCCACACATACACACACCAATCATCAATCAGGAAAATGCCCTCACAGACATGCCCACAGGCCAATCTGATCCAGGCAATTCTTCAGTTGAGGGTCCCTCTACTCAAATGCATCAAGCTAATAGCAAAACTAACCAGGACAATGCCCAAGGCCTGGCCCTCTACAGACACTCAGCAATGTCTCCCAGAGTGTCAGCATGGGCAGTGGCAGTGGAAGTGACAGAATCAGATCCTGCCCCAGGCAACGATTTAATCTCTTACCTGATAATAGACAGAGAAGTAAGGTTTAATATCCAGTTATGACTCATATACTATAACTTAATCTTTGTAGAGTTATCCAAGTACCCTTAAAATGAAACGAAAAAAGAAAGTTTATGAATGGAAAAAGTTCTAGAAGCTACATTTCCACAAGTATGCACTCATACATGCACGCTTGCACATGCACACGCAAGCACACACACACACACACATACACAAACTGAGCAAGCATAGAGAGGCAGTAGAGAATGAATAGTACATATAATTCTGTTTCACCTCTGATAATTGTTTTATAATAAAAATTACCGCACACGGGCGTGTGTGTGTGTGTGTGTGTGTGTGTGTGTGTGTGTAATGAGATAGGGTTCGTGGTAGCTAAAGTTCTTGCTTTGCAAGCATGAAGACCTAGGTTTAATCCCCCAGGACCCATGTAAAGTAGTCGCAGTACAGGGCAGATAAGAGACAAGCAAGAAGGAGAATGTAGCCACAGCCTTGTCCACTTGCCCTAGGAACAGGTATTTAGACCCTGTCAACCTTGCCGTCAATATTACCAAGCACCTACTGTACACTAAAGCTAACATTTGTCCAGAAGTTCAAGGAAGATGCTTCCCTCTCAGAAGGAGGGAGACATTTGCTCCAAGAAATGAGAAGCAGCTCTTCAGCTAGTCAGTGAGACCTGCCCCAGGAGAGGCCACGGGCTCAGAACAGCCTGCAAAGCAAGTGTTCGGTAGATGGTAGGGAGAAAAAGAAACTACCCAGGATGAGTAAGGAGGGCCTCAGCTGGAGGGTGGGATTAAGACAGAAAAAGATACAGGTCACAGCAAGTACAGGCAGAGCCTCAGGTACAATGAAGAAGAAGGAAAGTGTCAGATGGCGCTGGGGCTGGTCCTGTTGTCCTGGGCTCAGGTGTCTGTCTGTGCTATGGGTGTGGCCTGGACTGGTGCAAGGCCAAGGGCTTTGATTTTCTTGCTCAAGAGACGGTTGGACATTCTTGAAGCCAGTGATCATCACTTCAATGCTCCGGGTTTTTTTTTTTTTAAAAGAAAAAGAAAAGAAGAAGAAGTTTCAAGTAGGCACCTGCACCATAGCCCAGGTTCTGATCAGCAGGGCATCTGTACCCCAGGCCAGGCCTTGACCAGCAGGTCATCTGCACCATAGCCCAGACCCTGACCAGCAGGACACCTGCACCATAGCCCAGACTCTGACCAGCAGGTCACCTGCACCATAGCCCAGACCCTGACCGGCAGGCCCTACCCCAGGCCCTAAGCAACAGGGCCTAAGCAACAGGGCACCATAGCCCCAGGCTTTGACCAGCAGGGCACCTGTACCCCAGCCCAGGCTCTGACCAGCAGGGCATCTGTATCCCAGCCTGGGCCCTAACCAACAGGGCACCATAGCCCAGGCAGTCCCAGGGCCCCAGATCCCAAGGATAGCAGCCATCTCCTACCTGTAGGGCTACTGGGTGGATTAATGAGCTTGTGTTTCTGAAGGGTGCTCAGCTTCTCAGAAGGGCTCTGCAGAGGCAGAAGAGGGTTGTAATTACCACCACTGTAATTAACAAGTCCAAATTTCTTAGAGAATAAAGTGCTTAATAAAAGGAGGGGGAAAGAAAGGGAAAACCCGATATGTTTGAACTTAGGAGTTTCTCCCCCTTTGGAAAGTACTTCTCAGGAAGGTATAAATGATACTCGATTCTCTTCTTTCACAACAGAGCCCCAGATGGGATGTCTTAATGCCCAGGGCAGACTCAGTCGGCATGGTGAAGCACAATAAGGCTCTTTGGAGAAAACAAAGCTAGTAATTAGGAACTTAGAGTGAGTCCTTGTCGTTAGGGGTTCGATGCTACCCACCTGCCAGCTGGATTCTGGGAGGTGAAGGTGCCATGGTCACGCCCAATCCCAAATCCTCCAGTTGGAGGGGGCACCATACCTCCCGCTTGACCTATGTGAGAAGCAGGTAGTCACATACTTCAGAAATAGCTCATTTTTTATTGTTGTTATTATTTATTATTTAATTGAAAATTTATGTACCAATCCCAGTTCCCACTCCCTCCTCTCCTTCT
>JAQHUG010000010.1:570844-626575 GCA_028555095.1 Dicrostonyx torquatus
TTCTACTACATGGTTCCAGGTGCTCCACTCAGGTCATCAGCCTCGGCAGCAGGCACCTTCACCGGCTGAACCATCATCACTCTGGCCCCAAATTTAACTTTAAAAATCCCTCTTGAGCACAAGGAACATGTGAGAGGTTTGATTTCTAAGTTTGGTGTGGCTGATCTGCTGTCATGACTGACCTCAGCCTCTTCCGGGCTCTGGCCATATTAGGACTTGTTTACGCTGGGCTGTTGGGAAATTCCAGTCCAAGCTCTGTGTTTGACATGAATTTGGCTATGTCAGTTACCAGCATCTTCACTGTCTTGCCAGTTCTCCTGCTTGTATCAGTTCTGGGTTTCTCCTTGGCTGGAGGGAGGCAGTCTTTCGATGGCCGTTGCTCCCTTGTTTCAGTCTTGTGCACAGGGTGTGTGGGAGGGGACTTCTCTGGCCTGTTTCTGCAGGTGACATCTTTCTAGGTGTTGGACAATCAATAGCCCATAGGAAACTACAGGTTGAAATGTAAGACCCATGTCTCTCATCCTCCCCAGCTCAGAGCCCTGAGACCAAAGGAGATTGGGTTTGACTTTGCTTTGCCAGTCTTTGGAAGAAGAAGTCAGATGTGGGGACAGCTGCCAAGAAGAGTCTGGATCCCTCCGGTCTAGAACTCCACAGTCTTTCTGGGAAGGAGACAGTTCACATGAAACACCCTGGGAAGGAAAGCTGAGGAGGAGCAAGGACAAGGAGAAAGAGAAGTGGGGACACTCTGGCTGGCCGATGATCTGCCCCCAGTGTCTGCTAAGGGGCAGTAGTCCATCCAGCCCACCTGACCTTTTCAAGCAAGCAGCATCTGAGCCTGGGTCATCTCACATTCTAGCCCAATACTATAGTTTGGAAGTGACCTCCACCCCCACCCCATCAATTCATGCATTGACACCCGAGGGCCAGCATTAAGAGTGAGTAAGTTGGGAGCATGCCTCAGTCAGAAAAGGGCTTGCTCTGCAAGCCTGAAAACCTGAGCTCAAGCCCCAGAACCTATGTAAAGATGCTGTGTGTGTGTGTGTGGGGGGGGGGGTTATGCCAGGTATCCCAGCACTGATGAGATGGAGACAGGAGGTTTGTGAAATCTGCTTGGCAAACTCTAGGTCAATGAGAGACCCTGAGGACACAAACCCAAGGTCAACTTCTGACTGCTACACACACATATGCATACATACACACACATGGACATACATGCACACATACACATGTATACACACATATGCACACACACACACATGCATGCACAGCCCTTTGGGGTGGTCAGGTCACGAGGGCTCAACTTTCTTGCACAGGGTTAGCTGCAGCCTTGTGAAAGGACTGGACGCCTGCTGGGCCTTTTCTTTTCTGCTTTTCCTTCCATGAGAGGTCACAGCAATTTGTTCCTGTAGAGAGACACAGAGTAGGGCCCATCTTGGAAGAAGAAATCAGACTCTCACCACACCTTAAACTTTCAGCCTTCTGGACTGTAAAATAAAAATTTCTGTTGCTTATAGATCACCCACTCGCAGGTATTGGTTCTAGCAGCACAGAAACTGGGTACTTCACACAGCAGGATCGGTGACTCCTTTCTGTTACTAACAAAGGAAAAAGGCGCCAAGACTCAGGGGCTGGGTGGGGGTGGAAGAAAGAGAGATGGAGGAGCCCGGGCATCATGAAGAACTGAAGTCAGGGTCCTTTAAGACTGAAAGGGGGAGAAAGAAGTTCCAGGTTGTTCCGCCCCTCAGCCCCCCACCCTCAGAGCCTGAGAAGAGTCCCATGAATCCTTTCAACAAATCCCATTTGGCTCCAGGCTGTCAAGTGGCTTCCTGTTCTATTCCTGCTTCCTGCCTCTGACTGTCCTGGTTATCCTGATAACTCGACCTCATTCGCTAATGTTTACAGTTTCTTTTTAATTTTTAAGAAGTAAAATCAGATGGAAATATATTCTAATTTCCTGTATTTATTCTTCATCTGCAGAGCGGTTTCTGGCTGTCTGGATCATGCCCATCCCCACTTCCCATGCTTTGAGGCAGTGAGGTGTGGAGGAAAAATGCTGCATGCTTCTGCCTGTCTTGTGGAAATTGGAGACCAAAGAGCTAACATAGAAGTCTTTAGGAGAGGGTCCCAGAAAAAGCCCAGAAAGGGGGTTGGCACAGCTGGTAAGTGACCCTCCTTCCTCCCTCCTTTCTTTCTTTCCTTCCTTCCTTCCTTTCTTTCCTTCCTTCCTTCCTTTCTTTCCTTCCTTCCTTCCTACTAGGAAAGTAGGCATGATGGCTGGCACTCCAGCAACTATCTTATAAGCAAGAAGATGCAATCACTTTGGAACTGGCAGGGCTAGGAGGAGCCTGGTAACCAGATGAGATCATGTGTTATTCTGATCAGTGAGAAAATGATTTACTGTCTACACATTCTATCTCAAATGCATTCCAGGAAGACCCCCTGCCCCAGTCTCTGCATCCTTATCTATCTCCAGGCTCCATCTTTTCCTTCTAGAACATTCCTACATGAGCCCAGCAGCTTCCCCTTTTCCATCCCATTGAGTCACTTCTGATGGCCACTTCTCTAGATGACTCAGATCTCCATCCCTGATCTTACTGCAGCTAGGTTGAAAGAGACTCTACCCAACCCCATCTGCTGGCACCCATCTACTCCCAAGGGTCCTGTTGCAGAATCTAAACCCTAAAAGACAAATCAGAACCAAAGCCCAATTCTTTCCAACTCTTCAGGGTGATATGTGTTGGCCTGGCGGCCTGGTAGACACCTGGGAGGAAGACCTTCCCATCACAGGTCACCCATCTGCCTCTCTGTGTGCAGTTCTTCCAGGTTGGGCTGCTGTATTTCTCCTGGGTCATCTCACAGGTCTCCTGAGCTGCGCACCAAAGCCTATATCCCTCTACCAACAGGCAGTGTCATCTGTGCAGAGCATAGAGGTGACACTCTCTCCTCCAGTTTCAGCATTTCCCAGTCTCCCCAAGGCCTCATAAATATTGCTTGCCTCTTGAACCCCGTCTCCTGTTCAAACATCAATCCTGTGATGTTCTGGCCACCCAGGCCCTCTGTCTCCCTTTCTCTACCTACAGAGGCATTCCTCAACTTTTGGATTGCATGGGATTTCTGTGTTACCTGATCCCTGGCACCTGAGGTCATAGTCAGGTGTTTCCCTGATGGACACTCACTCTCTGAGAACCAGCCTCCCTTTGCCAGCTTCCCACTGTATGGGCACTGGTTAGGCCTCGGGAACTAAATCGGGTGATAGTAGGCAAAAGGTGAAAAGCAGGATCTGGGGTCCAACAGAGGGCTGAAACCTTCCAGCACGATTTGAACCCTTGAACAATGACCTAGTGCTGTCTCTCTCCAGCCAACCGTGTCACCTGTGGAGAAAAGCAGCCTGGGCCAGGGCCAGGTAAATTCCCCTCTGCCTACTGGCATACCAGAAGAACAAGGCTTCTCCTTCTTCCCCTCGTCCAAGGAACCCAGGGCCTTCCAGCCTTCTTTGCCTGAAGCCAGATCTTCCTATAGGGTGCTGAATGATAGCTTGGGTCTGGCCTTCAGAGACAAACCCAAATGCTAGTGCAACCTTGAACTTATGCACGTGAAGCCTATGGCAGGTTGTGGAGATGCCCTAGAGTAAGAGTCCCCAGCCTGAGATTCTCGGAGGTGCCTCCAGCAGGACCTGTTAAATACAGCTGCTGGCCAGCTCTAGGGATTCAAAAAGGCAGAATGAGCCTGAGAATTTGCATATCCAACTTGTTCCCAGGTGGTGTGGATGCTGAGGGTTGGGCCATCTAAGTGGCACAGAGCCTCTGCCACCCTTAAACAAAGAAGGTATCCCTGTGGGCACAGCCATGGGCAGATGGATAGGAAGGTAAGTGATGCCACCTTTTGGGTCCAGGGAAGGGCTGTTCAGAGCCAGCTCCCCTTCCCTTGGGAGGCATCCAACATCTGCTCTGTGGAGCAATTCCTGGGCTCCACCCAGCTCCCTTTGTAGCCTTTCCTAAAAAGCCTTGGAAAGAAGAAGTAAGATCTAAAGTCGTCACTGCACCGTGGAGAAAAATATTAAGGAATTATCATGTCGCCTTAAACCCTATATATGCAAATGTGCTCATTTGAATAACTGCCAATTTACATGCCCCATCAAATTAGATATTCAAATTCTAGCTAGGCATGTTCAGTTGCTCCCCTTCCTGGTTCAGGCTTAAGTAGTCACATGAAAGATGAGCTGGCAGCGCCTCCTTTGAGTCAGGCTCTCTAGAGCCGAGGGGAATAACAAGGGGTATATTTCCTTCGGGGTCACTCTGGTGGCCCAGATGGCCTTTCTGAGGCTTTGTCGGTAATAAGTCCATTTCCTCCCCCTGTCTGCAAAATATGTTGTGTTTTCACCTCCTCTGGGTCTTAAAACATCCCCAGAAGGCTGTCAGGAGGGGAAACTAAGGCCTGTGGTCTCCCAGATCGTAAGGTCCCCAGGCCTCAGTTCTTTTCATCCTGCTTGTTGTACATCTTTGTTGCATTGCCTCGGGAAGTCAAAACTGTGAACTGTGGGTATGGCACAGCGGGTGAAGTAGACACTGCGTGAGCATGGGGACCAGAGTGCAAATAACACCTGTTTGGTTGGAAGCTTCACCTCAGCCCCTGGCATCCATATATCCAAAGAGTCTGGGATGTTTGGTTGGAAGTGTCACCCCAGCCCCTGGCATCCATATGCCCAAAGAGTCTGGAATGTTTGGGTTAAGGCTTCACCCCAGCCCCTGGCATCCATATATCCAGAGTCTGGAAACTTTGGGTGGAAGTTCCATCCCAAGCCCCCTCCCCTGGGAGTTACTTCAGTCCAGACTCCACCTCCAAGAAGACCTGCCAAATGATGACGCCTCCCCAGAGATGCTCAAGACCATGTCCACAGGGTATTTAAACTGCCCCCGCAGAGAACAAACGCGGGGTTTTCTGGTCTTCCTTCCCTGTCTCCTCTCTGAGGTGCTGAACCGCACCTGGAAGCACTATGATCCATTAACACCTCAGCTTTCTCTAATTTGGTTTGATTTAGTTTGATTTGGATTATTATGTTGGTGGAGAGGTTTATTGGGGCACAAAAACTTTCCAACACCTACAAAAACTCCAGCCCACTTGTAATCCCCTGCTCATAAAGCAGAGACAGGATCCCCCGGGCAAGCTGACTAGCTAGACTAAAAGAATGGGCAAGTTCTGGGACCGTAAGAGACCCTGCCTCGATTAAGAGGAGACTGATTGAGAAAGACATTCAGTGCCCCTCCCAGCTCATACACACATGTACTATGAATACGTGTATCATACACATATACACTCAAAAAGGATTAAAAAAAAAAAACACAGGATCAAATCGGGGCTAACTTGAAGCCCTACCATTCTTTTCAAAGAATCTCCCACCCCGAGTCGATAAGTCCTTTCACCTGGCAGTATCTAATTCCCCCGTGGCACGTGGAAGCGGCTGTTCTTAGCATAGGTGACATCAGAAAGCCCTGCAGGTGCAGGGCAGTTTAGAAGCAGGGCAGGGACCATGGTTGTGCCACTCAGAGACCCTCCGGGAGACTGACTTGCTTCCAGGAAAATCACCAGCATCTCTGCCCAGCTCCACAACAGTGCCCTCCATGGCCAGCTGGAAATGGACCTTGGCGGGAACCTGCTGGTCAGAGTGTCTCCCCACTCCTCCCAAGCCTGCTTCCATACACACCTCCAAGAAGACAGTTAGGCTGGCGTCCGTTTTATGTCCTTGTCAGTTCTGTGGTTTGAGCTTCTGTCTTCAGCCTTCAGTACCGCTCTCTCCAAAGAGAGGTGATCTGAGTCCCCACAGCTGACTTACCTGCCCCTGAGCAGGCCCCAGCTCCAGTCAGAACCTGTGGGATCTGCAAGATCCCAGGATACAACGAGGGGACCTGCCTTTATCCTAATTACCATCTGCTGCCCTATGTCCCCTCCCACTCTGACCTCTGACCTCTGGAAATGTGAGTCAAGAGGTTCACCGCCTGCCTGCTCCTGCCTGTCTTGGGCTGCCCCAGACCTTTTACTAGTGCTCCATGGTCAAGTTCCTGCAGGACTTCCAACTGTCATGTAGAAGGAACGGCCAGGTGTGCCAAGCTGAGTAACCAGGATTGCCATCTTTGGACTCAACTCTTAACCTTCCTTGATCTGTCTCTCAGGGTGGAGTGTTCCAGGCCTGTTCCCTGCCAACCTGCTTTGCCCTATGACCATCTATAACAAATGGTGCAGGTTCAATAAACTGATCCAGTACCACTCGGCAGCCAGAACAGTAAGTGGTTTCCACAGGGCTTCCCAGCAGGAGCCCCACTTGGCAGTGAATTCTCTACTTGGAAGACTGTGCTGTTGGCCCTAGTGGTATCAGGGACCCTGCAGGGCAGGCAGGCTTGGAGCACCAGGCCAGAGCTGCTGGAGGTTGGAAGATCTGGGGGTAACTTGAAGAGAGGTAGATAGACGAGAGGCCCCTCTGTTCTCACCCGCCATGTTCTCATCTCCCAGCTGTAAACACAAGCCGAGAATTGTGGGTAGTTATCGGTGCAAGTCTGTTTTCCTGAGACTGTGGTACCTATTTCAGAGCTAAGCTTTCTAGTCTCCATGTTGCTGGAGATAATTTTGGCATCTCTCTGACGCAGAGCAAATATTCTGGCAAGAGTCCCAAGATACCTACAGTTTATTAATTTTTTATTCTTATTTTTATAGTATTAGGGATTGAATCCAAGGCCCTGCATATGCTAGGCAGACTCCATGTATACCCCTAGCCTAATATTTGTATGTTAACAGGACAGACGAGAACACCGGATGAATTTCAGGTTAGTCTCTTCCTCATGTGTACTCCATTGAGTTCCTGAACACATACAAAGCCATTTGTAATATCAACTAAAACATACACAAACAACCAATCAATAAATAAGTTCTCAGAGGGGTTTTTTCCAAAGCAGTTTAAACAATTAGGAAAAAAGAATTCCCCAGGAGCCTGGAATCACATCTGAATTACACACACACACACACACACACACACACACACACACACACACACACTGAGCTTCCTGGCAGCCAAAGCAAAAAAAAAAAAAAAACATTCAAAAGGTAACCTAATAGGTAATTGGGGTGGGGATCCTTTGAAAGAGGTAGCTGATGTACCTCCCCCCCACCATGGTGAGCCTGCTGCCTCAGGCTCCCTGGAAGTGGGGGGAGGTCCTCCTGCTCTTTCATGTCCCACTCCCCCCTCACCAGCTGTACTGCTGGCACTCTCTGCCTGACCTCAACTAACCCACTCCCAGAAATGACAGCGGTGCCTATTTCCAAAGCAGCTTCATAAATAAACATAGGCGCCAAGAAGGAATTCCCTAAAGATAGTTAGGAAATCAGAGGTGTGTTTATATTAAGGAGGAGGGTATGCAGACCCAGCAGCTGCTCGGCTCCCATCCGGAAATAGGAGAGGAGAGGGATTTGGTGGCTGTCTGTGATGATCAAGTGTGGTCTAGCCCAGAATAGTCAAGTGTGTTTGGCTCGGGAATTAGGTAAGTAGCCACGTGAGGTGACTGGTTTTGTGCAGCTACTCTGGCTGGAAACACCATGGACAAACGGGTCCCGCAGACAGGGAAAACTGTTTTGACATGAGCTTGAGCACACATCAATTAAAGGGCTCCACTGGCTAATCTTCAGGGAAGGTTTGAGAATGTCTGCCAGCTTGATCCGGCTGCTCCAGGTGGCTTTCTAATGGCTGATTTGGTTGGACTGGAAATCCTGTGTACCCGTTAGAGGGAGTCAGCCTGCTTCCTGGATGGCTGTCAGGTGGTCTTGCATCTGTGCCTTTCTCTGGCCCATGTTTCATGGTGTTTTCTGCTCAAACAATCTGCTCGTTTTCCGTCAACTGAGTCAGGATGGTGTGTGTGGCGGAGGTGGAGGTGGACCAGGAGGAGAATTTGGCTCAATCGGCTTTGCTCTGAGGGCGAAGGTACACTGGCAGCCCCCACAGAGATGTGTGTGCAGCCCCCACAGAGATGGTGTGGCCTACAGACTTCTGTGGCATCTTCCGCACCCTCTGGGGAATCTTCAGAGACTATGTGCATGGGTGGATGAGCCAGAGGGAGAGATCGCTGCTGACTAAAGGGATCAGGACAGCAGAAGCTGATTGAAGGGTTCAAATTAGCAGAACACTAGCTCTCAGAGTGGCTCATGGGAGTCTAAGCTGAGCACATGGAGCCTGTCATCAGGGTTTGAGGATGGATGGGCTCCTCAATGTTTGCAGCCATCCTAGGCATTTCGTGGGACTTCCTTTTAGTGGGGTGTTCCTCTTAGGAGTTCTTGAGAAGGTGAGTTTGGCTCTTTAGGGAACATTTGGTAATGTCATAAGATGGTTTTGCTGTCCTGGCTAATGGAGACAGGGTACTCCCGTCACCTAGATTGCAAAGGTCAGAGATGCATGTGGCTAACTTGGCAGATGAAAGGACATGCCCAGGTTGAAAAGCTCTCAGCTCTCATGAACACTCAGCAAGGAGCCTCTTTGCTCAAGGGAATCATCATGGTCTCCTCCAACTGCACTAGGAACCCAGCCTCCATATTCATGACGGGGAGAGGGGCAAAATGGCGATGAACTGTACGGAGGAATGTCAATAGCTACGGCTTCTTTCTCTTTCCTCTTCCATCTGTTCAAGGCAGGGGGTTGTGGCCATGTGAGGCTCTTTGCAGAGATGTCCCCAGACAGCCTCTTCCAGCCTCAGTTTCCCTACCCTGATGAATTTGTCCTAGGCCCACACTTTCCCTTCTTCCAGGGTGGCATCTACTCTTGATGTCAACAGCTGAGGGACCAAGAAAACTCAGGATTAGTTACCGCCTCCAGCAGAGGAGCACAGAGCACATGATCAGAGGGGCAACTCCTCTCTAGCCTTGTTTGCTTTCTTAGCCCATCCCTCCCCCTACCCTGTCCCCAGCTGGCTAGTTGGACACTGAGGGACAGGAACCCAAAAGGCTAGCAGAGGCAAGGGGATGACTTTCACTGACTTGTGAGCTTGAGCGAGTCTGCTGCCTCCCAGGTCTCAGTTTAATGAGACCCAGTGAAAATGATAATGGCTGGGGCACCTTAGTGTTATTAGAAAAGCAACAGAGAGGATGATGGGTAAGTTCCTTTTTAGTCATGGTCAAATGCCTGGTAAAAAGTAACTTAAAGGTTTACTTTGGTCACGATTTGAGGGCACAGTCCTTCAGAGGGATGGCATTGTGTCAGGAACAGGAAGCTAGTCACTCTGCATCCACAGCAGGAAGCCAGGAGAGGTGAAGACTCTTGCTCTCTTCCTCTGTTTGACTCAGCCTGGATCCCCAGGCCATGGGATGGTGGCACCCACATTTGGAGTGGTTCTTCCCACTTCAGTTTACCCGACCTAGAAACAGATATGCCCAAGATATCTCCCGGGTGATTCTAGAGTTGAGCATTGGACAATCAGTGTCAACCATCCCAGGAAAAATGGCACAGCTGATGTCTATTACCACCAACATTGCAACTGTTCACGCCGATTCTCTGCTTTAGGGAGGAGGAAACTCGGTCCTAGAGACAGACAAGAATGAACATCACATGTCCATAATAGTGATCTGATCCCATCACCAAGGACCCATACTGTGCTGCGTCATACATGGCCTGTATTAGCCATGGAAGACTGGGAATCAAGAGACTCTGGGCACATGTAAACCCTCGCCATGGCTGTCAGCACACCACACTCTTTAGTCTGCACTGAGGGTCGAATGTGTTGGAGTGAGGCTAGTGCAAAGGAAGGAAAGAAAGGAAAAGGCAGTGAGAGTTGGAGGAGGAGCAGGAAGGATCAGAACAAAGCCTTAAAAGCCTTAAAGGGTGGACCCCAGAGGCTAGGGAGATCTTCCGGAGAGTGAGGTGTGAATGAGAAAGAATGGTCCTTGGATGGACTCCACACCATGGAAGGGAGAGGAGACCAAGGCTGTGATGGCTAGGGTGGCTCCACAATTGAGGATGCAGGTGGTGGCAGCAAGAATACCTGTCTGCACACAGCAGGGACCAGGTAGCAAGGACAGAGAAGGTCACAGAGATGGGCGTGTCTGGGGAAAGACCACCATCTGCATTCTCTGCTCAGGACTGGAAGCTTTCGAACTCCTCAGTCACACTCTGGGGTCAATGACAGACTAGCAAAATAAAAAATTCAACAGTAGAACCCTTGGAGATAATTAGCATTTTAATTGGGATCACCGCTTCAGGCTGGGGGGGGTGCATCAATGGTGGGATTCAGGCAGCAGCTGGCAGTGGGACACTGTTCTGTCACCCAGGAACACCGCCAGCCTTCCTTTCTCCTTATCTTGCACCTTCCATTCAATTAACCTCCATGGATGTCGTCTGTGCAGTGAGCCCTCCATAGGTATTTCTAAACTGTATCTCATTTAATTCCAGGCATAGCCCCGGGCCACCTCTGAGTTACTTCTCTGCCATCCATTCTCAGACTGGCCTGGGCTTGTGGTGACTTGTCTAAAGTCCCATTGCTCTTGGTGATTGGGCTAACACCGGTGTTTAGATATATACTCCTGCTACTCTTCGGTGGTGACTCCTGACTGGATAAGATGAGTAGGAGAGGAGGGACCCTAACAAGCCCCACCTCAAGTTCTGCCTGTCAGTTGGCAAGAGTAAATATGGAAAGCCTGTTGGCTTGGAGACGGGAAAAGGACTCCAAAAATCAATCCTATCGATTCAAGGTTCTCAATTTGAGAACCATATATTTTTATAAGGACAGACAATTTCGTGGGGAAATTGTTTTAAAATGCCATTCTGGGACTGGGGAGATGGCTCAGTAAAGCGCTTGCTCTGTGGGCGTTAGAACTTGGCTTGGGATCTCTGGAAACCATGTAAAAGCTGCACACGGTGGTCCGCATCTGTAATCCTGGCTCTGGGGAGATGGGCAAGGGTGGGTGGGGGGCTCCATGGCGACCCCTGGCAGCCAGGCTAGCTGAATCATGTCCAGTGTGGTGAGAGACTTCATTTGAAATGATGGAGAGCAACTGAGGAAGAGGGCCTGGTGCTTCTACACGCGTGCACATATGCACACAGAGAGCGTGTACACATGAATAAACGCAAGACACTGCTCTTTTCTGCCTAACAGGAGGCAGTTAGGGGGCCCCTGGGTGCCTACAGGAAAGGGCTGACTGGCCTTCATGGCTGTTTAATTTGGGCCTCCTGGGAGCAGGCACCTACCACCACACATCACTCCCGTCACCACTGAATCACTCTGTCTCAGAGCCAAGGTCAAGCTGAGCAAAGTACACGTTGTTTCATTTGTTTGCTTTTGTTTTGTTTGTCTCAACCTCCCCTCTCCCATTTCCCTCCTTTGTAGGCAGGAAGTAGGCCTGGTCTTGGTCAGATGTGGGGTCGGTAGAGTGGGTTTTCTCTTCCAGTCTTTGTGGAGAGAGGGATAAAGAAAGAAAGAGAGCTCATTGGAAGAGAGAAGCTCTCTGCATGGGGATACTTACCCAAGGCGGTATGCAGACAGTAGAGCACAGGGTATGTGGATGAATGGGGAGGAGTTCTTCCGTGACCCGCCTCCTGCACCGCCCCTAGAGTTAGGCAGTGGGACCTGAGACCACCTCTGGCCATGTCCCACCTCAGGGCAGGGAGTTCAGAAGAGACCGTGTGCACTTAAAGTTGGTGGTTTCCTCTTTCTAGATTATATTCTGGAACCTGGGACTCCTGAATTCCTGATCCAGTGGTTCTAATAGTTCTAGGGCTTAAACTAGTCTTCTTTTGGGATTCAACTCCAACCTGGCCATGGTCCCCACCTCACAGTCCTGGACTTCAGAGGCAACTCAGGGCTTGTTTATTGGAGGTTAGGGAAGGGTGGAGGACTGGGAGCTGGGGTAGCACACGGTGGTGTGGAACTAGTATGACTGGGCTTGAGGACCTTTGTGTGTGAGCCTGCTCTAGATCCGGCAAACATTAGGGCTCTCTAGTCTTGTCACTGTGGAGAGAAGCATGACATGGCAGCTTTGTGTTAACCTGCAGGTACTGGTTACTTAGTACTTTGATTCTTTTATTAAAACAGATTCAATATTCTAGCCTAAATTTGATTTTCCCCCATGTTTCTTTCTCTCTTATTCTTTTTCTTTTGGGACAGGCCTTGTTGGCTCACTCTCCCACCACACTAAGTGGACAGGACAGCGAGCTCAGGGTTCTCCATGTCCATGCACAAGTATGCACTCCTCGCCTAGTTTATACTCTTTATGTGGTTGCTGGGATCAAACTCAGGCCCTGATGCTTGTGTGGCAAGAACGTGATTGATTGAGTGACCTCCCCAGATCTTTTTGATTTTCTTTTATTTTTTTCTTTTTCTTTCTTTTTTTTAAAATTCATCTTTATTTTACATTGATTTGTTTTTGCATGTATCTGTGTGAGGGAGTCAGATCCACTGGAACTGGTGTTATAGTTGTGAGCTGCCATGTGGGTGCTGGGAATTGAACCTGGGTCCTCTGGAAGAGCAGCTAGTGCTCTTAACCTCTTATCCATCTGTCCAGCCCTATTCTTTTCCTTTTTGAGCCAGAGTCTTGTTACACAGCCCAGTTTGACCTCAGACTCTCAAACCTCTTGCACTGAGCCTCTTTGGTGCAGCAATCAGAAGCATGGCTCTGGATTTGAATCCTCCACAAGACTAAGTTTAGAAGATCTGTGACTCACTCAAACCCTTGGTGTTCACGGGTGTGGGCCTCAGAGAACCTACAGCTGTATGGGAAGGTGGGTGCGGCAGCAGATGATCTCCCAAGGCCAAGACAGGCTGCTAAGCAGAAAGTCTGAAGGGGCAAGGATAATGGAGCAGTTTCTCCGGGGGAGGGGGGGAATGAGGCCTGGGAAACGCTAAGCATTGTGAACTGAGGAGTTTTGATAGGGAAATGCTGGTTCCTCCGACTTGGAGCACCATGTCGTGCCCTTGGGGCCAGCCTTTGTAGTCGGCTTTCCATTGTCACATGCCAGGGGACACCACACTCCAGCCTGTCTTTATATAACACCTTGTTTACACTCTCCTTAGAGTTTGACTAAGCAGCTGTGTGCAACACACACACACACACACATACATAGTCACATAGACATCTACACATACTCCCACATACATACACACATACACATATATACACACACAACACATACACACATGCAATTGTACACACACAACACACACACCTGCTTCCACTCTAACTTCAGTCTGGTGACAAGCCCAGATGACAGAGAAATCGGCTCCCTGCCTTTAAGCCATTAGGAAGAAAATGAGAGCCAGACTACATCCTGGCACAGCTTTGAAATAAGATGCAAGGCTGGACCAGCCCTTTGCCTCCTGTGGTCACCCCTGATCACCCTGGGGAAGGTAGTCATGCTATAGAATCGGCCCTGATCAAAACCCCCACAAACCCAAGCTGAAACCAGACCTCTGTGTGCTATTAAAAGTGTTTAATAACTCCCTACAGCTCCCCCCTCGAAAAAGCCCCTGCCTGCCGGGGCCCCTTGTTTTTCTTTCCTTCACCCGCATCTCTGATGGAGAACGGGGAATGGGGGATGGATTTGATTCCCTCCCCCTGTTCACAATCAGAACCTCCACGTCAGTAATTTCCATGTTCCGCAAAGACCCTTACAGCATAACAAATGCCCTCATTACTACGCCCCTTAATGTAGTTTTAAACACTCGGCTCTGTTTCAGTCGCCCAGCAACGTAGCAGCAACGTGGCAAATCGGTGGCTGGTGAAACTTCCTGTGTGCAAAACCGGTCTCCGGCCAGCCTGGATCCGGAGATGTCAATCTTATCTGGCAAGCTGAGTAATTTGAAATTTAATCATCTTTCTCCCAAGCGAGAACATCTTATCATTAGAACACAGGGTGAGCCCAGAAACCAGTCTCTAATATTTGGGGGTGATGGTGGAAGGAGGTGGGGCCTCAGACTTGGGGACCTATGACAATCTCCTTGGGGACCTTTGAGGATCTTATTCAGGTACTGGATGGCTCTTGGCAAATTTCTAACTGTCATCCACCACGAGGCTGGGTGAGCAGAGCTGGCTGTGGGATAGGTGGGCCAGGACAGAGGTGGACAGGCCCATGGCTGGTCTCTCCTCCAAGTGCTTTCTTCTCTGTCCACCTTTCTTGTGCTCAGAACTCCACGGGATTCCTTTGTCCTCCCTTGTTAAAAGACAATTGCATCAAAGCAATGGTACTGCATGTTAGGATTAGCCAGCAGGGCCCACACTCACTACCTGGCATCTAGTTCCCTCAGATGGCCATTAAAGATCTTGTAACTGCAGCTTCAGGCAGCAGAAGACTGTTCATGCTTGTGTGTGTGTGTGTGTGTGTGTGTGTGTGTATGTGTGTGCGTGTGCGCGTGTGTGTGTGTGTGTGTGTGTGTGTGTGTGTGTGTGTATTGTCATGCTGTGGAACAACCACATTGCCTCTGAGCCATCTTCCCAGCCTGCTGCTTCTTATTTTGACTAATTTGCCCAACTCGGTCTCAAACTCATGTTGGATTTCACACAGCCTTGAACATGTTATTCTCCTGCCTCAGCTTCCTATATAGCTGGGATTAGAGGCCTGTACCATCAGGCCTGGCTTAGTTTTTAATAAAATCAGATTCTGCCTGTGGATCATGAGGAGAAACAAGAATGTATTTGTGCCAGAAGCTTGTGGAAGGAAATGCCTGTCATCAGCTGTGTGTGCTTCTGCATGGGGGACCTGGCTTGAAGCGGCGTCTGGCCCAAACAGAAGTTCCTTCCTGCTGGAGGAGACTTTGATGAACTTGCCTACACAATTACCAGCACAGCACACTGACAGCTCAGGTGCAGAGGAGCTCGCTCAGAGGGAAGATTTCCTGGATTCTGTAAGAGTCTTAACGTTCCTGACCCAGCAGTAATGGGTTCTAAAGTGGAAAGACAAAACAAAACAAACCCTTTCCTATACATTCATAAATAAAAACCAAAGGCAGTGGGCGGCGCCAAATGGAAAAACAGATTGCCTTTTCTGTTCTGCCCAGAAAAATACCACAGAACTGTTGACTGGGCAGAGGAGAGCCAAAGAATATATCATCAAAGACATCAGGGGAAGAATTACCTAAACGGCCTGGCAGGCAGCAAGCGCAGCTAAACATGACATGCTCTTTTTCCGGTTACTCAGTTTTGTGTGTGTGCATGTACATGCACACATGTGTGCTTGTATGCACGCTGAGGTCAGAGATCAGCCTCAGGTAGCATTCCTTCAGGTTGCTGTCCACCTTCCACTTGAGGTAGGCCTTCTCACTAACCCAGTAGGCTAAGCTGGCTGGCCAGGCAACCAGCCACAGAAAGCTGTGTATCTGGGATTTCATGCGCATGCCCTTGCACCCTGCCATTTTCATGCTGACTCCAGCAAGTGAACTCAGCTCTTCGGTATTGTAAGAACAGAATTTCACCTGCTGCACTGTCTCCGCAGCCCGTGTTTGGAGTTTTGATGGCTTTTGGAAGCAGGATTTGTGAATGGCTGCTTTCTCTGTCCAAACAACTTTTAGAGCCAGCTTTGTCTCAGGCACTGGATGTTGATGTGGAAGAAAGGGGGTCAAGGATGGCCCCAGAGTCATGCCATCTTTATGTTCACATGGTTGAACATAAAGTAAGGAAAGCCCCTTATCTGTAGAACAAGGGAACCCTGATGAGCTTTTAAAACAACCTTCTTTGGCAAAGAAATCAGCGAATCCTTACCCTTACTTCAGGTCATATTTTGCATTGAATCCCCCCATATGGAATCCCAGTGGGAGGTGTCATTTCTGGGAGGGTGAGCCCATGGAAGTGTCTCTGTATAGGAAGGGATGGAATAATACTTAGTTTGGGGAAGAGACATGGATTTGGCTGTGTCAGCTAAGCCTTGGGAGACCCAGAACACAAAATGAGGAGAAGGGAGAGCTATCTGCCCAGGGCTAGCCAGGCATATAGCTCCTGGTTCTATCCCTCAGGCCTGTCTGCCTGGAGTTTCCTCATAGCCCTGGCTCTCTGCAGATCCCACCTGCTCACAGTTTGTGTCTCACACCTGTTCCTCCAGACTCCAAGCTGCTATGATTGCATCACTCTAAGGTGCTCCTTTCTGGTTGTACCAAAGCTTGTCTGGACTTCTTTGCACAAGTGCCTGTGAGTTCCTTGCTCACTTCCAGGGCATCTTGCCATCCCACTCTGGCTGATGCTGACACGTAGGACTGACAAACAAGGCCCGGTGACAAAGGTATACAAAACCTTTTGAGCCCTATTCTCGGTGCACTCAGGGGCATGCCAAGACCATCTCGGTAGGAAGGTTCAGGCCATTGAAAATAGCTGTTCTAAACCTGGGGGTCGCAAACCCTATCATGGTCACCTAAGACCATCCAGCACATCAGATATTTACAAAACGATTTATAACAGTAGCAAAACTGGAGTTATGAAATAGCAACAAAAATAATTTTATGCTTGGGGACCACCACTGATCTAAAACATCCTGAGTTCTGCTTCCTTTTTCCCATCCATCAGCTATTTGGACAGCTACCTGAGGATGTTTGTTGATTCTCCGCTGATACCATTCCCTGAAATAGTTTCTGTGCGGTGGCAGAGACGTGTGACTTTGTTTGACCTCAGCAAGGTGAGCTGTTTACCAATGGCCCCTGCCTGGACAGGAGAAGGGACCCAGACCTAACAGTTAATGGCAGTAACCCCCTCTGCCATGTGATGTCTACATAGGACTAGACAGAAGCATTCTTCACCTACATGGCAGCACCTATGAAAAACGTCTCCACGTGGAAACAGAACAGTTCCATGTGCTGAAAGTCGGTGTTGCCCTGGCTCCACTGAACTCTGCCACCTGGGCTAATGTAAGCCTGAGACCCTCCACGCTATCCGTAAGAAGCATTGCACTGCCTCACTTCTGTCTCCTTAAACCTGACCTAGTGGTGGCCCCTCCCCCAGACTGGCCGGAAATCTCTTCAGTCAGTTTGGGTATCAAGTCCACTTTCTTCCTCCCCAGCAGGGAACTTGGGACCTTCATCTTACATCTGCCCTGAGCTGCAGGCCACTCTGAGAGGATAGAAGAACAGTGCAGTTGGCCCCTGAGGGGACAGGACCAGAGCGCTGGGTCTCTAGATGTCTGTCATTGTTACCTGGCTCTGCTGTGACAAGACGTAGAAGACGCCCAGAACCCTTGGAATTGAATCTGAGGTCCCCTCAGACCAAGAGGACCATAGACCTGTCTGTCAGCAACCTAGAAGAGGAACCAGAGAGGTGGGGAAATCTTGGGGAAGAAACTAAGAGTAGAATACCAAAGATGGCATCCTAGAGTCAGACCCACTCCTGCAGGAAATCCACCCGTTACTGCAAAGGACAGTCCTCGGCAGACAGGAACAGATCAGCCACCCAGAGCGCAGGGTGACCAAGTGTTCACAGCCTAGAGCCTTTTGTTTTGTTTTAATAATAAAACATCAAAACAAAGTGTAAAAATAGGTAGTTGACTCAGAAAAGAGAATTTCCCAGCATTTCGGATGGAAAATGTCATATATTCTGAGAAGTCCAAGGAACAATTAAGTTCCTGTCTTCAGACCCAGGATGACTGGGGATTGTCTGTGACTGCTTTCATGGTTTCTTGGCAGAGAGGCCTCATCAGGACAGAAGCCATGTGCTCTGCAGGCTGGGAAAATGGCGCAGTGGGTAAAGACACTTGCCTTGTAAGCATGAGTTGGAATCCCCAGCATCAGCATAGAAAGCTGAGCATGGCCATTTTACCTGCAACCCCAACTCTGTGAAGGCAGAGATAGGTTTCCTGGTGTTGCTTGATGCCCGTCTAGCTCCAGGTTCAGCACGAAACGCACTGTCTCAAGACACAAGGCAGAGAGCAATAAAGCAGGACTTCAGGTGTCCACCGCTGGCCTCTGCCCTCATTCTCACGTGCTCATATACATGCACATACACCACACATATCCTCATTCACGGGTGCACATGTGCTCATGTACGTGCCCATACACCACACATACGTGCGCGCACGAGCACACACACACACATACACACAAATCACAATGACAAAAAAAAGAAATCATGTGGCCTTCAAAACATAGACAGCATTTCCCATCTGGTCCTTTGCGAAGGCTGCTGACCCCTGACTGAGAAGATGCCATTAGCATTGTGCTGCATGGAATTTATCACATGTGCAGGGCGCATCTAGATAGGGAAAGAGATACAAAGCAGAAAGCAGCAGGAGCTACTGTCCAGAATTAGCCAGGAAGGAGAAGGGCCACCTTCCTAGGAGGAAAGCCTGGAGGGACAGGAAAAGGACCAGAGAATCTAAGCCAGTCTGGCCTTTCGTCTGAGCTTGGAGCTATCTGACAGGGGTGCTGGTGTTCTCTCTGCCATCAGGCAGACACTGTGAATGTGAAGAAGTTCTCCAGTATGGGATTAGCTGCCTGGAAGGTTCTATGGCTGGTGCAGACATGGTGTGTGTGTGGGGGGGGTATTCACATATGAATGTGTCCAAAAGTCACTTGTCTTTCTGAATTTCTCCACCTTGTTATGTTTCGAGACAAGGTTTCTCACTGAAAGCTTAGCTCCAGGATTGGCTATACTGCTGGCCGGTGACTTCCAGGGATCTGCCTGTCTCTGCTTGCCCGGTGCCTGGATTGCAGGCGTGCACTGCTCTATCCAGCTTTTCATGTGGCTTCTGGGAATGTGCACTCTGGGTCAGCTTGCAAAGCTAGCGCCCTGTTCTACTCTGCCTTCTCTTGCCGTGATAAACAAGATGACACAAGAAACTTAGTGGGGGTGTGGGGGGTGCTCATTTCATCCTAGAGTTATGGTCCATCATAAAGGAAGACAAGGTAGGCACTCGGAGGAGCCTGGGGGCAGGAACTGAAGCAGCGACTATGGAGGCACCCTGCTTACTGACTTGTTCTCCATGCTTTCTCAGCCTGCTTTCTTATACAACCCAGGACCACTGTCCAAGGATGGCCTCACTCACAGTAAGATGGGCCTCCCACATCAAACATTAATTTAAAAAACAAATAAATGAAAGCTAATGTCCCAAAGACTTGCCCCAGCCAATCTGATAGAGACATTTTCTCAGCTGAAGTTCCCAAATGGCTCCAGCTTATGTCAAGCTGACAAAAACCTGACTGGCACACTCTCCTCCCCGCTGAGCTGTCTCCCCAGTTCCGGTGTAGATCTTTGGAGGCCCTCGGGGCAGTTCTCTACAGAACCTCTGCAGGCCTCTCCCAAAGCCTAGGGCTGAGCACATCTTTATCAAGAGGATAAAGGTATGAATCTCTGAAATGGGACCCGAGTTGGCAACCCTTGAGACACTCACAGAGACATGGAAGATGCTGGAGGACAGGTGCTAGTGTAACTAGCCATTTACCCTGGTGGGAGCCGCTGCAACGATCCAGGCATGTCTAACTTAAAGCCTGCATGTGCGCCAAGATAGCTATGAATGTGGCCCAATACTCATTCAAATATGTAGTTAAAACACTATGTGAGGTTTTTTTTTCAGCATTATTTTTATAACTTCGTTTGTTTATGTGAGACGGGGTTCTCTCTGTAACAGTCCTAGCTGTCCTGGAACTCACTTTGTAGACCAGACTGGTCTCAAACTCACAGAGATCTGCCTGCCTCTGCCTGCCAAATGTTGAGATTAAAGGTGCGTGCCACCACCCCCATGCTTTTTTTTTTATAACTTGATTGCATGGTTCTCAAACCTGAACTTTGTAGATGACAATGTCAAAAGGTTGGGGGTGGGGAGATGGCTCGGGGGTAAGAATCCTGGCCAAGGAAGCGTGAAGATCAGCATTTGGATGGCTAGCACCCATGTGAAAAGCCAGGCAAGACAGCAGGCACCTGTCTGTACTCCTTGCATTACTGAGGCAGAGAGAAGAAGATCGCTGGAGCTCAATGGCCATCAGTCTAACTAGTGATGAGCTCTACCTACGATGAGAGACCCTGTCTCAAAGAATAAGGCAAAGAACAATTAGGGATGGCCCCCAGCATCTAGCCTCCGCAAGTGTACCTGCGCACACAAACATGTGTGCACACACAAAGTTGACCCACATGATACTGTCCCCTGTGATCAAGGTGCTGTCTGAGAGGTAAGGGCAATGCCTAAGTCCCATAGTCCCCGTGAGATGAGGTGGAGCGGGGAAACGCTCAGCACTTGCAGGTGTGAGCCCTGCTACCCAATTTCTAGGTAGCTCCTGGAAGCAACTTCAAAAGCCTTCCACAAAAGGAAATGTGATTGCAAACAGGTGGCTTGAAATTACATAATATGCTCTCCTGTTTCCGCGTAACACTGGAGAAAGGAAGAGAAGAGCAGCCAGTTTGGAGTGATGGAAAAAGTTGAGGAGAGTGGAGAGGCTGGTCACTCGCACAGCCTGGCAAAGGAGCTGGCTGCAAATACCGACGTGGCTGCAGGCCTGGAACCAGGGTAAGCAGGGCTTTGATGGCAGAGAGGCCTTACCCAGGCATGAGAACTAAGTCGCCCATGGCCTTGGAGGCCTGTGTGGGTTCTGTTTCTTCTGCTTTGTCATCTTGGCAAGTCAGAATGGCCGGAATGCGCTCTGCCCACTCTTTGGACATTAGCACAGAAAGATGTCATATTAGCTGCTCTTCCCCATGTGACAAGACACCCAACGAAGCCATTTAAGGAGGGGAGGTTTCCTGTGGCGTGTCCTCTGGACCACATTGTAGTAGAGAAGGCATGGTGGCAAGCGTGTGCAGCGGGTCTCATGGCATCCTCAGTCATGAAGCAGAGACAGATGGATGCAGGCCCTCAGCTCCGTTCCTCTTTTCCACTCAGTCTAGGATGCCTAGCCTGTGCCCAAGGCAGCAACCTCAGCAGAAATGTCATCCACATTTAAGGGAATCTTCCCACCTCAGGTAATCCAACCTGAAAATTCTCCTGCACGCATGCCTTGAGCTTTGTCTCCTAGGTGGCTGCAGACCCTGTGAACTTGAACCATCACGGACACCCTTCATGGGCATCTTTCATGCGCTCCACCCTGCACTGGACATTTTACTCCTTCATTCAGCCACACCTTCACACAGGAGCCTCATGGTTTAGGATTTAGGAGCTTCTGGACAGGAGGATTTTGATGGAACATTTTTGACAAGTCTACTTCCCTCTTGAGTGACTGGCTTAAGAATGATTTCACACCTGGATACAGTTGGTGACTCTCCCAGGGCTCATCTTCTGGGGACGGTTTCTTCCGGGGTTTTCTTCTGGGGTGATGGAGTGTTTCAGAACTCCATGGGGGTCATGGTTGTATAGCATGCACTAAACATCACTTGGAAAGGTTCATTTTGTATTTTAAATTCCCGGATGACCTGTAGCCTTCAAGTGCAAGGCCATGAATGAAGACAGAGTGACAGCCCGGGTCTATGAAAGTGACATCTGGTTAAATAAAAGATTGGCTTTGTGAGCATGTGGGCTCCATGGCAGCTCCCCGTGGCTCACCCATCTCCCCATTGTGAGATGCTTCAGAGTTTGGAACTAACACTGGCCTTCTTGTGTAAGAGGGGATGGGGAGGAAGCAGTAGCTCACATTTTAGAGATGAGAGTGATGGATCAAAGCAGGAAAACCATAATGATTCTCTTCCCATTACTGTAAGAAGCCCAAGGATTAATGGAGTGAATGTCACCTGGGTCTATACATAGTATGCAGTTACTGCTGAAATACAGGGGAGGGGATTTCTGTTGTTGTTGTTGATGATGATGATGTTTTTATAATTTGAGATGGTGTCTCACGTATCCCAGAGTAGCCTCAAACTCAACCTCCTGATCATCCTACCTCCAGCCCTGGAATGCTGAGATCATTGGCAGGTGCCACCATGCCCACTTTAGTGGTTCTGGGTACCAAACCCAGTGCTTCATTCATGCTAAGCTGTAGTGATAGGTGCAGCTGTGTTCCCAGCACCTGAAAGGAGTGCGGGCCCTTTTGTTCCTTCCCGCCCATCTCTCGGCTGCCAGCTAGCTTATGCCTGAAATAACCACATGAAAATTGTATTAATTAAATTACTGCCTGTCCCATTATCACTAGCCTTTGCTTGGCTAACTCTTACATCTTAAACTAACCCATTTCTGATAATATGTATTGACACTTGACTGTGGCTTACCGGCATGATTCTAATCAGTGTCCATCTTGGGCCAGAGCATCATGGTGTCTCTCACACTTCCTTCTCTCTCACCACCTTCCATTCTGTCTACTCTGCCCACCTAAGGGCTGTGTCCTATCCTACAGGCCAGGCACTCCTTTATTCAACCAATGAGAGTAACCCAAAATACAGAAGAACCCTCCTACACCACTAAGCAAA
Organism: Dicrostonyx torquatus; assembly: GCA_028555095.1. NCBI lineage: Eukaryota > Metazoa > Chordata > Mammalia > Rodentia > Cricetidae > Dicrostonyx > Dicrostonyx torquatus. The sequence continues at coordinate 593,162 of JAQHUG010000010.1, forward strand.
CACTCATCAACTGAGCTGCATTCCCATTTGGGGAAAGGAACAAGTTGCTCATAATTATAATACAATTCAGTAATTATTAGACCCCTACTGTGTGCCAAACAAGACTTGAAGCATTATCCGTTAATTATATAATTGAAATAAATTAATCCCATCAGTCCAGATTTTACAAGAGACAGCAGCAGCCCAGAAAGATGACACGATCCTAGAAGTGATATTCGATCCTAAAAGTGATATTCGGAGGGGCCAGACCTTGACTCAGGCCGGCTAAGGCCAGTCTGACTTGTCCCTATGCTAAACTGATCACCTCATCTCAACTCTCTGGCAGATGGCTGGCATCATGGGGGCAAGCAACCAGAAGAGGGAGAGGGGAGGGAGAGGAAGAAGGAGAGGAGGAGGAAGAAGAGAGAGGGAGAAGAAAGAGATGGAAGATAGGCGAAGGGGGAGAAACTGGAGAAGGACAGGAGGGGGAGGAGTGGAAACAATCTTGGAAATCTACAAACCTTACCTCAAAGGTGACCAAAAGAAAAAAAAAAAGACCCTAACCATGGAGTGCTTTTCTGCTTCTCCACCTGTCACTGTTACAGCTTTGCTCTTTATGGCCACGATGATTAGTGTAACAACCGCTTCATTTGCACAGACAAGGGGCCTCCTGGGGAAAGGCCACCATTAGCCTGCACTGTGAGCTCCCAGCTCTCACCTTCCCTCACACACTGAGACATGAAGGAGTCAAATGAGCAATCCCCCTCTGCAGACAGCCACAGGCCTGATTCATGGGGCGGGGGTCCACTGTTGTTTATGTCACCTAGGAAATGCCAGGGCTGCAAGCATAGGTGGCCTACAGTGAAGTAGATGACTCTCTTCCTGTCCTTTCCTATCTGGAGCTGTGGAGATGTCATCCCAGCGACTGGGAGGTGGACACGGGAAAATCAGAAGTTCAAGGTTACTTAAGGAGTTATGGGCCAGCCTGGGCTATGTGAGGCCCTATCTCAAATAAATGAAAACCAAGCAGGGTGCACTGCATTTAAACACAGCATTCAATAGGCTGAAGGCAGAGGATTAGTGCAGATTGGGGGCCAGGTATCAACAACAACAACAACAACAAAACCAAAAGGCGGGGGAGTAATCTGAGAGGATCTGCAAAAAACAGCAGGAAAGGAAGGACACTTGCCCCTGGTCCCTGAAGAAGGCGCTACTGCCAAAGGGGAGGCACCTGTGCCTTTCCTGCTTGGCTGAGTAGAAACTGGCATGATCAAAGCAAGGCGAAGGGCTGGCAAGATGGTTCAGTGGTAAATGGCACCTGCTGCAAGGCCTGATCACCTGAGTTTGGTCCCTGAGACCCACAGAGCAGAAGGTGACTGCCTGCCACAACACAGGTGAGCCTGTCCCAGAAGGATAGATGTGACAGCCTAATCTCACCATAGGCAGGGAAGGGAATTCTTCCTTACTTAGGCACAGTAGTTAAGGAGGAAATTAGGACAAGATCCTCATAGTAGGTAAAAACATAGGTGGGTATGTTAACTACCTATTTATGCTTAGATATTTGATTCAAAATCTTCCTTGGTTGATTTTATGGTTCACTTTCCATCCTTGGCCAGTTCCTGTTGTTCTTTATAAAACCCTGAACTTTAATGTTACTTTATTAATTAGTCTTAGTTCATGTGTATGATGTTTTCTTTTTTTCTTTTTTCTTTTTTTTTTTTTTTTTTGGTTTTTCGAGACAGGGTTTCTCTGTGGCTTTGGAGCCTGTCCTGGAACTAGCTCTTGTAGACCAGGCTGGCCTCGAACTCACAGAGATCCACCTGCCTCTGCCTCCCGAGTGCTGGGATTAAAGGCGTGCACCACCACCGCGCGGCGTGTATGGTGTTTTCTATGTACACCGTACATGTGTAGTGCCCACAGAGACCAGAAGAAGGCATTGGCTCCCTTGGGAATGGAATTACAGATGGTTGTGAGCCACCATGTGGATGCTGGGAATCGAACTTAGAAGAACAACGAACGCTCTAAACAGCTGAGCCATCTCCCTAGCTCTGCCCTGCACTCCTGGCTTTATGAAAGAAAGGTGGCCCAGCCAGGCGGTTCCTATAGTGATTAGAGCTAAGACTCGACGTGTCAATGACAGGTAAATGTCACAGAACAGAGTCTGGCATATGTTAGCTTGGTCATTCTAGCTCTAATGATACTGAATGACAGTCCAATATTTGGGAACATTCTAGGCTTCTCATTTATCATCACAACTATCCAGAAACAAGCTAAGTGCCCAACAACAGGGGAGTCCTGGGGTAAAATATATCCACTTAACAGACTTCTCAGGACATATGCCTATTAAGATTGCAATAGCATGGTGTCTTAGCCACGATAAAATATTAAAAAGAAAAGGGGAGAAATAGTTTATTTTAGCCCATCATTCAAGGTTTGTAGTCTGTCATGGCAGGGAAGTCACTGTGGGAGGAGCTTGAGGCAACTGGCCACACTGTCTTTACAGTCAGGGAGCAAAGACCAATGAATGCTGGTACTCGCTCACTTTCTCCACCGTTATACAGTCCAGGCTCCCAGCCATAGTGAGAGGGTCTTCCCACCATAACTAACCTATCAAGGGTGCCCAGGAGCCCATCCTCCAGAGGATTCCAGATCTTGTCAACTTGACAAATGAGAATAACACACAGACATCCTTACAGTACTGAGTAAAAACTAAACAGACCCCAGTGGGAAAGCATGCTGATAGCAGTTTGTAAAATACTAGCAGTTCTATAGTCCAAGCCACATCTATGTCAATTCAGATGTTTTAGTCAGCTAGGCCATCTTGGGGGTGGGCCGTTTTCTACATACTGGCTTGCCTGAGTCTCAGTGACCAGGTATACCCAGAGGCAGGGTCATGGTGAACCAGCATTACCTGTCTCCATTCAGCTACTGTGTCATATACAGATGTCCCTATGTCCAGCTCTCACTTAGAATGTAGAACAGGCTCTTTCTCTGCCTTCAGGGCAGAGTCCCACATAGTGGCTTCAGTGCTGGCTGGCTGCACATTCTTTTGATGTCCTGACATATGGCAACTCCTAGCAGAAGGGATGATGAGCTGAGAGAGGCCTCAGAGGTGACATTACAGAGGATAGCCCCCAAATATGGCAGCAACCATAGGGTAGCTAACTGGCCTTTGTGAATCTGTGCAAGACATACAGGACACCAGGAAGTATGTCAGGGTTCGGGGTGCCGGGGCATAAAGCCAGAGAAACAAAGTGGCTGCTCCCACTAGAGTGGCCTGTAGATACCGGACTAGTTCTCACTCAAAAGGTCTAGAGGAAGACGTAGTGAAAGATCGTAACAGTGGTGTCAAGGCTGAGCCTTGGTTAGTAGAGGCGCTTTTCAAGCCTGCTTAAAGAACTGGGTTCCATCCTCAGCACCACACAGATAGTGGCATGATCCTGTAATCCCAGCACTCAGATGGTAGAGGCAGGAGAATTAGATTGAGGTCATCTTCAGCTACGTAGGAAACTGGAGGCTAGCATGGCTATAGGAACAAACAATTGTGAGTCCTGAGATCACACCTAGAGATGGTCCTGGGAGGCTACACGATCTTTGAACACACTGCCATCTCATATACATGGTGACAAGTAGTGATGCCCTTCCTTCTCTAGGGACCTACTAAGTCCCCAGCACAAGCCACAGACAACCCAGAAACAAGACATCATCTCCACAGTTATCTCCCAAGTACTTTCCTCCTGCTTCTCCTCTCCCTGATCAGTCCTTGTTACTCATTCTGCTCCGGTCCTTTGGCCTGGACTGTCCTGTCTGTCTAGAGCATTCTCCTCCTCCCCTCTTCCTGGATAGTCCTGACTCCAGGCTCTGGTCTCATTTTGATGATGTCACTCCTCTACCTCTCGGACTATTGGTTCCACCTGCATAGCCCATCCCTCCCTGTCTTTCCCATCATGTCATTCTCAGTTGGGGGATCTGATCTAGCTCCTTCTGAATTTTGAGATAGGAGACGCTGTGAACCCTCACCATTGTGTTCAAATCCCAAGACAGATACTATGTAAATATGCATTTGGGTGGGTGAATGACAGATGGATAGAAATGTCTGGAATGACCTTGAAGAGTAAGCCAGAGGCAGCCTGAACAGTGGCTAGTGGGTCATCCTGAAAAGAATGGCCAGTCACTAATGGCTCCCAGGCAAAGTCTTGAAAGATCAGCTTAGGGTTGGGAGATGAGAAAACTGTAAGCCAGGAATGGCAGGAAGAAGCAGGCTACAAGCCTCTAGATGTCAGTCCACTCTAGACTGTCAGCTTCCTGACCAAGCCTTCCCTTACGAGCACATCTGAGGCTAACGGCAGGATGCGTGGATCCTAAGGCTGCCAGGCCCTTCTTAAACCTACTCGCAGCTTTGCTGGTACTCGATTCTTGATGCTATGTGAGCCTTTGATTCTTGATGCTATGTGAGCCTTTGTGCTTCCTGGGAAGCTGGCCACAAGTTCAAACCTCTACCTAGAGGGAGGCCCACCTTCCATGTATAGAGCCTACCTGAGTGCCTCCTCTAGCAGCCAACTGGTAGAGACCCTATAGAGCATCCCCCTACCCCTACACCGATGACATGGCAGGCCACTTCCGAAGCTAGACCTGAGACAGAGCTGAGACATCAGGCTTTCTTTCCCTGGACCCTCAGAGATCCCAAGCTTAGCTCCATGGAGGACCCGGAATGCACTGGGGCAGAAAGAAGGCTATACAAGCTCACTCCGTCTGCTGAGACAGAGGACCACAGGCTGGAGACGATAACAGAAATCAATTTCCTCACAGGTCTGGATCAAAGAATGGGCAGGCTGGTGTCTCCAAGGTCTCACTTGGAGATGGCTCTCTTCCTCCTGTTGTCTCCCTCTGTATATGCTCTATCCCAAGTTCCCAGGGTTCTAAGGACACGGTCTTTCCGGATTAGGGACTATCCCAGCACCCCCTTTTCATCTCACTTCTATAAAGACAGTGCCCAAATACAAGTTCTGGGGTAACAGGATATAAATTTGGTTGAGACACAATTCAGTCCATTCCAGAGGTCCAGAGGTCAACAAATGTACTCCTTGCTCCTAACGAGACAGCCTGAACCTCAGCACCTGTAACCCAGCTACCGTCCCCTGAGATCATTGCTGACCCTTTGACCCTCCTGGAAGTGATGGTTCCTCTGAACGCTCAGGTTCCAGATTAACTCTTGGCAGGAAAGCCACAGCGGGTAGGAGAAGACCCCTGGTCAAGCTCTGAGCCCCTCAGAGGCAGGATGTCCCTAACCCTGAGTTTATCAGCACATTGCTGGGATCCAGTAATCGTGATGACATCCTCAGGGCAACTGGGAGGGCCCGACCTTCCGTTCTCACCAGGCAGAGGAGACTTCTGGGTTTGTTGCTTATGAAAAAACAAGAATTTCCAGTAAGGGATTAATGACTTAATTATAAATGTGGCTTGGAAATGTAAAGGTTATTAAGAAGGGAAAAGATGCATGCTAATAGGAGACACACTATTAACAGCAGAATAAAGATTCATTGTTGGCGCCACTGTAAAGTTTTCCAAGTTTGGTAATAAAAACCACCTGGTCTGCATCAGGCTGGCTGCCATGGTGACGGTCCCGCGCTGGATCCAGTTAATAAGGCTTGTCTGCCTGCCTCTGATCATGCTCCCTGTGGGGCTTGGGCTTCCTGGTAAAATTGGCCTGCAGGCCTCAAACCACTACAGAGAAAGCCAGGCCCCAACCTGTTTGTAGGAAGAACAGCTTTGCAGCCACCGCCCACTAGGCCCAGGGTGCCCCGGGAATCACCAGAACGAGGTGTTCCTCTTCCCACAGGAAACTACCAGTCACTTCTGAGCTGTGTGACCTTGCCCCTGTTTCTCAACCTCTCTGAGCCTGTTTCCTCATCTGTGAAATGTAGAGATATTACATCTGGCTCTAGGGAAGCAGCTCACATAATCCCAGGAGAGTCTCCAGAAGTAGGAACACCAGCCCATCTCTTTCCAGTCAGGTCCACCAAGCAGCCCCACCCCTCACTGTGTTTGACCGGATTCACCACCATGTGTCTGGCACCCTCCCCTTGGGCTCCCACATTCTCCAGGTCCTTACAGATGCTACTCCCACAGCCCTGGCTGGCCCTGACTTAGGACATCTCCGGACAGCATTGGTGTCACCCTGGGCTTGGTCATGCAATATCACCTTGTGCTGCATTTCCTAACAACTCTGGCTGTAGGCAGAGGGTGGCAGAGGAAGGAGGAAAGAATGAAGGCAAGCTGGTGTGGCCGTTGGAATGGGTTGGGTCTGAACAGTCTGTACCTGGCTGGCCTGCTCCTTGGGAGCCTCGATGAACAGTCTGTACCTGGCTGTCCTGCTCCTTGGGAGCCTCGATGTTCTCATCTGCAAAGTGGCTACGGCACTCCCTCTGGAGGACTTGCCTATGGGAACACCAGGAAGCTCTTGCTAGCATCTGTGTGTGTGCTCAGTAACGTCCCCCAATCATTCTCCTTTGTGTCTGTGCTCCAGGCACGTGTGTGAGGGTATGCATGGCAGCATGAGTGTGGCAGATGCGTGTGGAGATCTGAGGTTGATGCCGAATGTCATCTTGGATCTGCCTCCACCTTATTAAGGTGCATCCCTCTCTTGAACCTAGGGCTCATTAATTCAGCTACTCTAGCTAGTTAGCTTGCTCCAGGGACAGCCCTCTTTGCCCTCCTCCTGTGAGGATTTCAGGGGTACCCCTATGCCCACCGAGCATTTACAGGAATGCTGGGGATGCGAACCCCACTCCTCACAGTTGTGCAGCAAGTGCTTTCATCTGCTGAATCATCTTCCAGGGAAGTGGGAACAGGAGCAGGGGAGGGAGATGGCACATCTAAAAACGGGGAAAGTAATGAAGAAATCTCCATCTAATTAGGCGGGCTGCAGCTTTAATCAGACAGAGTTTCTCTGGCAAAACCTGTTTGCATGTTTTCTGTCATTCAGCCAATGTGTTAATTAGGCAAATAATATTAATAATGATATTCACTTTGGGAAAGTTAAGAGGGGAGAGAAAGGTGGAAGTGACAGTTTGGGGCTGAGCCGGCTAGAGTTGGGAGGGCTGCTTTAACTCCCAGGCAGCAGAGAGCAGAAGCATCTTCTGAAGAGATGCTGGTGGGGTTGCCCAGTTCTGCCCTAGTATGTAGGGAGGGCTCATCCTAAGCCTTAGTTTCCTCTTCAATGCCATAGATGTGATCAGGCAAAGGCATGGCCACAGACTTGGCTCAAGGGGTATCCCATCCAGCTCCTGCCTTTTCTTGATGTACCTTCTACCTTCCTCTGGCTTGTTTTCAGGGTTGGTGAAAACCCATGTCCTTTAAGAGCAGAGAAGGGGATAATGGGAAAGTGCAGGGGTTCTAGGTTCTTAAGTCAGTCCAGGCTGGCCTATAACCTCAGTTTTGGACTACTGAGCTCCAGGGGTTGCGAGCAAGCATCTGAGGGTTCCTCTTACAGCTGTCATGCTTCCCTAACCTCAAGTCAGAGGACTCTCCCAGGCATTAGAATCAGGCTGTACTGCACACTCTCCATCGGGGTTCCCAGAGGACCCCTTCTCCCCTTTCCTTGCTGCTACTTCTGCCAGACTCAAATACCACAGTCAACCCCCTGCTCTCCCCACTGGAGATGCCAGAAGGCAAACAAAGCTCCTGGGCCAAGACTAGGGCAGCGAGGCATTACCCGGTAGGAGAGATCTAAGCAGCACCCTCAAAGTGCACTGATAATGATAAATATTGCAAAGCGATGTATTCAAAATGAAAAGCAATGTCAAGATTCTTTTCAGTGAACTTGCCCTTTAAAAATATTTCTTTGTCCGTAGTATTTGTCATGACCGCAGAGTCTTTGACCATCCTCACATTTTATACCTAGAGACAAATGCCTCCTGGCTAGCCCACATCTAGCTCTGGCCTTCAGCATTGGCTTTATCCCCTCCCCTACCAGTTCCAGGACCCAGACATGGGAGCATTCTCAGGGACAGCTGCTATGTCTCCCCACCTCCCAGTGGCTGCCCAGTATGTCGGAGTGACACTGGAATAGGGGCTGCACTACAGTTTCTAGGGAAGGTGTCGTGGTGGGGGAGGAACCGAAACAAAAAGATTGACAATACCTAGAGACATTAGTTGAACTGCTGTTTCTCATATGGCCACAGGCCGTGAGGCTGGCAGGGTTGTTCTACATGGTTCTAATTTGCCAAGCTTAATGGTCTGGCCCAGTGGGTGAGGCCAACAGTAGAGTGGAATCCTGAGCTCTCCTGGTGTCAGGAAGTTGCAGCTGGCTCACAGCAGGGAGAAGAATGCACCAGATTGAATATGTGGTAACAGTGGCAGCAGGAGCAGGTGCCACCACATAGCTACCGAGGAGGACAAGGAGCTGCTAACCAATACATCTGCTTCCTACCTCATAATCACCATCACATGCAAGACCTTAGAAACCAGCCAGGCGCCAGCGTCAGCAGAGACACCCTGGGGTGGGAAGGCTCTGCTCCCATCAGGTATTTCTGAAGTGCTCCTGTTTAGAATGTTTAGTCAACAATCCAGCAGCTGTACACACCTAAAATGCCCAGTGGTCCAGCCTTGCCCTCTGGAGTCCTGGAGCCAGCAGTCCAGATCCCCTGGCCTCGTGCTCATCAGGGTCCGTGACTCCAGCAGCCCTGGAGGTTCTCCCAGGCCAGATTCTCTATTCTTCAGTGCGTACTGGCTACGTCTATCACCGTTGTCTGCCATTTGATCTGCCCAGCGAGACTTTCAGGTCAGATTCATGACCTCCACAATACAGCCCAGAGCCATGAAAATTACCTAGCCTTCTTCCATCACTAGCCATCCAAAGGCTAGTGATGACGTGATATTGTCCTTCTAGTCTTCCTAGGCAATTCTCCCTGCCAAGGTTCCTGTTTGGAGAATTTGTTGTTATAAGCATCTAACATGGTGTGGTGCACGCCTTTAATCCCAGCACTTGGGAGGCAGAGACAGGTGGATATCCATGAGTTCGAAGCCAGCCTGGTCTACAGAGAGAGTTCACAAAAGCCCCAGAAGGAGAGCTCTGTCATCTTGTCTCTTCTTTAAATGAAGGACCAGCAGCTCCCAGAAGTCACACACATGCTCAGACACACAGCTTCCCAGTCCTACCCCTCTTCATGCCTGGTAAGAAGAGCAAGACTGTTGTGGCCCTTACAGGACACCGTCCACTTTTCCAGTATTTGAATGCATGGGCAGCTTGCTGGTGCTGGTGGCTCAGCAACTAAAGCCTCCTGTTCTCCTCATACCCAGCCCATCTTTGTAGTTCTACTGCTGGGAGAGGCAGCTGAGTCCTTTCAACTGCAGCCAGGGAATTTGACTCGGTGTTCCTTTCACCTGAGGTCAGATGCACCACACACCTCCCAGCCAGTGGTGAACAAGGACTTTATGAGCTTGTAACCCAGAGTTCCAGAACCCCAAGGGAGCCCTGACCAAGCCTAACCCTGAAGGCAGATCTCTGGGAAGACGTGAACATGTGACTTGTGTCTCTCCTTTGCCATCGCAGAAAGGAATTATCTTTTCATTATTTATTCATTTACTATCTGTGTGTGAGAGTGGCACACGCCATGGCATGTGTATGGTGTCTGATCTCCACCTCCCATTGGCTGTAGGGACAATGGGACTGCAGACCTGTGCTATTTACATGCATTCTGGGCATTCAAACTCAAGTCCTCCTACTTGTGTGGCAACTACTCACTGAGCCATCTCCCTAGACCAGGGACTCTCTGTCCCTGACATGGTGCCCTTTCCTCTCACCCCCTATTATTACAGGTGAGTGGCATGTAGTCCTAGACGGCAGAGATCACACCGGGGTCCAGAACATTACAGAACAGGAGGCAATCTCAGAAGTGGATGCGGTCCATCCATGGTCTTTGGGGTTTGAGATAAATACAAGTAGGTCAAAGACCCAGTGGCTCTCAGCCTTGATTAATGAGCTCTGAGCCTGCTGAGGGGGTTTGCTCTTACGGGAGCCTAGAACTAACTCACCCCTTTTACTGGCTACCAATAAGCCCCATGGTGTCCTCACCCATATGCAATTATTCTCTTCTCTTAATGGCATTATGTATGCTGTGGACATCAACCCTAGTGGCGCCTCTGTGTCCTTGGCCATCCAGGAGGAGGAAAAGCACAAGATGAGCATGTTGGGGGGCTGGGGCTGGGGGTCTACAAAGGAGCCCTGCAGGCGACAGCATTAACTTGTTATGTAAATACCTTATTCAATTAGTCCTCCTCCAACACCAGTCAGCTAATCACTCATGCCTGGCTGGTTCATGAATATTAAACCCGGCTCCCTTGGCAGAGCCTCTTGGGGGTGGGAAACAGTGGTCTCCAAGGAAGGGAGAAGAAAAATTAGATGCCAGAAGTCCCATTTCAGTGGGCTAAACACATCCGGGTGGTGTGGGAGGGGGAGGTTTGTGGGGTGGGGGGAGTTCCTTCCTTTCACCTGCACAGCCTAAAAATGGGGACAAGTGTTCAAGAACTCTGTGGAACCTCCAGGCTGGGCTTGGATTGGCTGTGGGACCCGAGGCAAATGATGTGATTTCTCTGGGCCTGGTGTCCTCATCTGTAAAATGGCACAGTAGCCTCCACCTTATCTGTGGTTGTGATTCATGAGCCCACGTGTGTAAAATATGCCTATTCTGGGTTCGTGGTTAGGAACACTCAGCCTTCTTAAGCCTCCCTGAATGACAAAGAGCCCTCAGGCAACTTGGGACGTCTGCACTGGAGGAAGGAGTCCAAGGTTCAGAGGCAGGACAGGCAGATGGAGGGGGAGGCAGAGCTAGGGAGGAACTCCTGGTGTGCAGGGGGGTAGGTGTGAAGGGGCCAGGTGTGAAGCAGGGCAGGTGTGAGGGTTTTTAGTGGCTTTGCCGGACTGGAAAGATGATAGTGGGGCCTGGGGAGAGGGTGAAGATGGCTCAGCTGATAAGAGTGTTTACTAGTAAGTGCCAGGGCCTGAATTAAAATCCCTCAGCAGTCAGGTATTAAGTCGAGCCTCATGCTCTTGGCACTGCCACCGCAGTGTTGGAGGAGAATGAGGTCGGGCATGCTGGTTGCCATCTTATCCCCGGGTTCAGTGAGAATCCCCATGTCAAGGAAACAAGGCAGAGAGTGATAGAACAGGACACCTGGCATCCTTCTCTACTCACACACGTGGGCACACACACATCAGCACACACGCATGCATATACTGCACACGATAAACACACAAAAAAATCACATATACAGTGCCCCCCTCAGCCCACATGTGTACCAGGAGCCACTGTGTACCAGCCACTGCACTCAGTGCCTGGAAGGTCCAGTCCTGGGGAGGCATGTTAGGGCAGAGCCGGAATCCTCAACTTCCTTCTCCTGAAAGGTGTGCTCTACTCCTACCCAGAGTTCAGGTTAGCCTTAGTGACCATCTGGGCAAAAGAACAAGGCAGAAGAGTCGCTGTGAAGAAAGACCCTTGCGCACCTCCCCTACCCATACCCACTCTGTCACTCTAGGAGCCCTGGGCTCCATGGCCTAAGTGAACCCAGTCACACTGCTGAAGCCACATGTAGGCACTCCAATGCAGGGAGTCCCAGCTTCCCCATGCTGCTCCCAAGGTGCAGACAGACCAGTGAAGCCATCTTGGACATGCCAGCCCTGCCACCAGCCATCTCCATTGTCAGCTCCTGAGACAGGAGAGCCACTTAGCCAAGTTTTGTCTGATGCTCCTCACCGACTGTGACTGAATGAGCTGCTTGTTGTTTTGAGCTACTGCATTTCTAGGGATTGTGTCACGTGTCACAGTAGATATGGAGAATTCTGTAATGGCTGAGGACAGACAGAGAGACAGACAAAATTAAATGCGCAAAAGCAATCAGAAGCTTGTGTGCCACAGGTAAAGGCTGTGAAGAGACTGGAGTGTTGGGGGAGACAGGAAGTTGTGTGTGTGTGTGTTTGTGAGAGAGTATGTATGAGAGAGATAGAGTGTGTGAGAGTATATGTGTGTGTAGAGAGAGAGTGTGTGTGTGAGAGAGAGTATGTGTGTGAAACAGAGCACGTGTATGTGTAGTTGTGTGTGTGAGAGAGAAAATGTGTGTTTATATCTGAGAGAGAGTAGTGTGTGTGTGTGTGAGAGAGAGAGGGGGGGGGCATGAATTCTAGCTGATGTTAATAATAAAAGCTCAGAGTCAAATATTGAGATAAATGCTGAAAGATCAGAGAAGTAAAGGAGCCAGCCACTAGAGAGACCTTTTACTTGAATTTTCTACTGAATCCTCAGACCCAAGGGGGCAAGATCCTGTCTCCACGAATCCTCAAAATGAATCATCAGATTGAATCCTCAGATTGAATATGGTGAGCTTGTGTCTCCTCCCACTTTATATTCCTCTCTCAGCCCAGCCTATCCCTTCCTGTTTCCACCTCCCTAGTGCTGGGATTAAAGACATATGAATCCCAAGTACTGGACTTAAAGGTGTGAGCCAACACCACTGGACTCTGTTTCTCTTTTAGACTGGATCTATCTAGTGTAGCCAAGGATGGCCTTAAAGTCACAGAAATCCACCTGCCTCTGCTTCCTGAGTCCTGGGATTCAAGGTGTGTGCTACCACTGCCCGGCCTCTATGACTAACTAGTGGCTCTCTTGGCACTCTGATCTTTAGACAAGCGTTATTTGTTAGATTACAAACAAAATATCACCGTGTGTGTGTTTGTGAGAGAGAGAGAAAGAGAGAGATAGAGAGAAAGAGAGAGAGAGAGAGAGAAAGAGAGAGAATTTGTCCTTAGGCTACACAGAGGGGTGCTATCTGACCAGAAACCTAAGGAAATGAATGCCCCTGTGTGGAAGAAGAAGGTTCCAAGCAGGAAGTCAGCCTGAGTGAGGGCCCTGAGTAGGGAACATGCCTGTCTCGCATGAACGGCAATGGGCTCAATGGAGGAAGAAGTGACTGACTGCTTACAGCATTGCCTCCCTCCTCAGCAGTGGTACTGCACTGAAGGTCACATAGTCTCTGGTGTGAAACTTATCTGTCTAGGAGACTAACTGCCCTCTAAGATCAGCAGGCCATTCTACAGGCGGGGCTCTGGAAAAGGATGAGCCCAGAGCCTCCCCGCTTTTGCAAGATGGCCAGAGGAGGCGCTAGTGCGGCACATACTAATGTCTTCCCTTCCTGGGCTCTTAGGTAAGCACTATGATGCTCCTTTACAAATGTGGAAACTGAGACACGTACCCCACTCAAGGTCTTCCAGCAGGAAGGCAGACACGGGCAGCATATCTCACTGAAAGAGTGAGGCCGTGTGGGATGTTTGTCATCAGGGAAGACAGCAGAGGAGCCACCCAGAGGAGTTCATAGTGAGCAGCTTGCAGGACTGTGTGACTGACTGTAGGAAGCGGAACAGCATGAAATGCATCCTGCATACACTCAGCCTTGTCTCAGCAATGTAGCTCAGTTAGTAGAGAACTCGCTTAGCATGCGTGAAGTCCTGGGTTTGATCCCCAGCACCAGGTAAAACCGGGAGTGCGGTGGCTGATGCGTAGAGTCCCAGAACTCAGAGGTAGAGACAGCAGAATCAAGAGTTCAAAGTCATTCATATCACGTGATGAGCGTGAGTAGAGCCTGAGCTACATGGCACATGATCTCAGCAACGATCACCAGCCATGTTCAAGGCCAATAATTATTAAAGACGATAATGGCATAGTCAACATTTGTGGAACCCTAACCTGGAGCCAGGCTTTCAACTTAGCCCATTAATGTCTCTAAGCCTTGTGGGTTATAGACACTTTTAGAAGGGGGACATCAGAGCTCAGAGGAGTTTAATAACCCATTCAGAGTGACACAGTAAGGAGTCAGCTCCTTTAGACTTCAGGACCCACACTCTCAGCCACTCTATAGTGACAAAACCCAGCTCTAGACAAACTAGCAGGCAGAAGAGCAGCCCCGCAGGGCCATCTACACCAGGACTGAGACTGGATGGTGGGACCTTGGGCATCTGTACCCAGTGCTCACAACCTACACTTACAGAAGGTTCTAGCTTTATTGTATACAGTTTCATTTGTGTCTCACAAGAAGCTCTTGAATGTGACATCCCTGTTTCCTTTTCCTAAGTGGGGAAACCCAGAGCCAAGGCTCTTCAGACAAGGAAGGAACTGGCTGTAAAGTGGGACTTGACCCCCAGTCACCCATCAGCCACCCAGGCAGCTGCTTGTGGTGCAGACCTTTTCTAGCCTCTGCCTCTGTGTGCTCCCAACCAGGGCAGGGGTTTGGTGCTAGCTGACATTGCCTCTCCAACCATCTTACTGATTGCCAGAGCGCCCCTCCTATGAGCCCACGGTATAGGGCTGTTTCTCTGCCTGAAGAGTTGTGCTGGGGCAGGCTGTGGGCTTGGGTGAGCATTCTGTGTGAGGTTTCATCTCAGCTGAGATCTAGGCTCTTGAGTTTCGGGTTCAACTCACATAGCCCTCTGTACTTGGGGATCTGCGAGCTGCTTTCTGTGGTCTGAGTGTGACTTGACACCCAAACTGGTGTTGAGGCCAGGTCCCCCAGGAGGGGCTATTGGGAAGTGGTCAGGTCATGGGACAGAGCCCACAGGAAAAGATTCAGCCTTGCTTGCCTGAGTGAGTTCTCAATTTCAGGGCCTGGGGCCGTCACATGAGCACAGCTGTTATGGCGGAAGACATAGGGTGCTCCCCACTGGCACCTACTTCTCTTCATGCTTTCCACCATGAGGGGCCCTCCCCAGATGTGGTCCTCGATCTGGAACTTCCTAGTCTTTCTCATTATGAGCCCTCACACCCTCTTGTCTTTACAAGTGACCCTGACTAAAGAGGATCTATCCACAGAAAACAGATTACGATACTCTGCGGAGCTCACACCTGTGTGCTTCATTAACTACCAAAGGAAAAGAAGGACTAAGCTCATTTCATGAGACTTCAGAGAACAACAAAGTCCGTCCCCAGCAAGCTGAGAACTAGGGGAAGAAAGAGGAAATGATAAACAGGTGCTTTCCTCCATCTGCCTTGAGCAAAGTAGTGAAAGTATCACATTCAGGATGGGCCGGGCTATGTCAGTAAGAGCCACTCAGAAACGCTGGTTAAAAATCCATGTTGAGAGCCAAACTGGTAATATAGGTAAGCTGTAAAATGTATGTGTATTCTACTCATGTAGAATAGAATACCATTCTATTCATGTGTGTTCAGTTCCCTCCAAGCACATCTGGATACCTGTGCAAGCATGTTTGCCCTGGTGCTGGTTTGTGACTGTTAAAAATTAAACAGTTCCTGGGCTGGTGAGATGGCTCATTGTGTAAGGGTGCTTGCCGCCAAGTCTGACGACCTGAGTTCAATCTCCCGGACCCCACATGGTAGAAGGAGAGAACGTAGAAGGAGAGAACCAACTCCTGCAAGTCATCCTCTGACCTCTAACTGCATGCTGCGGCAACCTTGCACCCATCCACCTCACCTCCAAGCAAATAAATAAATGTAATATAAAAGATGAAAATAATCTAAATTTACCCAATGGAGTATTGCAGAATTGCAAAGAAGAGTAAGCCGTGTCTCCCTGTAATGTCACTAGCAAAGCTAAGACAGACTGTTCCCGAGGGTACAGCACAAAGAGGTTTTCTAGTTTTACCTTACCTTTGCTTCAAAATACATAACTGCTTCTGTTTATTCATGTGTTGGTTTCTAACATAAACTTCAGCCCAGCAAGCTCTGGATGTCTGTTGTTTTGGGGAGAGGCTCACAGACACAAGGACTTGCAGCTTTCTCCACTGCCACGTTTGAATTTTTATTTTTCTGTGCCTTCTTAATATTTGAAAGCAGATGAAAAATGTAGATAATGAATAAATCATGGACTTTTAAAAAGGGAAAGGAAAGAAACAGGGTAAGATGCGGGAAGCCAGAAACAGAGAAAAGGCATGTGGGTGAGAGGAGGGTGAGGAAGCTCTGGGTGGAAATCCCAGTCTTCAGATGGTGGGGAGGGTTTGGGGTAGGGGGTGTGCAGGATACAGGGACAGCTCCACACAGCCACTGAGGTTTCCAGGGCTCTGTCCCGCTAAGGGATGCATGGAAGAGAGGAGGACATCTAAAAGGGGAGGAAGCCTCTGCACAGAGGGGAATGGAAATCGGAAAAGATGTCTCCAGCGTCCCCTGCCCAAACACGGTCGGTCATGGGGACAGAGCAAGGAAGATACTGTGACGATGTGGTAGTTGATACTGACTATTGATAGGCTTTAGAATCCCCTAGGAGACAGACCTACAGGCGTGCCTGTGAGAGGTTCTGGATGGAGTTTATCCGAGTGTATACCGTGAGTAGCACCATTCCGTGGGATGGAGCTCAGGATGCAGTCCATGGGAGCGTGGGAACTGAACACCAGCCTTCATCTCTGCTTGCTGACTGCAGATGCAAAGGGACCACCCACCTCGTCACCCTCCTGCTGCCATGCCTTCCTGCTGTGACGGACTATATATCCTCAAATGGAGCCAAAAATAAACTCTTCCCGCTTACATGACTTTTGTCGGATCTCTTGCTGCAACAACAAGGAAAGTGACTAAGATGGAGGAATCCAGCCGACATGTGAAGTTCCCAGTGCTACAGCAGGAATGGGAACCCTAAGGAAAAGCACAATGTTCAGGTACCACTTTGGACCTTTAACAAAACGGTCACTGTGACTACTCTTGGGAGCAAGGATTCTGCAGGTCACTCAGACCCTGATGCCCTCGAACCTGCATTTTTACCCAATTCTTCACGACCACTGGGTATGCTGAAGTTTGAGAAGTAATGGCTTAGAGATGATCAAGGCACTGGTCTTAATTTCAAATAGGGATTTCAACTTTATCTATTTACTTCAAAAGCAATGTATCCTCAGATAAGTGTCCACCTGGGTATAATGCATTCTGATGACTCATTTCCAATGGGCTCGTCCCCTTCCACTTCTGCCAACCCCTCCCCACTCCCCAGCTCTCTTCTAGTCATTTCTCTTTGTCTTGTAACCCAGCACTTTGAACTTGGGCTGTCCACATGAACACAGGAGTGGAATTATCCATTGGAACCAGGTGGATGATATCCTCCCTCCCCCAGCATATGTCAATAGCTACCAGCTCCCCAGCAAGGTGGAGTCCCCCAGAGCCCCCAGAGCCCAGAAACACCTTCTTTGCTGGTCTAGCATCTGACAAATCCATCATTTTTCCAGGTATAAGAAAAGCCAAACCTGACTCACCCTGTGACCCTGACAAGTTCCTTTCTTTTCTGGCCTCAGTTTCCTTATTTGCAAAATGAAGGAGGCAAGCCTTGCATTCTACAAGGTCCCTCCAATCTACAGAACTTATCACCATGACTCATCTTGAGCCCCTGTCTCTAACCCCCTTCCAGCCCCTGCTCTGTGCCAGGCAATTGAGAATTCAATAAATATTTAGCTGATTGATGTAAGCAAATGCATAAAAGTCACTGAAAGGGACGTTAAGCTCCTGTGAAGCTCTGGAACCTTCTGTGGTATCTCTCTCTTGTGAATTCCCTCGGAGGGCAGCAAGCATAAATCAAGTAGGCAGCTGAGGTTATTTTCCCCCCTCTCTTTAAAGTCAAAGGCCCATAAATCATGCATGTGAAGATTCATTTCATAATTAACATCGCTGGGTATAGGTCTGTGAAAGTTGGGTTTCATCTGGGCGAGTTGTTCTGCTAATTAAAGGCTTATTTTGTGATGGGAATCATTTTTGTGGAAGCTGTGCACCCACCCTGCTTTAGATATGTATGTTTTAATGACCCTCTGACTTGGCAAAGAAGTCCACCCATGGCACAGCGAGGCTCGTAGCTTATTAGACCAGAACACGGCATGTACCTCCAGAGCCTTCGTTCTCCAATGCAGCCAGCAGCAAGTATGTTATTGAAGCCACAAGGAGGGACCCAGCAGGCGCTTGGGGAATGACTGAGGCCCAGGGCCTCCCACTAGACTAACAGACCCTAGCTTGAGAACCCCATTTTATAACATCCTCCCAAACTTCTGTCTAGTCTCTGAGGCCCTGCTCGCCTTGGGAGAAAGCTGTGGATGCACCTGCTGGGCTTGTGTTGAAGCCAGGGGAGGTGAGCCTGCTCGCAGCAGCGCAGAGCACCCCCTGGAAGCAAGAAAATTGGAAAGAGACAACTGCGATGGAGTCTTAACAGTTTTAATAATGTCCGGGGCCGTGGCGGTTGCCAGGAGATTAGCAGGGAAATGGAACAGTGTGTAATTTTTCCTAAGAATTCCATTAACAAAATCAAACGGGCAGGCAGGAGTGGGGGGGGGCATGAACAGCTTTCTGAGGGCTCCAGCAGGAGGGAATTTCTAAGCCTCAAGCTTCAACAAAAGCTCCACTGTGAGCCAAGGTTCCCACAGCTTTCCCTTTCAGTCCTCCCCATGGTGGTAGGGAGGCAGGGTGGGTCAGGAGAGTGAGACCGGAGTTCAAGTCTCTAGCCTGTATCTTCCTTACCCATGTGATCTTAGACAAGTTCACTGCATATAGTTTTGTCTCTTGCACCCAGATACAGCCCTACAAAGCTGATGGACAGACATGGTGAGTCTGGAGGCCCCGCACAGTAGCTGGTGCAGACTGGCCTAGTCATCGGCTCCCTCTTCAAATGTCACCCAGACTCACACAGGTCACCTCTTCTGCCTCTCTTTCTATATCTAAAATGTTTGCTGCTTTCTAGGCCAGCGTTCCGGGGCCAAGGGTGACAACGGAGAAGGGAAGATCCAGCTATACACTCCAGATGCTGATCCAGTTTTAAGGCACTACTCAGAGGGTGAGGACGGGCCCAGTCCATGTCACCTCAGTTTATCTCAAACACCCTGTGGAAAGGGACTCTGTGGTGGTTTGGATGAGAATGGTCCCCGTAGGTGACTGTGTTTGAATACATGGTCCCCTGTTGATGAAACTGTTTGGGAAGGATTAGAAGGGATGACTTTGTTGGAGAAGGTATGTCATTAGGGGTGAACTTTGAGGTCTCAAAAGCCCACGTCATTCCCAATGTCTCTTTCTCTCTCTGCCTCATGCTTGTGGGTCAAGGTGTGAGCTCTCAGTCACTGCTCCAGCCCCATGCCTCCCTGCCTGCCTGCTGCCGTGCTCCCTACCACTAAGGCTGGGGACTAACCCTCTGAAACTGTAAGCAAAGCCTCAATTAAATACTTTCTTTTCTAAGTTGCCTTGGTCGTGATGCCTTACCACAGCAACCGGACAGTGTCGAAGACAATGACTAAGCCTCTATGTTCCATTGTACGGATGAGGGAAGCAGGGTTCAGATAGATTGTTGTCTGCCTTAGGCCACATGCTAGTCTAGCAGACTTAAAAATGGAGCTCTTGCGTCCAGGTTTGAAATCCCCAGTTCTTTCTCCAGTTTCCTTACTTACACCTGCCTCCCTTTTCCATCTCGCTGATTGTTTTATAATTTCCATCTGCTTTTGTCTTTCACTATGCACTAAGCTGTGTCCCTTGAAGACAGATGGTTACCATAAGTTCTCTGCACCATCTACAAAGACAGAGCACACAGTAGGTACTTCAGGGAGATTATGGAAGCGCTGGGGCAGAGACCCACTGATTCCTTAATACATCCAGACTTTCTAACTTTCTAATGATGTTCCTGTCCCTCACTCTGCATCCAGTCTACACACACACACACACACACACACACACACACACACACACACACGAGAAAGAGAGAGAGCTTGCAAAATCTAATAAAAACCAGTTTAAAAACATACTAAAAACAGAAAATTTATGTAGCATGACCCAAATTGAATTATACATTACAGCACTATAATTGATTTTTTAGAAGAGAGATTAAATTTATTTTATGCCTCACTAACTAACAGCTAGATTTACCTAATTGCTTAGAGTGCAGAGTTAGTATGACTCATTAAACTTCATACATGCTTGGGTACACTGTGCACTGAGTAAAGCTTCCCTGCTTGCGGCAATTAACGGGGAGAGACCCGAGGCCGCTCCGGTAATTGGTAAGAACAATGCAGCCGGAAGTAGAAGCTTGTGGTGGGTGCTTGAATTTTTGTCAGCAACTCAGCTATGGAATCTTCTGGTATGGCAACCCCAACAAACCAGAAACACAACTGGATCTCTCTCTCTCTTTCTCTCCCTCTCTCTCTCCTTTGTGATGGGGAGGGGAAAAGGAAAAAAAATATGGGGGAAAGGCAAAATGGAAGCCTCATCTTGGATTAATTACATCCATCATAACAGTCCTTTAGGAAGCCCCGCAGTGCTGACAGCATGCAGGGAAAGTCAGCAGACCTAACAAAGAACGAGTTTGGGTAGACTCAGAGAGCGTGCTGTAATTATATACACATTATCAAAAAAAGGTAGCAATTTAGAAAAACTGGGGTGGGGGAGCATGCTAATTTGGGTAGCAAGAGAAAATGAGAACTCTCTGAACCATTTATTTATTAATTATTAATAATAATAAAGAACATTTCCAAGTGGCAAGTGTTCCAGGAATAAGTGTGTTCCCTGTGTCCACCTGCCTCGCTGGATGTGTTTATGGGTTCTGCAGAAGTCACTCACACACTGTGTCCCCCTCATTCAAAGCCAAAATTTGAATTTTCACACTCTGTTCCAACAACATAGGTGAGACAACCATCAGCGTGTGCTTGCTACCCACAGACCGAGGGCCTTGCCTGGCTCTCATGTCCTCTGCGGCAGGGTTCTGCCCAAATGAAACGGAAAGCTGGATTCTCAGGACAATCTCAAGGGCACCAGTGTCTGCATTTAGGGGACAGGGAAATTCACTCCACTGTAGAAGAGGCACTATGGACATGAAAATGTCAGCCATGACTTGTACCTTCTGGGACTGGACGACAGACTCAGAGAAGCGTAGTATGCGGGACACCCATGACTTATTCTTGTCCTAGCTTGCTCTCTACTGCTGTGACAAAGCACCATGACCAAAAACAACTTGGAGAGGAAAGGGTTTATTTAACTTACATTTCCTAATCGCAGTCCATCATTGAGGCAAGCCAAGACAGTAGCCTGGAGGCAGGAACTGAAGCAGAGACCATGAAGGCATACTGTTGATGAGCTTGCTCCCCATGGCTTGTTCAGTTTGCTTTCTTAGAGCACCCAGGACCAGCTGGCCAGGGGTGGCTCTGCCCACAGTGGCCTGGGCCCTCCCATATCCATCATTGATCAAGAAAAGGCCCCACAGGCTTGCCTACAGGACAGTCGGGTGGAGGTGTCTTCTCTTCCCATATGACTCTACCTTGTGTCAAGCTGAAAAACAGCAGCAAAAACAACCAAACCAAGCAGCACAACCCTTCTCTCCCAAGACACATAAGTAGGCATCTGCCAACCTTGCCGAAGCTGTTTAGGCCGGGGAACACAGCTTGCTGGCTTACTCATAGACTCATGCTTTCTTCTACAGCCTGGGTCCATCTGTCTGAGTATGGTACCACCCGTAGTGGGTAGGGTCTCCTTCCTCAAACAGCAGTCACGATAATCCCCACAGGCCAATTTGATTCAGGCGACTCCTTTCTCAGGTGACTCTAGGCTGTGCATTCCATGCTAACAATTAATGTTAACAGGACAGACTCTTAGCAGGGTGAAGTTTTTCAAGCCAACCTGGTGGTCTATCCAATTTTTCTTGGAAGATCTTGGAAATCTCTTTCCCATGATCCAGTTCTCCAGGAGCTGAAAGTCTAGCTAGCTAGTCTAGCTAGAGGTGACAGAAACAAACATTTAGTTTGCCAAAGAGAAAGAACACTCTAGAAGCTCTCCAGTTCTTACCCGATATAAGAATTAGCTCTGACTCAGACCAACACATGAGAGAAGCAAGCAAACAGGAGCAGATAGGGCACAGCAAGGGACAATGACACTCTCCTCTGTGCCAAACCACTGGGTTCACAGAGCAATGTCACCTGCTGCTTCACCCCAGAGCACGCCAGAAAAGCAAATGACATGTTCTCCCCAAGGCCACCTTGACTAGCCAGAATCCCAACAGGGTTGGGACTGACCTCCAGGGGCTTCCTCGACACCATGCTGCATTCATGCAGAACAGGGCCAACATGGCGCAG
This sequence comes from Dicrostonyx torquatus, assembly GCA_028555095.1. Lineage (NCBI taxonomy): Eukaryota > Metazoa > Chordata > Mammalia > Rodentia > Cricetidae > Dicrostonyx > Dicrostonyx torquatus. The sequence continues at coordinate 615,204 of JAQHUG010000010.1, forward strand.
GAGGGACTTCTACAGCTGTGTGACTGACTCCTGATTCAATGAGAAATCATAGGGATATCAAGGCCTTTGTGCCTTGCACACCTGGGATGTTGCCATGAATGGAGAAGCTTTTCTATGTAAAATCAAACCAAGCTCCCAGGCGCCTGAACACTGCCAGCACGAAGATTCATCGGCAGCCTAAACAAACCAGAATCACCAGTGAATGGGGCGAATTTAAGGCCTCAATTCTGTGTTTCCTGCTCACAGGACTGGCATAATTGAAATCCATTTGCTCTCACATAGGAGAGAGCTAAGAGTTGAAGTAACATTTAAAGAAGTCTCAGGAATCTCTTTATTTTGTCCTTCAGCCCTCAGTAGAGCAGCGACAAAAATGATGTCTAAATTGGCCCTATTTATATCTTCCGCAAGGCAGTTTCTCCATTGGGAAGAAACTCCAGACTAGTAAGAAGTAGTTTGGGAAGAAAGTTGGGGAAGGCTTTGATGAGTGCATAGAAACTTGGGGGTGTTTTTTGATGGGAAAGTGGGGAGGTGCGAGAGGCGAGTATCTAGCAAGTGGGTTTTGCCGAACTTTTTCTAGCTAATGAATGCACTTAATGGGCACAGTGTTGGGTATCAATGCTGCATAATGATAATTTAATCTCGTTGGCTGAGTTTCTGTAGCTTTCCAGGAGAGAAAGGAGGACCAGCGTGAGATCAGTTAATCACCCTGCCTTTAGCCAAACTCCATCTAAAGTTTCACCGTGTTCTCTAAACAGCGCCGAGGGACTGTCATGTGCTTCAGTGAGTCACCGCAGATCTAAAACAAGCAAGAGACCCGGGCGTTCTTCCTTTTGCTGAAGCTGGGAGTTTCTGGTTACATATGATTCAGAGCGGTACTGGGGCCTAATCAAACAGTGACGGCAGCCACGCTTCTCTGAGGGACTTTCTGCAGTGCCTGGCACTGTCCTAAGAGCTCCTGAGACACAGGCAAAGCACTATCGTGGGGAAGGGGACTCAGAGGTCCAGAGGATTGGGGGACTCGTGTACAGGGATCATCAGTGGAGAAGTGAAGTCCAATACCCTCTCCCTGACTGAAATAGTCTATAATCTATTTTCTTCATCAGAGATCCAACACCCAGAGAGCCAACCAGAGCACACTAAAGAGGTTCCGATTATCTTCCCAAGAATGTGCTCTGGTCACCGCCTTCCCCTGTTAGAGATGCTCTGCCACCTAGGAGGCGAAGTCCCACACACTTACATCATCCTGCATGATCGCCTCCACCCCAGTGTGGGATCTGAGTTGAATGCCCTTCAAACAGGAGGGCAAAATGAGACCCAAGGGAGGTTAAGGGAGCTGAACAACTGAGTAAGGAAAGCCCTTGGCGTAGCGGGCAGCCAGTCCTGAAGGCCTACGGTTCTAATACCAAGACTCTGAGCCTGCCCTTCCACCCTGGGAGCTCAAGAGAAAGAACAGTTGTGTTTCTGACCCCCCACTTAACAGCTGGTGAAATGGAAGCTGGGCAGGTAGAGGCCCCCTCTGAAATTTGAGAGGATACTGAACAAGAAAACATTACAATGGATGGAGAAAACATGAACAATGGATGAGCACAAATGGAAGCACACATCCCACACCCTTGCAGGAATTAATGTTGCAACTTGAACTTATCATTATTATTACCGTGTATATGTGGTATATGATGGCAAGTGTGTGCACACCCCGGCACACGGATGGAGGCCAGAGGATGACTTTTGGGAGTTGGTTCTCTCTTGACTGCAGCATTGAACTTAGGACATCAAGCTTGTGAGACAAGCACTTTTACCCATGAGCCATCTCTCCAGGTCAATGAAGTAACTATTAAGAGCTGTCTGTTGTAGACACTTCAGGTTTCTTTCCTTCCCTTTTCATCTTTTCCTTTCTTCCTCCCCGACCCTTACATGTCCAAATGTTGAAATTTTAAATCCCACTACCATGGTGTCAGGAGGTAGGGCCTTTAGGGGGTGACTATGTCATGTGGGTGGGGCCTCATGAGTGGGATTGGTGCCTTCTGCCTACCACTTGAGGACCCAGCAGGAAGGCTTCACCTAGGTGTAAAAGGTCTTCTAAGACTCCAAGTCCACCTTGACCTCTAGGACTGTGAGATTTCTGTTGGTTTACAAGTTATCCTCCTTGTGGTATTTCAATACAACAGCCCCGATGGGCTAAGAACTGACCTTCCCTGCCTACTTCCTTCCCTGTCTGAGAAAGTGAAAGCTTGGAGGCAGGAAATGCCTTGCTTTCTAGGGCTTGTGCTGGGCCTCTAACCCAGCTTACCATGTCGCCACTCTTGAAAGCCCTTATTAGAGCCTGACTCCCGAATCTGCCTCCAATTCGCTGTGAGCTGCCAGCGTCGCCTCTGTCATTGTCCCTCCCAGCCCAAACTGGCCCAGCTCATCTCCCTTTCTCAAAGGTGGAGCCCGTCCCTCCACCCAGAAGAAATCCTACAAATGGAATTTCATATTGATTCAAAACCCAGACTCCCCACATGGAACCAACAGCGTTACATGCTGTCTGGTTTCCACCCATGAGCTAAGTGTTACTTAATATTCATGATCCAATATCAGCCTGATTTTATTGGGAATATTCTCAAGAGGAGGAAGAACTTCAGAAGAAAGCCAGTCCTGTAGCCAGGGACTCCTTGAACCTGTTCCTTGGACCTTCTCCCAAGCTAGCCTGAGGGAAAAGCTGGATCCTTCTCTGGATACTTCCTGGAATGGGTGGATTTTTGATGGGTGGGGAAGGCTCAAGAAGAGAGAAAGAGCAAGGTACATGGCCTGCCCACTGTGGAACTCACAGATGGTGCCCTGAGATATCTATTCCAGGGCTGTGACTTGCATACACTATGCCAGCTCGGCCTGGATACTGTGTGCCAGTCTCTATAATCATTCCGCCATGCTGCTTTTTATAAAAGCCATGTATGGGGAGAAAGGAGGACAGCCCCATCTTTTTCCGAATAGAAGCATCATTCCAGAAAGAATAGTCAGTAGGCCTCTCTAAGGAGAAGATTAGAAACACACATACAGAAAATTAAAGCAAGCCTGCTGAAGCCTTGGAGAGGAGCGGGCTGCCTGTCTATCAGAGTCTCTATGCCTGTTCCAGCGGAAAGAGCACAAAGGTCCACAGAGACCCAGGAAGTCTCAGCTGTGACACCAAGGCAGAGGGATTTGGGGCAGGGTGGCATGCCCTGAATGCATTTCCTTCTGTCCACACAGTGGGGAAGGTAGACAGATGTGGAGTGCAGATCTCAGCTATGCATCCCAGTCCCCTATCTTCTGTCCCTGTGAAAGTCTCGGGGATGGAAAATAGTTTTCTCCTGACCACCAAGAGCCTATCTGCTGCCCAGGCCCTCTCAGAGGAAGCCTGGTCCCACTCCTGTGTCCTACATCCAGTTCTACATGGGAGGCCCTCTGCTGTCTCTAACCCTCTCTGGAACAGCTGGGCTGTGCTCTGCCCTCAGGCAGCCCTGACTGTGGCATCCTCACCTGAGCATGCTGGCAAGAGCCCCAAGAGAAGGGCTCCCTCGCACAGCTGTATAGCTGAGACTTGGTCACTGTTCTATCACTGTGAAGAGACACATGGCCACAGCAGCTCATATAAAAGAAAACATTTGACCAGGGACTTGCTCATAGTTTCAGAAGCTTAGTTCATTTTCATCATGGCCCAGAGCATGGCAGCATGCAGGACATGGTGCTAGAGGAGAAACTGAGAGTTTTATATCCAGACCCACAGGCAGCCTGAAGAGAGAGACACTGGGCCTGGCTTGAGCTTTTGAAACCCAAGGCCCACCTCAAGTGACACATTTCCTCCATCAAGGCCATAGTGCCTATTTTCTCTCCAGTAGTGCCATTCCCTGAAGACCAAGCATTCAAATAGATGTGCCATTGGGGGTCATTGTTATTCAAACCACCACAATACCCCTGAAAGAAGGACACACACACACACACACACACACACACACACACACACTCCTCTGTGTGGTGCATTTGTGCATGGTGTGTGAGTGTAAGAGTGTGTGTACATGTTCCTGGGCGTGGTTATGAGTGCCCAGGTGCCCACAGAGCTACAGCATGTATGAAGATCCAAGAACACACTTCAGGCATCATTCCTCCCTTTCCCACCTTGTCTGAGACAAGGTCTCTTGATTGATATCGAAACCAGGTTAGTTGAACCATGAGCTTCCATTGGCTCAGCTGTTTCCTGCCACCCACCATCTCCCAGTAAGGGGCACTAGAACTACAAATGATAGGTTATTCTTGATTCAAGGCCAGCTTGCTCTCCATGAAACTATCTCAAAGAAGGGGAAGGGGGTGGAGAGGGAAGAGTGAGAGGATATTAATCTTTTACCGGCTTGGTGTTCAAATGACCTCATGCTAAATGTAATATAATATCATCACACAGCGGGGACTGACTCTTCCTATATCCTCTTTCTGTACTCTACAGGATCAGTCTGGTCCAAGGGAACTGTCAATCACACAGGTGCTATATAGAAGGGCTAGCATGGGGCTGGAGAGATGGTTCAGAGGTTAAGAGAACGGACTGCTCTTCCAGAGGTCCTGAGTTCAATTCCCAGCAACCACATGGTGACTCACAGCCATCTATAATGAGATCTGGTGCTCTCTTCTGGCATGCAAGCATACATGGAGGAATGTTGTATATATAATAAATAAATAAATCTTTTTTTTTAAAAAAAAGAAGGGCTAGCATGAAACCTACTACCCAAACTGTCCTAAATCCTTGGTGTCCCTGAGCCTCCCACTCCTGTCCCCAATCCCCTTCATCCTTTGGCCTGACAGCCCCTCTGCCTCCTGACAACCTTCTGGTGTCCCTCCTAGCCTTCTTGGATCCCAGTGAGCTTCCCTGGGTCCCAGTCCCTTGCCTAGTGCTAACCAGTTTCAGACTTTCCAGGTCATTTCCACTGCCACAAATGCTTATGATGAGGAGACAAGAATACCAGACAGTGGCCTGGTGGAGTCAGCAGGTATACAGGTGTGCTCAGCCCTTCCTGAACACCTTCCCTCTCCAGCACAGAGTAGGACTCCGAGTTCCTGCCTGACGCTATCACTGAGGTTCCTCGTGTTTTGCAGTTGACAAAGGTCAGACTGGCTCCCTTGGCCTTGAGACATGATGGGCCAAAATCCTCTTCTGTGAGTGTTCCCTACCAGCAGGTGGATGGAAGCACAGATCACACATCCCAGGTAACCTGCTTCCTAGGCAGCTCAGTGACCAGCACTGCCAACCTTGTCTCTCTCTCTCTCTCTCTCTCTCTCTCTCTCTCTCTGTGTGTGTGTGTGTGTGTGTGTGTGTGTGTGGTGTGTGCATTGTGTGTGTATGGTGTGTGTGTGGTGTGTATGTGTCTGTTGTGTTGTGTGTTGTGTGTGTGATGTGTGACTTCTGCTTCCATCATCCTGCCCAGTCAGCGTCTCTGTTTTATCTGTCTTTAGTGCTGTCTTTTCCCCTCATCCCCAAAGCTACTACTCCCTCCTTGGGCTCCTGCATCCTTCACAGCCTTCTGTCTTCTCTCCTAACCTTGGCAGGATACTTGAAAGAGAACTAGGAGCTTGCTGACAGTCATGTGAGAACTAGCTTTTAATGCCAGTCCACATCCTTCAATGGGACACTCTTCAGGCTGAGCGAGGGGCGATCTGGGACAGAATTCAGAGATTTGAGGGCAGAGAGTCATATCTGAGAATCAAGCATGGAGGACTTGAGGCTAGGTTATGAGAAGCCTTCTCAGTAAGTTCTCTAGGCTATGGAACCCTAGGCTTTGCACAGTGCTGGAGGGGCTGGAGAGTCTGTTTCTTGCTGTGGGCAGAGAGAGGACAGGGCTTCCTGGAGGTGATACACCCCTGGGACCCCAAGAGTGGGAGGGGCTTCCCATAGTCTACTTTGAGGGACAGGTTTAGAATGGACTGGTAAGCCAAAAGACATTCTGCGAACCCTGCGTAGTCCTCAGAAAGCCCCCAGGCTCCCAGCCAGGATGGAGTGTGGCTTGTGGAGAAGCAAAGAGGGTGATCTTGCTCCTTCTTGAGTCAGAACACGGAGCTGGGTTGCTGGTGACCTAAGGGCAGAATCTGCTGAGCATCAGCTACACTGTCCTTCTCCTTGCCTGCTTTGGTTGGTGCCCTGCAAGGCACAGGGGGTTCCACAGCTTCACCGCCTGGTCTGTGAATGAATAATGGTCCAGGTCCTGCAGTCTCCAACTGCAAGCTGTGAGGAAATGGGGCAAAGGGGTCCAGTGCTCACTCAGTGCCACTCAGTGCGATGGGTAAAGACACCAACTGTACCCCCAGCTTTCAACTGTGACACCCGGTGGGCATCGGAGTCTCAAGTTGACCTTATCTCTTCACAAGTAACATGGGCATCTTGGGCGTGCACCTTCACTGCCGTCGTAGGAGGAGCCTGTATCCATGGCAGCACAGCCGTGGTACTTACAGAAGGTGATGGCACCGGGATCTGCACAGATCTGGCCAGGCTGCCTGCAGTTACCACAGCTACTGCTGCCGCTACTGTGTGTCCAGTGGCAAACGTCTCAGCCTCTCTAGATCCAGGTTTGTTTATTATCAGGGAGGTGAGAATAATCATAGCTGTCTCCAGAATTAAACTCCTCTTACTGTCGGCAGCCAGGCAGCCATGATTATGGTTGACATACTTGTCTTAGTTAGGGTTTCTATTGCTGTGATGAAACATCATGGCTAAAAAGTAAGTTGGGAAGGAAAAGATTTATTTGGCTTACACTTTTATATTGTTCATCATCCAAGGAAGTCAGGACAGGATCTCAAACAGGGCAGTAACCTGGAGGCAGGAGCTGATGCAGAGGCCGTGGAAGGGTGCTGTTTAATGACTTGCTCCTCATGGCTTGCTCAGCCTGCTTTCTTATAAAACCCAGGATCACCAACTCAGATATGGCACCACCCACAATGGTCTGGGCGCTCCCCCATCAATGACTAATTAAGAAAATGTTTTACAGCCAGGCAATGGTAGTGCATGCCTTTAATCCCAGCACTCGGGAGGCAGAGGCAGGTGGATTTCTGTGAGTTTGAGGTCAGCCTGGTCTACGCGAGCTAGTTCCAGGACAGGCTCCAAAGCTACAGAGAAACCCTGTCTCAAAAAATAAAAAAAGAAAGGAAATTTTTTACAGCTGGATCTTATGAAGGCATTTTCCCAAATGAGGTTCCCTCTCTTCCGATGGCTCTATCCACAATATTCAAACATTTCTCTTCCAGCTGGCAAGGGCCAGCTCCTCCTATCCCACAGGACTGCCTGGTCCCTCTCAGCCTTCCCTGGGAGCTGGAAATGGAAGTTCACAACAAGCACGAGAGGGCTGTGCCTCTAAGCAGGCTCTAAAATGGACTAGAACCTCAGCCGAGTTATGCTCAGTTAAATGTGAATTTCAAATACATAATTAAGGTTTTTTGGTTTTTTTTTTTTTTTTTTTTGGTTTTTCAAGACAGGGTTTCTGTGTAGCTTTGGAGCCTGTCCTGGAACTAGCTCTTGTAGACCAGGCTGGTCTCGAACTCACAGAGATCCGCCTGCCTCTGCCTCCCGAGTGCTGGGATTAAAGGCGTGCACCACCACCGCCCAGCCATAATTAAGTTTTTAATACAAATATATCCCAAAATATTGCATGCTGAAAAACATTTTTTCTCTACTGTTCTTCTGAAATTCACCATTAAAATACATAAATGTATTTGTTTGTGTGCGTGTTTATTGGTAGGGCTGAGGACTGAACTTCCGGCCTTGTACCTTGCACATACTCGATCAGTGTCCCGGCTCCCAAGCTGTGTTTCGTCTGGTAATCATCTTCATATTTGTTTTCTTTCTAGAACAAAGTAAGAAAGGGACAAGGCAAAGACAGAGAGGATGAAGGGGTCCAAAGAAGGTACAGAGGACAGCAGGGGGAGGCAGAGGAGGGCAGGACTGAGGAGAAAGAGCCCTCCCACTCTGCAGCTGTTTCCTTTCTCCTCCCTGCCTTCCCCCCCCCGCCCCCGCCCTCGCCCCACAGCAAAGAGCTATGTACAGGGCAGGGGATATTGGGCGCTTCTCAGGAACCTGAGTGTGCTCTCTGAAATGTCAGCAGAAATAAACCTGGCTGATCCTCCTCGATGGCCCGTCACATTAATATCCCCGAAATTCCAAGCGGATTAAAATAACCACGAGCATGACACCGTTTGGAAGGCCGGGGATTTGCTTGGAAGAGGAGGCCCATTGGCGAGCGCTCTCCTAATTGCCGCTTCATATAAATAGAGTGCTCTTTAATATCGCCACCAGCCTTGGCTGACAGATTTAGATCGGAGCTGTCGAAGTCATTAGTGCCCAGGCCGTGGTAAACCGAGGCTCTGTTAGGGCTATAAATGGGATTCTCACGGGCCGATCAATCTTACCAAAGCCGCCAGCGTTGCTTGCTGATCTGCAAGGTCCTGAGTGGCTACAGCTTCCCAGAAATGCGCTTGCATCTGTCAGAATTATGAGCAGCTGGCAGCTGACTCAAAGGTCATATTTGCTGCTAGTGTGGAAATAGAATCTCCTCAGTACAAGAAATGCTACTTAGCAGTATACCAATTGCAGGCGGGTCATTACAGAAGTGTGTACGTGTGTACGTGTGTGTGTGTGTGTGTGTGTGTGTGTGTGTTATAGTGTGGCTTGACTGGGACACACTTTCTCTAGGTCCACACTGGGCCTACAAGCAGGTGTTCAGATGAATGAAATTAAACCGTACTGAGTTCCCAGTGAACTTTGCAGCATGAATGTCCTAAGGCAATTCTCTTTCTGTCATCTAACAAATATTTAGTGTGTATTCATGCTGTCCTAGGCACTCTTTTAGGAGACTTGGTTCAGGCTTCTCTTATTTAATGGCTGTGTGGCTTTGGACACACTGTTGGCCTATCTGAGCCTCGGGTTCATTGTCTCTAAATGGAGCTTTGGATGCCTAGATTTTGGAGAGTACTGAGACAATATAAGGCCAACCAGGAGCTGAAGTGCCAGGAGTGACCAAGCTCAGTAGGCGCTGTCAAGGATGGTACAGCAACAGATGCCCCCCATGGGCCATGCAAGGAGTAGATGGGAAGGGAGGGGAGAGAGCTAGAGAAGCACTAGCCTGGTCTGATGGGAGCGAGCCATCCACAGACACCCTGTGAGGAGCGATTAAAGGTCTTCCAGGTGTGTCCAGCTTTTTGACACTGTGGCATGGCATTGCCATTCATAGAGTTTGTGCTAGAATGCATTTAGGCTTTAAAACAATCGCAAGAAACCTCCCATCCCCTGAAAAACATTTGAATTCTGCCCTGTGCCATCTAGAGACCACAGCTTCATGAGGCCACTTCTTACTACGGGGAAGGACTTTCTTCCTCAGCTTTAAGTTGATCTCTTCAGATCCAAACAGTTGGACTATGTGGAGACACCTGCCCTGGCCTTCTCCAAGGGTGTGGCTGTGACTCCCTCATTGAGGTGGGTCAGGAGCTTCGTCCTCTTGGTCCCTGCTTCTGTGAAGAAGCCGTTTGTGACAGAGAGCTTGCTTTGTTTGTTTTTTAACAAAACATGCTTGTTACACAAACAGGAAAATTAGATAAAAATATATACAGAGAGAAATGAAAGTGGCCTGTGGTCTACCACCTAAAGCAAACACTGTAAATACTTAGGAATGCATTTCTCATATTATTTTTGGTCTTTTTCCTTCCCTTGTATTGGTGAGGAGCTCTCTGACTTCAGAGAGCTGAAAATCTGACCAGCCTGATTTCAACATTCTGGTTTTACCAATTCCACTGTGGAAATGTCTGAGAGTAGGGCAGCCTGGGGCAAGGCTAGACATGGCCCTTCTCCAGTTGTGAGCTCTCTTCTCAAACCCCCAAAGAACATCCAGGACTCAGCTCGTACGTCTGACTCTGGCCAGCAAGGAGATAGGGACCTCTTTGCCAAAGTTTAGTCTACCTAGTGTGGCCTTTTGCTGCATGCCCTCCTCTGAACCTCTGTGGCTGGGGGATGTGAGGCACTGGCTGGCTTAGGTTAGGGTTACATACCCCTCTGCCAGCATCTGGCCTGAGCCACCCAGACTGAGGAGAGAAACATCTGGGCTGGCGAGATGGCTCAGCAGTTAAGAACAATTGCTACTCTTGCAGAAGACCTGAGTTCATTTCTCGGCACCTATTTGGCAGCTCACAACCACCTGTCACTCCAGCTCCAGAGGACCCAACCCCTTCTTCTGGCCTCTTCAGGTACCAGGTGTGCACATGGCATACATATATATGTGCATGCAAACAGGCACATAACATAATAGTAAATGAATCTTTAAAAAAAGAAACAGGCCTCAGTTCCAGCAAGCAGATCTTAGCTAGTCATTGAAGAAATGGATGTAAAGGAGGGATGAAGTGCTCAGCTCTCAAGAGCCCGGCTTATGAGTTGATCCTTGATGGAATGGACTAAGGTGGAGCTCCCTGGGATGCTGACATGCCCACCTGGATGACCTCTACTAACAGGAGGGCCACATATCTTCTGCCATCCAATCCGTCTGGAGGAGGCAGATACTGACCCACCAGAAGCAAGATGGATGCTCTTCCCACTTTCCAGGAGCTGTTCTGTGAACCAGAACCATTCCCTCTCCTCATCATGGTCCCCACCCTCCTTTGGCTCCTCAAGGCACGAAACAGCAAAGGACAAAAGTCAGAGAGTCTAGTTTTAGTGGGAAATGCATTCTGGGAAATGCTCTTCTCATTAGGCAAGGCTGATCCAGTCAAGAGAAATCAAGACCATTAGAACATGCTGGGAAATGCCTTCCCCCATATCAACCATCAGGGCAGGTGTCAAGTAAGGAGTCCCACTCTAGACTAAAGATTGACTAGGAACTGGGCACTGAGTTGGGAACCCTCACCTCAACCTGATCCAGCTACCGGCAGGAGGAAACATTCACCCATCATCCTAGTGAGCTCAACGGATGAGAAGCCCCAATCAGTTTATTGTATTTTATTTTTTTTAAATTGTGCTTGTTTTTGCTTGTTATGAGAAGGTCTATGTTGCACAGGATGACCTCAAACTAGCTGAGATCCTCCAATTTCAGTCTCCCAGATACTAAGACTACAGGTCTGTCCCACTGTGCCCAACTCACTATCCATTCACTCGCTATTTAAAGGGAGCAGGAGGTCTTAAGGAGAGGGCCCTTATTTCATTACAGACTGAAACAACGAGGTAGTACATATAGGGGGAGGGGCGGGAGACAGAAGGATGATAAGCTGACTATAAACAAATATAATATTTAACTTAAAAACCACTTTGGAACTAATCAGGATGACCCAGAAAAACAAATCAGCAAGACAGAAGAAGAAGAAGAAGAAGAAGAAGAAGAAGAAGAAGAAGAAGAAGAAGAAGA
>JAQHUG010000010.1:626661-728575 GCA_028555095.1 Dicrostonyx torquatus
AAAACTTGGCCATTTCTTCCAGGGTACACAGGAAAAAAGGAGGAAGAAGAGAAAGTTGAGAGACATAAGCTGGGGCTGGTTGCTAGAAACCAACCAGAGCAGGCCTTGGCAAGGCTAGTCAAGGGGAGAGAGGAGCAACCTTCTAGGAAGAAGAGAGATGGCCAGAGAAGCCGAGCAGCGTCGTAGAGAGCTGACATGAACCTCTTTCCCCCAGTTTGCTCACCTGCCTGGATGCTGTGGTCAGTCCCCAATTGTCTGGCTCTTAGCAGTCTTCAAGCTCCAAGTTCAGTGTTGCCTTGAATCTCAGAGACTGTGAGGGGTAGGCAGTGGCAACAATGGGGTTAAACAAGCCACAGAAGCTGGTGAACTAGGACACTGTGAAGATGTTGGATGGGCTGAGAGGGCACAGAGGAAGGCAAGAGGTCAACAGAGGTCAGCAGAGGTCAGCAGAGGTAGGTGCCTTCTTCATCCTGCAAAAGATGGAAGTACTTCCTGTCGATGAAGAAAACGACACAGCAGAGTGTGACCCACTCAGGACAGCCACCCAAGTGGGGATCATCAGCTCAGAGGCCCCAGGGATGATGATAAGGCCAGGCTCAGCATGTTGACCACTGTTTCCATGACAAATATCCTGACACGAAGCCACTAGGGTTTCTTTGCTTTACAGTTCCACACTTCAGTCTGCTTGGGGGAAATAAGGCAGGAACTTGAAGTATCACATCTGTAGTCAAGGGCAGAGAGAGTGAACAAGACACTTGCTTGCTGGTTCTCTTATATTGTTCAGGATTCCTGCCTAGGGAATGGTGCCACCCACAATGGCCTGAGTTCCCCTACATCAATTAACAATCAAGACAATCCCCCACAGACATAACCCATAGTCATTTCCTCATCAAGACTCTCTGTCCAAGGGATTCTAGGTTCTGTCACATTGACAGTTAAAACTAAGCACACAACTCAATGTAGGTGACAGGTGGCAGGGCAGCTGGCTCTGATGGGCTGTCGTGTAGTGGGCAGTGGCTCTGTGTGGCTCTCAGCTTCCTCTTGCCTCCTCATCCAGACTTCCCATTCTCCAGAGTTCACCCTCTGCTTCCTCCTTCCAAGAAAGCCTACTTGGCAGAGGGGTCCACCTTTTCTGGACGATTCTCATCCCACCTCAGTCCTGCCAGGAAAGAGGGAGCCACAGCGCTGCTATCAGAAAACCTGACATGCTCCGTGACCTCATGTACTCCGAGTGCCAAGTCTACAGAGATGGGATCCTGGCATGATTCCATTGCCCCCAGGCACAGACTTGCAACAGCCTTTCACAGGGATGGCACACGGGATTGTCAGGACATGGAAAGAGAAAAAGAGAAGCCTAAGAAGATGCCACAGTGAGGAACAGTGGGATCAGATGACAGTCTTCTCTAAGGGGACTCTGATAAGAAAAAAGAGCTCATAACTGTATTTAAATCCACACTAGAAACTGGCTTTGGGGCCACCCTGATCCCTTCTCTGTCCATCAGACTCTTGCCAGCCATCCTTTTCAAAGCGATTGCATATGAAAAAATCCCAAGTCTCTCTGTGTCTCTATCTTTCTACCTGCCGTGTGTGTGTGTGTGTACGTGTGTGTGTGTCCCCATTATATATAATTGTCATCTGCCAGAGAAGAGCAGAGTGAAAGAAGGCTCTCCCCATTGGCTGTACATCCTCTAACACTACCTGTTTCCTGATTCCATTTTTCATCCTGAAAGGGCTGGGCAGAGCCCTTCCTGCATGGTTCCCAAGGCCAGGCAACCCGGAGAAGGCATCCAGAAGCTAGAGAGTCAGAACCAAATGCCATTGGCTGCAAGTGCGGCAACTTTGTGCCTGCTCCTGGTCTCAGGGCTTCTTTTTCTGCAAAATAAAGCCATAAATAAGGAGACTACCCTGTGTCTTAGGTGCTTCCAGCCATTGCCACGGAGTCCCACATTGGCCTATTAAAAACAGTGGCAATTTATTTTTCTTGGTTTGGAGGTCAGAAATCTAGATGTAAGTCAATTGATAGAGGGTCTACCTAGCTTGCATGTGTTCAGTCTCCAGCACTACATAAAACAGGAGAGATGGTGAGTGCCGGTTATCCCAGCACTGGGAAGGTGGAGACATGAAGATCAGAAAACTAAGGTTATCCTTGGCTACAAAGTGATTTTGAGGTTAGTCTGGGCTACATGACAACCTGTTTTTAAATCAATTAATTAAAATTTAAAGAAACAGGCTGAAAAGAAATTACTGAGACCAGGTGTAGGACTCAAGAAAGAATAGGTAAAGTCAGAAAAGGAGGACAGGCCAAACTAGTGGCCAAGACAGCAGCACAAAGGTCCTGCCACAGGAGGGATAGGGCATTCTGCCAAGAAGCCCAACACATGCTATGTATTCCTTGCATAGAGCAGGGGCCATCCTAGGCCAGGGGGATGATTCAGGGCAGCCTGCCCAAGGAAGTAAAGCCTCAGCAGAAAGGTGCAGAAAATGCCTGGAGCTATGCTAACACTACCCTGATTCAGTTCTGTCACAAGTTTTACGATCTTAGCTTCCCCTTTAATCTTTCAAACTTCTGAAGACTGAATAAATATCACACTTCACAGAGAGACCACAGAAGCTGAAAAAGGGGCTGTTCTACTGTAGCACAAAACAGCCCAGATTTAAACAGGGACCAGCCTGGCCAGGACCCAGGCACCCTCTTTGGACTAGCAATGGGGGGGCTAGCATACCCTCGCTAAGGTCTCCCTCCATCCTGTCCTGAGCCACTTGTTCCCAAGCTCTCTCCATCTTGTCCTTGCTCATGGTAGCACCTGCATGGTCCTGTTGGCGGCAGTCAGCTTACAAGCCTGAGAGGAAGGCCAAACTGAATCCCACAGGAACCTTGCTCATAAGGTGGGTATTCCAGCTCAGGCCTTCACACCCCTAGTCCTTCTAAGCTGCTCCAGAGCTCCAGCTGTGGCCTGATACATCTATGCCTCTGTATGCTTTTAGTGCTCGCTCATCAAGGACTGGATGCAGAAAAGGGCTCTGTTCCCAACCTGCCCAGAGCCTGGGGACCTCACCTGCTGCCCTGCAGATATTTATTAAGGTGTCTTTGCAGTGATGAACACGCTGCATGAAGGTCATAAGGGGGAGGCAGAGGCAGGCGTGTCTGCCTGGGCTACATAGGAAGAGCCTATCTCAAAAAAGAGAAGAAAGAAAGAAGCAGTCACCAGGTTGACAGCTGAGGAGGTGTGAGTCCCTCCAGTGGTGTGCCCTCCCCAGGACTCTGTTGCTCTGGGACCTTTTTGACAGGGGAGTTTAACAAGAGTGTCTCTCTGCTGAGACCGAGCCAGGAGGTCACGGTTGGGACTATGCCAGGGAGATTGTTTCGAGCCAGCTCTGACCTCAAGGGCTTCTGCCAGGAGCTCAAACACCTTCATTTGTCTTCTTCACTTGTTTTGAGTCAAATGAAGAAACAGAAGTCCAAATAAACTGTCAGGTACGAGTCAGAATGACCCAAGAAGCCTCTTGCCACCCAAAGTGGCCAATTTCACTGAGTGGCATGACTCCATGCTCCCTAGATGCCCCTCATTCAGAGCTTCCAGGGCCACACAGAAGCCTTACCTATACCTGGGCCTCCCCTCTAGTGAATACCAAGCTTGTCCACCCTCAGCTCTCATTCAGATGGGGCTTCTGGGAAGGGTGAGGCTGGAAAGGCTCCAGGACATCGACCAGGAAGAAATCCCCAAAGCCGTGCTATGCCCTTATGGTGCCCCTAGCACCCTGAGCTGCCCTACGTGGGCCACGGGCATGCTCTCGTCTTACTTGCAGGGACCCTCACTCTGCATGCCAACACTGCTTTTCCTTTCTCTTTTCCCTTTTTCCTTCCTTTCCTCCCCTTCAGCCCCAAAGTGGCTTTTACAAGGGTCAAGAGCAGCCAATATCCTCCAAATCACAGTTCCACTGAATTCTGGCAAATGGCATTTTCATAGAGTCAGAGAGTCTGAGAACTTGAAAGGATCTGATTGATGGTTTCAACCAACTCCTTATTTTAATAGATGAGGAAGATTAATAGATGGGAAAAATGAAGGCCAGGGGGAGGTGGCTCACTCTGGGTCACAGCAAGTCAGCACAGGGCCTGGGCAAGCTCCACTGCCTGACCTCTTAGATCCTGCCTGTCTCACCACTCCTTCCCGCAGTTCATTCGGATCCCAGAAATCCAGGGTCCTGGGACCAGGGCCATAGCCCAGTTGATGCGTATTTGCCTAGCAGACACAAAGCTTGGGGTTCGATTCCCAGCACCACGTAATCCAGTTATGATGGTCCGTCCCTGTAACCTCAGCACCAGGGAGGCAGAGGCAGAAGGATGAGACACTCAAGTCATCCTTGGTTCCATGTTGAGTCTGAGACCAGCCTGGACCACATAAGACCCTGTCTTAAAAACAAACGAACATAAAACAAAGCCAGAGTCCTGGGAAGTGTGTGGTGAGGGGAAAGGCTGGTGACAAGCCTGAGTGCTTTCTGTGGCTGCTTAAGGCAGAGGGGATCCAGGTCTCAGTGACTGACACACAGGCCCAGGATTTCTGTAAATTCTGATACCTTTGGAGAGCTAGAAAATGCAGGGTTTGCTTGTTTATTTTTGTCATTTAACTTGTGTGCATGTGTATGTACATATACATGTTTGCAGGTACATATGCATGTATATGTGATGGGGCAACGTGTAAGTGTATGTGTATGTCGTTTGCTCATGTGTGTGTATGCATGTGTGTATGTGTGTGTGTTTGTGTGTGTGTGAGTAGGCCAGAGGTTAATATCTGGTGCCTTTCTAAATTGCTTCCCACCTTATTTCTTTGAAACAGGGTCTCTCATTGAATGTGGGGCTCACTATAGAGATAGACTAGCTGACCAATGAGCTCAGGCAATCTCACCTTCCCCAGTGCTGGGATTACAAGTGCACATCATCACTGGTGACTATTTTTTCCTTGGATTCTGGGACTCTGCCTTGGGTCCTCATCACCAGCTGTTTTGGTTTGCGTTAAGTATAAAACATTTCCTTTTCCAAGTGTAGAACCAAGGCAAATTTTCAAACCCTCAAGGCTAATATGTGGCCTCTAACAGAGTCCAGCTCCTTTATAAATATAAAGAAGCAGAGGCACCGAGCAATAGCCCGTCAGTGACAACCCACATACCACAAAAGTCTAGTGGCGCTCAGTCACTCTTGAGAATGACATTGGCCCATGTCCTGCCTGAGGGCATCCCCCATACCTGGGCCTAGCCTGTCCTCCTAGGTCCTTCTGTAAGCAGCTCAGAAATTTTACCTTTGGCCTTTTGTCATCTTCTCCCCATGTCCCACATTTGCAAACCTCTTTGAACATTTTTTTCATCCTGGTTGTATCCATCTAAGACTTTAAAGCAGGCCAGAACATTCCAGGCCCCTGCTGGAGGCTGCAAAAGAAAGCACACACTCTTGCCCTGGACTGAGCCCTTCCCACTTGCCCCTCCCATAGTCTCTGAATGGGTTTGCTCTTGGCAGCCCAGCTCCATATAGCACAGCCAACACCCCAGGAAAGAATCCCATAAAGCCCAGTTAGGGACATGTCAGCAAAAGGGGGGAATGAGATCACAGCCAGCCTGCCACCTTCCCTGGATGGCTAAATCTGTCAGCAGCCCAGCGGTCGCCATGGTCACCAAACCCTCTCTGACCTGTCTGGCATGTCCAGCCTAGAGCCCTGGACAAGAGGAGAGGGTGGTGATTACTGAGCAAGGAGATGACACAGTCTCATAAAGCCACCAGGAATCATCGAAGTCAAGTGCTAAGAGGAGCATTGCCAATAACAAGGGCTTGGCAAGCTCTGAGGGAAGAGTGACCAAAATAAAAAGGGTCTGGCAGGGAACACGGGCTGGAGTCCGCCTCAGAGAGAACTAATATAGACAGAGTAGAGAGAACTCTCAAGGTGTCAAGCAGGCAGGACCAAGGCACTGGGATGAGATGGAGTGTCTCGTTCAAGTCCCCATGCTCCAGCTCTGGGAGAACCCGCCCTTGTTCTGACCGCTGCATCCCCGTCTGCAGTGGGGGCTGTAGCCACATGAGCTCAGTATGTGTTTCAGTCTCCCAGCCCAGTTTATGCCTGGTAAGCGATCCTGGCTGCATGGATGAAGGAATGAACAAATGAATTAAGGAAGTGAGTGGAAAAGCCGTTAAGGAACTGAGCTTCAAGCTACTAAGAAATCTGAGGATAGGTACCTGAAAAAAGCTGACACTTCATTATTTTCAAGGTGTTTCCCCATCTCTCTTTCTGTCATTCCCTTAAGCACCCTGAGAGGCAGAGAGTAGCTTTGTGAAGTTTTGACAAATAAGGAAACTGAGGCTGGGTCTCACAGCTCCAGTACCTCAGGTCCTGCTCTGGGATGCCTGCCCTGGCTGGAAAGTCTGTCTGGCTCAGAGGGGTCACTGATCTTTGCTCTTGTGACTCAGTGTTTAGTTGTAAGTGTCCTCTGCTCTGGATTCTGGGAAAGGTCACCCCACTTCACCACTTGTTTCCTAGATGTTGGGGTGAGGAGCAGGGCTTGTTAGCTTCAGACCGCAGAGCGGACTGGAGGCCTTGGGTGGTTACTTTGGACAATGTCTGAGCCTCAGCTTTTGTGTCTAACTGGTAGGGATAAAACACTGGTCTTGCCATGCTTCTAAGAGGACACAGGTGCCTGCAGCACACACTCCTGTCACCATGGAGATGCGCAAACTTGTGTTCTCAAAGGTAGACAGGATGAGAGACTTCCGTGCAGAGATCAGGGGACAAATAACTTTTGATTTGGCCAGAGAATTCTCTGAGTTGCAAACAATCAAGGTTCACTCCTAATGAGAATGATGTCCCTTTGACTCCCAATTTTCCTTTCACCTAAAGTAGGGGACATGGTGGCAGAGCCCTGGAGCTGCTATGCTGGTCCCTCAGCTGAAAGGATGGCAGAGCAGGGCTAGGGAGACAGCCATTAAGGGCATTTGCTGCACATGAATGAGAACCTGAGTTTGAATTCCATACACCAATATACAAAGAAAAGCTGGGCATGGGCACACACAGCTGTAACTCCAGTGGTGTGGCAAGGGGCAGTGGCAGAGACCGGAGGATCACTACAGCTTGCTGGTCACCAATACAGCTCCAAGTTCAGTGAGAGATTCCTGTCTCAAAGGAATAGGTGAGGAGTGAGGAAGCAGGGCATTTGATGGTTTCATCTGGCCTCTGCACTTGTATGCATGGGTACCACCACCCAGAGACATATGTGTGCATACATCACATACATATACCACAAAACACACACAAACACACACATACACACAGAGAGAGACAGAGAGAAGGAGAGGAAGGAGAAGAAGAAGAAGAAGAAGAAGAAGAAGAAGAAGAAGAAGAAGAAGAAGAAGAAGAAGAAGAAGAAGAAGAAGAAGAGCAGAACAATAGTATAGATGGAGCCCGACTCTGGTAGAAATGCTTCTACCCTGACCGTGTTCAAGCTGCTGGCACAGGGAGCTCTGGCACGACACTGAACCAGTCCCCTGTGCATCGCTGCCTGTTCTTCAAAGCCCATCTGAAGGCGTTATCTTCCATGAGGTCTCTCCTGATTACACCTACGATACCTGTCCTTATCTCACACATTACCCATCCTACCATATACCGCCTAGACCAACTCTGGACACACTGACTGCTGCTTGATTTGATATCAGCCTCTAGCAATGAGCATGGCCGGAAAAGATGGAATGGATTGGGTCCCACATGATCTTCCCTATTCTGAGGTTGCATTTTTGATCTTCCCTATTCTGAGGTTGCATTTTTGATCTTCCCTATTCTGAGGTTGCATTTTTGTCTCTTTTGCAGGAATAGTGCCCTGCGACACTGCAGGATATGCATGCCACCATAAGTGACAAGTGACACTCGGGGAAGACTTCAAAACTGGACCCACATAATACCAAAAACAAAACTATAACAAGAAGCCTAATAGGGAGATCAAGCCAGTTGTGGGTGTGGCCGGGGACGTCCTCAGCACCGAGCTTTAAATACACTGTGATATCAGAGAACTGGATGGTATGTAACCCAAGACAGACATGCTATAATCAGATCTTTCTGACATGGAAGAATAAGACAGGCTGACTGCCGCCATCACCGAGATGACAAATATCTGTCCTTGGGTGTAAGGATGGCTGCCTGAGTCTCTGCTATTCTTTGGGGAAGTACCTCTGTTCCAGCTGGAAACCAGTCAACCTGACCACGCTCCTTCTCGGGTTGACTGGTTGGGACACGGCAACAGGACAGGCTGTGTAAAGAGACAATGTGACACTAAAATTAGCAGCTGGCCAAGATGGACAGGAAGGCCCTGATGAGACAGAAGTAACCGAGGCAGGTCAATGTAAGTGGGTGGTGCTATTAGGGCATTCCAGACTTAGCTGGAGAAAAAGGTCACCCTGGGTCACTTGAGGCTTTGTGACCCCGAGTTTTCCAATCACCACATGAGTCTGGCTCCACTGGCTCACTCCTACCTTTCTCTTTCCACAAGCCTGGCACAGTGTCCAATATTTTTAAATGAAAGCTCTCTCTTCCTCATGGGTGAGGCACCATGAGCAGGAGTGCCCTGTTATGGTAACTCCTGTTTGTGACGTCATTCAGCATGCCCTTCCCCAGACAGCTTGGGCTGAGATTACAGGAACCCTTGTCACACTGTAGGGTCTTTGACCACACAGAAGGCAGCATAAAGACAACTGAGGAGGGGGCTGAGACAGAGATGAAGGCACAGAAAAGTCTGAGGACAAAAGTGTAATGGCCCAAATGTGATATCAAACACAGTCACACAGATCATCTTGGCACCAGCCCTACCTGGTTCAAAGCTTCTATGCAGCGCTCTCTCCTTCCCATGGATGCTCTCCCAGGCAACACCCAATCAGGAGTCCAAAGGCCTGTCTGTGGGACCCAAGAGGACTACTCTCTGGCATAAGACTTGGGCATGGCATTAATGCCACCCTATCATCCAAACTTCCTCCACACCCAAACAAGAGGAAGTTGGTCCCCAGCAATCCTCTGAGTCAGTATTTGAGAGCTGGAACCAGGTACTAGATGTGACTGTGAACCTCGCTCTGCTTTTCCTGAGCCATGCAACCTTGAGGGAGTTACCCCAACTTTTCAAGCCTTAGTCACCACTTTTGTAAAGTGGAAAGACGGGTGTCTAAAGGCATTAGGAAGGTGCTAACGTCAGTCCATTGTGATCATGGCCTTTACCTGGTGAATCCCTCATGGAGGTAGGGCAAGCTTCAGCTACCACAGGGAGTTTCTTGGAGACCCGTGCTGTAAGCAGAGGCTGCTTGTTCATTTCCCAGCTGCCCAGACTCAAATACTAACACAGAAACTATATTAATTACAACACTGTTTGGCCCATTAGCTCAGACTTCTTATTAACTAACTCTTACATCTTGAATTAACCCATTTCTATTCATCTGTGTATTGCCATGAGGCTGTGAATTATCGGAACGTCTGGGCCCTTCTCTTTGGGCAGCTACATGGTGTCTCCTTGACTCCACCTACTTTATCTTTATATCTCTGTTCAGATTTCTTGCCTGGCTTTACTCTACTAAGCCATTGGCCAAAACAGCTTCTTTAATAACCAATGGTAATAAAACATATTCATAGCATACAGAGGGACATCCCATATCACTATGCTGCTCTGAGTACTTCTGGGTTTAGGCAATTCCTTTCCTAGGTGCATTTTGACTACCAGGTATCAAATGCAGTGAAGCATACAAAGCTCAAAACCATATCAATGAATTATACAAAGATCTCTGTCCTTAGACTAAGCCCAGACCAACCGCCCACCTGACTGCCCAAGTCTCTAGAGCCCACCCTAAGCTCAGGGCTTGACTCTCCAACACTTCCATGGGGAAGAGGGCAGGTGAACATTGAGTCCCACTGTTCAGTTGCAGCTACATGGTAGGGAAGAACAGGCATCATGTTTATTAGTTATCTGAAAGAAGTCGAGACATGAAGCCCTCCGCTCCCATGCATGTGTGACACATATGCCTTCACCTCTGCCTCCATGTGGCTGAGTGTATCTCAAACACTGGCTAAATGGCCAATTAGAACTATATAGATAATGGGTGTAAGGGATGAAGAATTTTGACTGTTGGGGTGGTTAAGGCCATCTCTGGCTAATCTGTTAGGTCCTAGGACATCAATAAATAATGTCTCTACACTCTACTAGAAAAGCAGCCTAGGGACTTGGAATAAAGAAATACAGACAGCTTTGAAACAGATTAAAAGATATGGGTGAAGCAATATTAGAGATGTTTCACATCTATCTATCTATCTATCATCTATCTATCTATCTATCTATCTATCTATCTATCTATCTATCACCTGTCATATTTGATTATTCCAGAAAACCCTTGTGCCCCTGATCCCAGTCTCCTGCTTCCAGAAGGGCAGATACACTTGCATATCACTCAGAAGTAACAGAGGTGTGTGTACAGTGCTGTTTATGGTGATCCTATTTATCTTAGCCATAGATTAGGAGCCAAGTCTTTAGAAGGGTTCTGATGAAATAAATCACATGTTTCTGTGACAGAATCTGTGCTTAAAAAGGAGAAATCACAATGACAATATTATATAAACATAACTGTTCTGGTTATTTCTTTGATTTGAGACAAGATCTCGTGTAGCCGAGGGTGGCCTTAAATTTATTTTTTACAAAGCCAAGGATGATCTTGAACTTTGAACCTTCTGCCTCCACTTCCTGATTGCAGACATGCACTGCTGTATCCATTTCATGCAGTGCTGGGGATCAAACACAAGACTTCACACATGCTAAGCAAGCATTCTACGAACTGAGTGACATCCCCACCCTCCCAAAGATATATTTATAAAAGGAAAAATCAAGAAGAAGAGAAAAGTAGATGTCCTATTTTTGTAAGAAAAATCTTCACATATATGGTATATTGTTGGTGTCACTGGGGGAGGGACATCTGGGTGTTTGCATGTCTCGGGGACACTACTTATTTTTTGGACTTTTACACTATTGATTTATTCAATCACATTCAAGTTCAAAAGTTACATTTTTTATTTCACCATATAATTAATCAGAATTAAGCAGTTTCTGAATTAATGATGGGACTAGGAATCTGCAGCATGGTGTTTGGACATGATAAGAAAAGCCACAGAGAGCCAGGGCAGTTCTGGAGCTATTGGTGCAGCAGCAGAATGGCAATTCATAAGGAAGTCCCAGGACACAGTAGGAAGAGGAAGCTGAGCCACCAAAGGAGCCAGAGGCATCCAACTCAACAGGCAGCAACATGGAGGAGTTTGGGGGGTTATAAGAAGGGGTAGTCCCTAAGTAGCTTTCCTTTCCACTAGCTTCTAAATGGCTCTGTGTTCTCATCCCCTTCATGTTCCACAGATTTCCAGGGTTATTGGTAGACTGATTCTCAGATTGTTTTCAATGATGTACTTATTTTTACTTTATGTGCATCAGTGTTTTGCCTGCATGTATGTTTGGGTGAGGGTATCAGATCCCCTGAAACTGGAGTTACAAGAAGTTGTAAGCTGTCATGTGGGTGCTGGGAATTGAACTCGGGTCCTCTGGAAGAGCAGTCAGTGCTCTTACTCATTGAGCCATCCCCACAACCTGATTCTCAGATGTTTTGGAAGTACAGATATCTATCTATCTATCTATCTATCTATCTATCTATCTATCTATCTATCTATCTATCATCTATCTACATCTATATATCTATACATATATTTGAACCACAGGCCTTGGACTGATGGTCCTATGTTGTCCACCTGTCT
The DNA here is from genome assembly GCA_028555095.1 of Dicrostonyx torquatus. Classification (NCBI taxonomy): domain Eukaryota; kingdom Metazoa; phylum Chordata; class Mammalia; order Rodentia; family Cricetidae; genus Dicrostonyx; species Dicrostonyx torquatus. Next base: position 638,454 of record JAQHUG010000010.1, read on the forward strand.
TCTCAGGAGTAAGCCTAGGGCTTGCTGTCCCTCACCCTCTGGCTTCTACACTGATGTCACCCCTTGCTGGTTCTCCAAGGCCTCTATCAACTTTTGAAGAGCAGCTGAAGTAAGATGACATCTAATCCACAGAGCTGCCCTTGGGTTGTTGCTAAGGCTGCTGTGGGGAATTAATTACTTAGTAAAGAAGTAATAAGCATGGCCTAATCGTATACTGTCACCAAGAGATTCACTTTATGTTAAAAAACTCAAGTATGCTGAAAGTGAAAGTATAGAAAAAAGATATTTCACGAAAATGAAATCAAAAGCGAGCAGAGGCGATCACACTAATATCAGCCCAAAGCATATTTGAATTTTAAAAATTGCTATGAGACAGAGAAAGATATTACATATTAATAAAAGTTTCAACAGAGCAGGAAGCCATAACAGTAACAAGTAAGCATGCTCCTCAACAAACCATGCAGATATCTGGAGGGCATGCTGACAGAATTGCAGAGAGCAAAGCACTGGGCAACAACAGCAGCTGGAGACGGCAGCACCCGACACCCAACCAGAGGGTGCATGAGCAAGAAACAGAGGACAGGACATCTCACCAGGCCAGAGCGCCAAACATGACAGAGCGCTCCACCTACCCAACGTCATGTTCCTCATAAGCACAGGTGGGGCACTTTCCGAGACAGACCACACATCAAGCCACAAGTCAAGTGTCAGCAGATGGCTGTCATACCAGGCATCTTCACTGAACACAGGGAGATGGAATAAAAACCAACAACAAGAAAAACTAGAAATTCACAACATTCTATTTTTTTTTAAAGTGATAGATCATAAAAGTCTTCAGACGAACTAGAAAATACTTGGACCCAAGTGAAAAAACAAAATTCAAGCCATGACATAAGAGAATGTGTGAGACATAGAAACACAATGATAAGGAGGACTTTGGAATAATAAGTATTGGGCTGTGCAGACAGCTAAGGAGGTGAGACTGCTTATAGTCACCTGGTGTCTTGTGTTAAATCCCCAGGACCCACATGGTAGGAAGAGGAGAAATGGCTCCTGTAGGTTGTTTTCTGACCCCTACGCATGTGCCGTGGTATGCATGTACACACACACATACACACACTGAAAAACTCACAAACACACAAATAAATGCAACATTTTTTAAAAAAATTAGCGCTTACATGAACAAAGCAAGCTCAGATGAGCTTGGCTTTGCACTGAAGACATTAGAGATAGAAACGACAAAACCTTCAGAGGTAGAAGGTAGGATAAGCAAAGAGTAGGGCAGAGGTAAGTCAGGTGGAGAACAGAGAAACAGTGCAGAAAATAAATTAAACCAAAAGCTGCTTTAGAAAGGCCAAGAGTATTGACAGCAGAAGACCAAAGACTGAGATCAGAAACGAAGGTAGGACCACCACTGCCGCTTGTGCAGAAACAGCAGTGATTCTGAGAGAGCATCATGAACAGCTGCACACAAACACGCTGGATAACTGAGATAAAATGGACACACGCCTAGAAACACAAACTATCCAGACTGGAGCGTGGGAAGAAAGAAATCTAAATAGGCCTATATAGAACAAAAAGAATATTGAGTCGCTAATAAAAATTTTCAGAGCACTTGAGAAAATTGACCCCTGGCCCTGATGGTGTCGCTGGTGTTTTCCACAAATCTCTAAAGTTGTCTCCCAAACCATTCTCACAGTTTCCAGTCACTGGAGAGGGGCAGCTCCTAACTTAGTGCATAAGGGCATCATGGTTAACCTTGTTTGCCAACTTGATTGAATCTGTAGTCAACTAAGGAAGAGTTTCTAAGTGGATCTTGTGGGCGTTTCCAGGAAGGACAATCTGGGAACCTTTCCACGGATGTGTGGCGTCATCAGGTGGGAGCCTAGATGCAAAGAGGGTACAGACCCCCAGGCTTTCAGTGCAAGATTTGAATGGCTGAATTATCCAGCTCCTGGACTCAGCAGGTACCAAGTTCTCAACCTCTCTATCTTGGAGATGGCCACTTTGGACTACTCAGTTTACAATGGATAAGCCAGTACATAATGTATACACGAGTATAGATAGATAGATAGCTATACACATACATATGCAGTCTACTGGATTTTCCCCTATAGAATCTTGACTGATAAAGGGCATTACACTGTACCAAATCTGGAAAAAGACACAAGAAAGTTAACAAACTATGCCAATTCTAAACATTATGAAGAAAGCATATTTAACAAATGGTGCTGGCATAACTGGATATCAACATGTAGAAGAATGAAAATAGACCCATATCTATCACCATGCATAAAACTCAAGTCCAAATGAATCAAAGACCTCAACATAAAGCCAGCTACGCTGAACCTCAAAGAAGAGAAAGTAGGAATTACACTTGAATGCATTGGCACAGGGAACCACTTCCTAAATATAACCCCAGCAGCACAGACACTGAGAGAAACAATTCATAAATGGGACCTCCTGAAACTGAAAAGCTTCTGTAAAGCAAAGGACATGGTCAACAAGACAAAACAACAGCCTACAGAATGGGAAAAGATCTTCACTAACCCCACATCAGAGGTCTGATCTCCAAAATATACAAAGAACTCAAAAAATTGGTCATCAAAAGAACAAATAATCCAATAAAATAATGGAGTACAGACCTAAACAGAGAACTCTTAACAGAGGAATCTAAAATGGCTGAAAGACACTTAAGGAAATGCTCAACATCCTTAGTTATCAGAGAAATGCAAATCAAAACAACTCTGAGATTCCATCTTACATTGTAAGAATGGCCAAGATCAAGATAACTTATGCTGGAGAGGTTGTGGGGAAAAGGGAACACTTCTGCATCGCTGGTGGGAATGCAAGCTGGTACAGCCCCTTTGGATTCAGCGTGGTGATTTCTCAGAAAATTAGGAAACAATCTTCCTCAAGACCCAATAATAACACTTTTGGGTATATATCCAAAGGATGCTCAATCGTGCCACAAGGACATGTGCTCAGATATGTTCATAGCAGCTTTGTTTGTCATAGCCAGAACCTGGAAACAACCTAAATGCTCCTCAACTGAAGAATGGATAAGGAAAATGTGGTATATTTACACATTGGAGTATTACACAGCAGAAAAAAATAATGACATCTTGAATTTTGCAGGAAAATGGGTCATTTTGAGTAAGATAACCCAAACACAGAAAGACAAGTATCACATGTACTCACTCATAAGTGGTTTTTAAACATAAAGCAAAGAAAACCAGCCTACAAACCATAATCCCAGAGAATTTAGACAACATTGAGGACCCTAAGAGAGACATACATAGATCTAATCTACATGGGAAGTAGAAAGTATAAAAAGACAGATCTCCTGAGTAAATTGGGAGCACGAGGACCTTGGGAGAGTGTTGAAGGGGATGGGAGAGGTAGGGAGGGGAGCGGAGAAAAAATGTAGAGCTCAATAAAAACAAGAAAATGTCAAAATACAGTACCAAATCAAATTCAGGAGTGTAAGAGAACTATACACCAAAACCAAGCAGAACTCATTCACGTAATGCAAGGATGGTTTGTTCAAGTATGAATAGCAACAGATGTATATGCCATATTTGCAGAAAAAAGAGAAGAACCCCACATAATCATTCACTTGTGGGAAAACATTCCATCCTCTCGTGCTAAATACTTAACTAGGAGTAAAAGTAAAGCATGTCAACATGAAAAGATCATGCATGAAAATCCCATGGCAGATATATTCAATGGTAGAGGCCTGAAAGGTTTTTATTCTGAGATCAATAATGAGGCCAGAGCTGCCCCCTTTCACCACCTCATTCCTTTATAGGACTGGAAGCCTTTCCAGAGCAATTGTGCAATAAAAGTGAATTAAAAGCATTCACATTAAAGGGAAAGGAGAAATGCGTCAAGATTAAGAGTATATAGTGCTCTCACTGAGGACACAACCTCAGTTTCGTTCCCAGCACCCACATGTAGCTGCTGACAACAACCTGCAATTCCAGTTCCAGCACATCTGGCATCTTCTTCTGACCTCCAATGGCACTTGTACTTATGTTCACATAAACACACACACACACACACACACACAGAATTAAAAATAAAAATGAAATCTTTAAGAAGGGAAAATAAAATTACCTGTATTTATTTTTTAGATCTTACATATAGAGACACTAATTACTGCACTCACATACAGGAAAAAAAAACTGTTAGAACTAACAAAGACATTCATCAAAGTAGAAGATTATAAATTCAATATACATACACACCTTTAAGCCTTTAATTGCTTGGTAATCAGAGGAAGGCAGATCTCTGTGAGTTCAAGGCCAGCCTCGTTCTTCATAGCAAGTTCCAGAACAGCCAGGGCTATCTAGAAAAACCTTGTCTCAAAAAAACAAAACAAAACAAAAACCAATACATAGAAGCAATATTTCTTAACAACCAAAAATCTAAAAATAAAAGTAAATAAAAACTTTTAAATATCATCAAACAAATAAAATACTTGAGAATTAACTCTCCCAAGGAGAGGAAAGATTTGTACAGTGTAAACTACAAAACATTGCTGAAAGAAATTGAAGACATAAACAAATGGAGATGTATCCCACGTCCACGGACTGACGATCAATGCTATTAAGATGACAACAGTACTAACGTGACTGCCTAACTTTATATACTCTCTACATTCCATGGTATAAATGTGTACCCCAAACTTTATATTCTGAAACCTAGCTACTACTATCTGGAGTCCTTGGAAATAATTAGGTCAAGGGGTGACACCCTGATGAATACAATTATTGCTCTGATAAAATAAACTCTTTATTATTGTTGCTGTTGTTTTAAATTGCATTTATTTATTGTGCAGGGTAACTGGAAGGGCATGTGTCATGGATGCACCTATGGAGGTCAGAGGACAACTTTTAGGAGTCAGCTCTATTTTTCCACCATGTGAGTCTGGATAATTGAATTAAGGCCATCAGTTAGCCAAGATCCATCTATCCATCTATCAAGACATCTAGATATCCATTCATCTGTCTATCCATATATCCATCTATCATCTATTATCTATCCATCCATCTTCTATCACCCATACATCCAATCATTCATTTATTTTTCAACAAATACTATGATTACATGCTATGCATAGGCCCTGTATTTGGAAGAGATATAGTGATGATCAAGACATTCCCAGATGATAGATGAAGATAGATGGATAGATGCTTGGATGGATGGATGGATGGATGGATGGATGGATGGATGGATGGATGGACAGACTGAGGGTGGCTAGATACAATAATGGATGGATGGATGGATGGATGGATGGACGGACTGGTGGTGGATGGATACAAAGATGGATGGATGGATGGACAGACTGAGGGTGGCTGGATACAAGGATGGATGGATGAATGGATGCTTGGATAGATGAATGAATAAATCTTATCTAACTGATGGATGGTCTCAGACATGCCTGTGTTCACAACAGACCAGGGCTCTATCTTGGATCCCAGCCCTGCCCACAGTATGAGTCACACAATCTCTAGCAACCACACACTTCTTTCCACAGTGAGACTGCCCAGAGGGGCCCTAGCCTCAGAGAGTATCAGGAAAATTCAGCTCATATACAGTTCCTGCCAGTGTTTGATCACAGGCGATCATTGATGCGATCCTTGTGAGTCAGAGCTGCTGTGGCCCTGATGCGCTTCCACTTTCTGCAGCACTGTGATGTGTTTCAAAGAAAAGTCAGAAGCAGCAGATTCTTCCCTAAGGCTAAGACTGCAGAACACTCAGATTTGATTTCGCCTCAATTTCAGTCAGAATGGACCTGTGGATGGAAGGGACAAGGGTATCAGAGGGAAGCTGGTGGCCTCTCTCCTGTAACACAAGGAAGCGCTGTGCAGCAGCCATCAGGAAGCCCCCATCCCAACCCCACCTCTTCAGCTGCACCGCAGTCTTCTTGGCATCTCTTGTGGCCAGGCTAAGCTCTGGCTCTTTCCTTGCTCACCCTGGACTCTCACCCTGGTTCCTGACTGCTGATCTCCTCCTGCCAGGAAAGCCGTCTCTCTCAGCTCCACTTCTCACTTCCATACACACTCCAGTCTAAATCCATGCATTTCTTGTCAGGTCACCAGAGCCAAGGGCCCTGGAGATCTAGGAATACTCATTACCCATGGGGCAGCTGCCCTTGTGATGCTCTGATGGTGTGTGTTTCTCAGCTTTAAGGGAATGGAGCTATCATCTCTCGGGAACGACACTCTAGAGGTAACAGAAAGCAGTTTGGGCTCAGCTCAGCTATTTTCTCCCCCACCTCAGAGAAGTTGTTACCCACACATTGACCTTCAGTTCAATTAAGACTACTTTTTAAAGAAGTGGTGTGTGTCTGTGTGTGCGCACACGTACAGTATGTATATACACATGTTCGTGACATGAAAGTCATGTGCATGTGTGTGCATGCATGTGTAAGTTGATGGCAGGTGTCTTCCATCTTGTTTTTTGAGACAAGATTCCTCCTGAACCGGGGGCTCACCAGTTCAGTGAGACAAGTCAGACCATGAGCCCTGCTGCCTCTGCCTTCCCAGCTCTGGAATTACAGGTGCTCCCCACCATGCCTGGAGGGGTAAGCCATCTCCCCAGCATCCCACACCTGTCTTTTTTCCTTTCTTTTACTTTTGAATATCAAGTAAGATCCTGGTGACAAGTGTGGGGACAGACGTCAGCACCACCACTTTTATTCTCTGTTTACTGTTACTGTAGTTATCACCATCATCATCATCACCATCACCTCCCCACCCTCTCACTTCTCATACACACGTTATCTTCCGAACTGGCTTGCGAATGTCTCACGGTTAGGGACCAGTGGCTTACTTCCAGCCCCCACTCCTCCTACACATAGCAGGGTGCTCTGTACACAGTGGGTACCAGAGATGGTTTCCAAGTGACTGATAAGCTCAGGGGTAAGCAAATCAAGGAAGAGCCTCGTGTCTTCCACGGCCCCTGCTTCTTTCCTTCCAGCATCTTGAAACAAACACAGAAAGGCAGGCCATGTTAAAAGTCAAGGGGCCCCCACCTCATAGAGAGGCGCTGTCCCATGCCACATTAGTGCCAGGACATTTCTCATTCCACAGTCTTCCAGTCTTTCTAAGAAAAGAGTCTAGGATGTCCCACAGTTGACAAACTGAGCAAGCCGGGGCCTTGCTAACTCCAGAGGGCTAAGTCATTGGCCATTCCTAGCCCTGAAGTGGGACTCTACCACTTGCTCTTTAGATGTTCTGAAGGGGACAATCACCCCACTAAAAGAAACCCTGTCTTTGAAGTGAGATGGTTAGTTATACATGCTTTTTCATAGAGTTCTCTTGGCACCTTTACAAATATCTCATCCTCGCTCCTATGCATGAGGAAATCGAGAAGTGAAGGCATCAGCTTCAGGCTCGTGAGGGAGGTGAGGTACAGGGGCTCGCTCCTCAGTACCCAGTGAGCATTCAGAGGCATGTCGGCTAAGCCTGCTGCCAGGTCTCTCCCCCAGTCCCCTGGCTCCCCACGGCACAGGACACTAAGGTCAACCACATCCTGCCACCTCCTTGCTGAGGAACTATCAGTCCCTACCACTAGCATTCTCTGTCCCACCACAGCCTGGCGAGCCCACGAAGGCTCAGGGGCTTCCTTTACCCCTGACAACCACTGAATGTCAGAACTAGAAGGGCCTCCTTGCACACTCCTGCCCCAGAGTAAGCTGGGGAGCTTCTCACACTGCAAATCTGCAGGCCAGCCAGGGTGGAGAAAATGAAGCAAGGTCCAGGAATCTGTGTTCACAGGACTCACTAGAGTGATTCCATTAGAGCTTGAGTCTGGGAGCCTCTGGACCAGACTGTGTGTGTGTCTGCATGTGTGTTTCTGTATGTGTATACATATGTCTGTATATCTCTTTCTGTTTGTGTATCTGCATGTGTGTGTCTGTTGTGTATATGTATGTCTGCATGTCTCTCTTTCTTCTCTCTCTCTCTCTCTCTCTCTCTCTCTCTCTCTCTCTCTCTCTGTGTGTGTGTGTGTGTATTTAAAGACCAGGAGTCAATCTCAAGTATGAAATGTTGTTCCTCAGAAGGTGTTCACCTTGCTTTTGTTCATTGTTGTTATTAATGAATCAGGGCTTCATTGGACTCTGATTCAGCTACACCAGCTGGCCAGCCAGCCCCAAGAATCCCCCTGTCTCTGCCTCCTCAACACTATTATTCCGTGCTTGTGACACCACATCCAGCTGGAGATGGAACTCAGATCTGCACTCTGCCAATGGAGTACATGCCTAGCCCCTAGCCCTTAGACCAGTAAGGAAGAGGGACCGTGCCCTAGCTCTCTTTGGCTGCACTTGTCATGGGGGCTGTCAAAGGCTACTAAACTCATACTTTGACCTTAGAAAAATAGGTTGAAGAAGTTCATGAAGTGAGCTTGAGATCAGACTCACCCAGCTCCACATGGGCAAGAGGAACGATGCTTCATGGAGGGGGGAGGGACTTTTGAACCAACCATCAGAAAGAACCTCCAGGGGGGATTAAGGCTGAGTCAAGTGGACATGGAGAATCCCACCTTCTTAGAGTGGTGGGATGTTTGGCCTCAGCCCCAGATTGTAACCCACCCTTTCCCAAGGGGAGATGTAGAATGGTTACAGGCAACTTCAGCCTAGTTTTAATCTAAGTATGCCCAGGCTTACGTCTTGTTGAGGGCCACTTTTAAAGCTGAAAAATATTCATGAGCTGGCCTTTAACAGAAAAGGTCTGGCAGTCCCCACTGCCCTCCAGCCACCAACAAGCAAAGATGTGTTCCTGGGACTATACGTCAAAGTCCCTGGAATCCAGACATGTTTCCTCACCGCCATAGCAGCCTTGTGCTGGGCCAGACTGCAGGCACTTAAAAAACAAAAGCAAAAGGAAAACAGTTCAATGCCTGAACTATCACAATGAGCTAGCTTAATTCCAGTTCTGAAAAGGCTAACCATGCAGTTCAATGGCAGGGAGCCAGAAAGTGGGGATTAGGATTTGTCTTATTTAAGGTAGAGCATCTTAGCACTCTGACTCACAAATTTGAAGCTAGGACCACATAAAATCCTACGAGAAATCTGTAGAAATGGAAAACTAGCTGAAGCCTTTTTAACTGTTGTTTTATAATGTTTTCAGATTTTTTTGACTGTGTGTGCGCGTGTGAGTGTATGTGTGCGTGTGTGTGTGAGTGTGTGTGTGTGTGTGTGTGTGTGTGTGAGAGAGAGAGAGAGAGAGAGAGAGAGAGAGAGAGAGAGAGAGAGTGTTCCGATGCCTGTGGAGAGAAGGAGAACGTGTGGAACCCCCAGAACTGGAGTTACAGCTACTTAATTTAAGTCTTTGGGACTTCCAAACTATGAAGTTGGAAGAAGTGATTAAGGACAAATAGACCTTGTTCTGCCCTAAAAATAAATATCTTTTATCATAAAGTTGACTAATTCGTACGATAACGTTGGTTCCTTCCTAGACCTGTGTTCTTCTTAACTAGTGATAGATAATGTAATTTTTTGGGGAGGGCTGTTTTGTTTTGCTTTTGCTGGGTCAAAGGAGGACACTTCAAAGAATGAAGAAGAACGAGATGACAGGAGTCAGGCAGGTTTGCCCGAAGTTCAAAACCAGCAAGGTTCTGGTCTCAGTGATGTGTCATTAGGTGGGCCACTTCCTGGCAGTGGGACTGTGGAGGAGATGCCCTCCCTAGGGGTTCTGTGGCCACGAAACCTTCCCTACCTGGAGCCTCTCAGAGCTCTCCGTGGCTGCGTCAGCTTGGCACCCTGCCTGGCTCACGGGAAGCTTTGAAGGTCTAGGACACACTCTCTTGCATTTGATGATCACTTGCATTCAGGGCCACTTGGACATAAACAATCATAGAAAGCACGATGTTGTGAGCCTCGGCTCCCTGGGATAATGCTCTTGAACATAAATTAGAGGAGGCTTTGGACTAGGATTCCGTGTGGAGTGCTGACAGTGCAGACCCATCAACATGGGTGACTTCTAATAAAGTTTCACATCACCAAAACTGAGCTACATGATTGTCAGATCGTCTAAACCAGCAGGAGAGATAGCACCCAACGTTCCCCAACCGCTGGTTTCCATGGGCTCGGTAATAGCTTCCCTCTGCCCTCCTCCCCTCGATAAGAAGTAACCCAATGTAACCTCACATTTACCAATTCGCTCTTGTTCTCTTTCTTTCTGCAGGAGCCCGCCTGACAAAGAATGTGACTGTGACATCACAGGGATCTAATGAGATGGCTCAGTGGGGGAAACACATTGATGAGTTTACACCCTGAGTGCACATCTCCAACACTGTGGAAAAAGCTGGGCATGGCCTTGCACAGGCCTGTGACCCCGGTCAACACTGTGGGAGACGAAGACAGGGGTCACCAGGACTTGTGCCACAAGCCTAGTTCCAGGTTCAACAAGAGGCCCTGTCTCGAAGGAATACAACAGAGGGTGCCAGGGCAGGACACCTAGCATCTTCCTCTGGCCTGCACAGTTTGTCATTTGACAGTTCCTTTCCCACAGGACGTCAACAGTTTCCAGTCTCTGTTTCTTGTGGAGCAAGAGCATAAAACCAGAGGGCAATCATTCTGTTTTCACAGGATTTCCCCTCTGCTTTACAGTATTCCACTGTGTCAAGGAATGGTGGGTCTGGGCTGTAAAAGGAAACAAACACAAGGAGCGATCATAGCTACTTCTGGCTCAGCTGGTTCTCCTGGGGAAATCAGAGGGCATGCTCTATTTGAGCTGCAGGAAGATTTGCGGGATTCTGGCTGGGCCATGAGGCTTCTAGTCACCTAGTCAGCAGGCTGTTCGCAGGGAGATGAAAGCCATGGCTGTCGGGCAAAGGGCCTGTCTGGTGCCATCCTTCATGAAACTAAAGTACAGGGAAAACAAGGATCAGAGGCATTCTAGGACTTTCTCAGGGACAGCAAGTGGTCATTACCTCTAAGTCTAAGATGTCTAAGACAGAGCAGACCCATGAAGAAAAAAACAATCCCATTGTTAATGGGACAGAAATGACAAAGCCTGGCCCAGAACCAGGAGAATGTGCTCAGAGAGCTATACTTTCAGCTTATTTACAAAGCACTTCCACTTATAGTGGGGGAGGCGACAAGATCCATGCAACTGTAATCCCAAAATTTGGGAGATAGAGGCAGGAAGATCAGAAATTCAGAGCTGTCCTTCAATACATAGTGAGTTCAAGAGCCCACTGGTCTGGGTTGTGGGACATCCTGTCTCAAATCACTCCTACCCTCTTCCCACCCCAAATTATGAAATGCAGACTGTAGATCAAGCCCCATGACTGCTCCATGCAAAAAATAGAGCCTGTCACTTGTCATTTGCCTAGGGTCACCCACACCTCCACGCTCATCCCTCTCCCTGACTTGCTCACAGGGATGGGCAGCTTCTTCCTTCGGGTTTTCCTCTGCTGGAATCTTTTATAAGGAGCCTAGGAAGAGATGATGGGGCACGTATGAGGATGGAACCCACAACCTTCAAAGGGAGGGGTCTGCAAAGCACCTTAGCAGCTTGCCTGGTCCACAGACTATCCCTCTCCAAGCTCCAAGGCTTCCCACACTTATGCAAAGCATCCTGGCTGAATCTCTGAGTGCTGGAGGGGAAACTCTAAACCTCAGAGTGAAATTAAGAGACTGATTGGCCCTAGGGGAAACGAGACAAGAACTTGCCTGGGGTGAACCACTGGCTTGAAGCTGTTTACCCACATGAGTCATGGCTTTATCCACTCAAGAAGGAATGTCCCTCCCCACCCCCAAAAGGGCCTCAGCTCATCTGGAAGACTGGCCTGGTTACATAGCCAAAGGAACAAGAGGCAGAGAGCAAGAGATGGGGGTGATCGCTTACCAAAGAAACCGCAACCACCTTCCGCCAGCCTGGGTGGGGCCTGCCTCTCTTTTAACCTGTCAAACTGCTTGTCAGCACCTCCATTTCCTGCCAGCACTGAGAGGAGACCTTTGTGTGCCTAACAGGAGACCGTGCCCCCCAATCCCATCTCTTCTCTCTCGGGGAAGACAGCAATGATCTTTTGGCTTGTCCCCAACAAAATGTTGTTAAATCCCAGGGGCCAGCCACCGTATGTGTTAGTGACCAGGGAAACAAAGAGCCGCAAAGGTTGGCATGGGGCGCCTGTCCTTGTGGAGTTGGTAGTCGGCAAAGATCAAAGAATCATTACAGAGAGCATTCCCCAGTGGCAGGGGTTCTAGCTAAACTGTCCACTGCTATAGAGTTAAGACCAGGACAACTGTCTGGAATATGACAATCAAGTAATAGCTGTCAACCATGATTATTTGTCTGTTTGCTTCTTTATTGATACAGGGTCTCACTATGTAGACCAGGCTGGTCTGGCACTCAGAAGTCCACCTTCCTCTGCCCTTCAAGCACTGAGGTCAAAGGCATGTGCCATGCCTGGCTCTGCCGGTCTTCTTGATACAACAGTTAAGCTTTGAGTCTGTCTCTCTCAGGAGCTCTTACTGCTGTTTAGGGACAAGAAGTCTTCTTTGCAGGAGTGATGACCCAGCTGACATCCACGGGGTGAACAGGAGGCAGGTAAAGACAGGATGGGCATCTTGGGAGTGTAGTCTGGGAGCTAAGAGCAGCAGGGGAAGGCCCTGAAGCAGAAGGAAGGTCCTTCGGTGAGGGGCTCACTGGAAAAGGTCTTTGGAAAGGGGGAACAGGGTCTGTGTGAAGAGGAAAGAACAGAGGGTCCTAGTGGCAGAAAGAGAATGTTAGAGTGTACGGTAGGGACCTTGTGGCCAGACTCTCTTTGCCATCACAAGGTCAAAGGGCCACTAGGAAAGCACATGAGTGAGAGTCCAGCTGTGTGTGGCTGTTGAGAGCTGATGGCTTTGTGACAGCTGAGGCTGGATTGGAGAGTGATGGATTTCTAACGTACTGCCAAGTTCACCTTCACTTCGCTGTGTAATGTGGTTCATTTAACAAATGCCAGTATCACATGACAGCTTACCAGATGCCAAGCTAAAGGCTCAGAAAATATCAGCGCACTCTGTCCTCACCGTGGCCCTGTGATAGAGGTGCCTCCATTAGCCTGTTTAAAAGATGGAGCATCTTGGGTAGGGTGTTCAAACCAAGACTGTAGGTGACACTGTGACAGTCTTCCTCAGTTCCTGGGAAAAATGGAGAGCTCCAGAAACCCACATGTGCCTGTGGAGTGAGGAGGAAGAGCATGGAGAGGAGGAGAAGGAGGTGGCAGCTGGTCTAGTTATGGCAGCTGAGGAAGACAGATGGGACAGGAGCAAAAGGCAGGCAGCTGTCAGGGGGTCTGAAGAGCCAGCCGCCCTGAGGCAAGCAGTGCTAGCACGAAGACAAGGTCCCTTGTCCCTGCTTAGCTGCCGTCTGGACCTCTGTCCACGTGGCCTCAGGTCCTTTCAGCTTGCCCTCCACTGGATTATCTGCTTTATGGATGCCTCTTTCTTGGTAACTCTGGAGATGAAGTCAGTGGAAGGTGCCTTTGGGAAGGCATGAATTTTAAAGGTATCTTCAACAGCTCCCTAGATTGGTGTTTATAGAGTAGAAACTATAGCAAATTATTTTTCTTTAGAATTTTGTAGTCATTACTTCTTTGCCTCTTGTTTTCCAGGTTGCTATAGGGAAGTCCACCCTTGATTAGTAGTTTGGCTGGGTATAGAAATCCTGTCAAAACCAGATTGCAGAGTGTTGAGTGCCACCCTGGGTTCTGTTTTCCTTCCTTTCCCCAGTTCCTCCATTGGCCTTTAGGTTTTTGCTGGCCTCACACTCCCTCTGTAGCCAAAGAGAACCCTGAACTACTGACCCTCCTGCTTCGACCTCCAAGGTATTGCCTTCCCAGGCAGGATCCAGCACCCCGTTTCTCTGACCTGTTATATATGGCTTTGTTGCTATTATTTGCTCCCCCACCCCTTTTTTTCTTGGACGCTTTTAGCATCTTCTCCTTGTAGTTGAAATTTCACAATCTGCCTTGACATGGGCCTTCTGCCCTTTGTTGAGTTGAGTGTGCAGCAAATTGAGACTAGTTAAAAATGATTTCAGTCCTGGGAACTTCCATGAGTACCGCACGGGTTCCACCCCACACTAGCTCTCTCTCTACTGTTTTCTTTCTGGAACTTGGTATTCAGATGTTAAATGCCCTGGATGTGTGATACCTTTTTTAAAAAATCTTTCCTGTTTTCTATCTGTTATTTTTTTTTATTTTCTGAGTATTCCTTGCATTGGTGTGTGTGTGTGTGTGTGTCTTTGTACATGCACGTGTGTACAAAAGTGTGTGCATGTATGTGTGTATTAATAATAGGGTCTCACACTGCTCAGGCTATCCTCACTACCTACCTGAAGAGAATATTGAACTTCTGACCCTACTAAGATGACAGCTGTGCACCATCACATCTGGTCTATGAGGTGTTGGGGACTGACAGGCCTATATGTGGTAGGCAAGCACTCTATCAACTGATCTACATTCCCTGGTTCCCCCAATATTGTTTTAGATGGAATCTCATGTAGCCCATGCCAGCCTGGAGCTTGTTATGAAGTCGAGGCATAGTTGAACTCTGTGTGCACTGTCCAAAGTGTTCTAAAACATCAAATGCTTGAATCCCCACAGCAGCTCTTTGAAGAAAGTATTCACACTAACCTCAGAGCTGACCAGAAACCTGATTCCCAGAGAGGACAAACACTTTGCCCAAGATTGCCCAGCTTGTAGGGCTTCAGGAAGGATATAGTTATAGGCACACTGACCCTAGAGACATCCCTGCTTAGCCTCCAGGAACCTCAGTTTCCCCATCTATATGACAGCAAGTGATTTCATTCAGAAAGTTGCTTTGAGAGAGAAATAGGGGAACACGTGCAAGGCCTGTACAGAAAAGGCCATGCGTAGATATGACTGTCCTTATTATTGCTGTGTGTCTGTCTGTATGTGAGCCTAAGTGGAGGTCTCCCAGTGCACATGTGGAGGTCAGCCGATAGCTCCTAAGTTGCCTTCTTTTACACAACGTTTGGCCTCTGTTTTTTGAACCTGTCAGCTATTTGAGAGCCAGAAGTGCTGCTCCAGGCCCAAGCTCAGAAGGAGTGTTTTCTCATTCTACTGCGGGTTCCCAGGGTGGAGCTCAGGTGGTCAGGCTTGCCTAGCAAGCACTTTTACCTGCTGAGCCATCTTACTGGCCCTGGTTTTTACCATAAAACATTCCCACTGTTGGTCTTTAGGCAGGCTGCAGTGTGGGCCTACCTAAAGGCCTCTGACAGCCATGAATCTCCATGGTTGTGTGAGATGAGCTGCAAAGTTAAGGTGACCATTAACTCAGAGAAGCAAGATGAGGTAGGACAATGGTGGGCGGACCTGGAGGAGCGAGGAAAACTCCAGGAGGCTGGATCTGCAGTGCAGGCCCCTAAGTGTTACTTCTGTGAACCCAAATAGCTGTGAAGCTCTGAAAAACAGAGCCAAACTAACATGCAAAGGGACACATGTAACCACTTACAGGCCAATTAATACTGGTGTGAGGAGAAGACCACAGGGAAGGAAGGCAAAGGGTGGGAGCAAGCAGAGAGGGAGGCCACTCTTGCAGGCCCAGGGCTGAGATGGTTATTATGTGTCATCGGGAAACTTAAGCAGAGGGGAAAACAAGCCCCGATCAAAGGCCCTTTTGTCAAGTTCTCCAGATCAACAGATGACAGACTTTGCACTCCGAGCTCTGCAGCAAGGCCAGGGCAGCGGAGAGGGATTTGTGGGGACTTTCTTCTTCTGTGCAGCTGCCACGTTGCAGGACTTGCCACTCTGAAAGTCCAGCTGGCTGAAACCACTTGAGAAAGGTCTGCCTTCCCCGGTGCTTTTTGGAGGGGCAGTGGGGTGAAAACTCTGAACCCAGAAGACACCCAGAGCTTTTCTCATCCTATGGCCCCTGTGGTGCTAAGGATCCCTGGAACCCAAGCTCATCTGCTGTCACTCCAGTCCCCACCTGGGGCCTCCTGGTGGCCCTCCGTGGATCGCAGAGGGAAAACTGATCTCCAAAGCTGGCTTTGAAGTCCTTGACGTCCTGTCCCCCATCACCTAAGGGCTCATGTACCAGTCACGCCAGGTGGCAGAGGCTCTCCCCAAATGAATATTTCTCTTTTGTCTCCACATCACTGTCTTCCCTGTCACCTTCTCTGTCCTGCCTCCTACAGGTCCCCTCCAAGGTCAAAGAAGGTCTCAAAGCTGTGTGTGACCCCTAGACCTCCAAACACAGCCTTCAAGCACTTATGCCACTGGGGGCCCTGCCCACCCCTTGCTCTCTTTCTGCACTGCCAGGGTGTGGAGGCCCACATGGTGCCTGACACAGAGAAGGAACTGTCTAGTATGTGGACATAGGAGCAAGATAGACAGTGCACCAAAGTGTGGGAAATCGTAAAATGAGTTCCAATGACAACCATATCTATTGTTACTAGTTCACATTCCTTACCCCTCATAGAATGGTGACTGTGTCTAACGGTTATGCTCTAATAAAGGACAT
This sequence comes from Dicrostonyx torquatus, assembly GCA_028555095.1. Taxonomy (NCBI): domain Eukaryota; kingdom Metazoa; phylum Chordata; class Mammalia; order Rodentia; family Cricetidae; genus Dicrostonyx; species Dicrostonyx torquatus. Next base: position 654,946 of record JAQHUG010000010.1, read on the forward strand.
GGGATATTCCTCTTGTGGTCTCATTGTGGTATATACAGCAAGGGAAGGAAGATGTCAGTCTTACAGCTCCGGTACTTTATAAATGTCATACGGAGTCTGGAAGAAGATTCTCTGCACTGGCTTTTAAATAAGCAGTCCTGTGCTGGAGGCCCATGTGGCAAAGAGTTGTGGAGGGGAGACTTTGGAGCTCAAGGGATGGTCCCCAGCCCACCCAAAACATAAAGCCAAGACCCTCTCTTATGCAGTCACAAAGGAATGAGTCATCCACACTGCCTATCAGGGCTGCAAAGGAAGCCTCTTCTCTCCTGAGTCCAGCCTCCCCCAGTGAGCTTGCCTTCTGCCTAATGCTGGATTGCAGCCCCCTGGGGCCTGCTGGGAAGACTCCATTGAGTTACCTGATCTCTGAATATCAGGACAATAGGGAAGGATAAATGCCTACATTGTCTAAAGTTGCTCTCTTATTAGTAATTTGTTGCCCAATAATGAACAAACCTATAGAGAAAACATTCTCAAAGATGTTTTCTTCGGAAGTGGGGCTGTGGCTCAGTCAGATCCATGCTTGCACAGCTAGGGGAAAGCACCAAGCTCAATCCTAGTACTTTAATTGGGTGTGATCATACGAGCAATAATCCCAGCACTCGGGAGGTAAGGTAGGTGGATCGGGAGTTCAAGGTCATCCCGGCTACAAATCAGGTTTGAGCCCAGTTTGGGCTATTCGAAACCCTGCCTCAAAAAGATGAAAACTTCCTTTTTGATCTGGAAGGCTGCTCCACTCTGATGAGCTGGTCAGTTTGCAACTTTGGGCTGCCCAGTGGAAGCAGAGCCGTCCTAGGAAAGATTGAGAAGGAGAGGCCACACTCAGATATGGGACAGGAAGAGCCCTTGCCTGATGTCAGACTTCCAGCCATCAGAGATGCAGTCACCAGGCGGTGGTCGGGGTGACCTTGCAGCACAGTGCTACCTGTAACACCAGTCCTGGGCATGGGTGAGTTCCAGGATTCCCAGCCTATGAAGGGACCATCCACCAAGAAACCACTCCAAACTCTGTGTTCTCCTAACTGTTCAGCTACTCCCTTTCTTGGCCAGTCATACGCCGGTGTTTAAGCACTTTTAGGATCACTTATGATAAAAGAGAGATATGCGTTAGGGGTAAGAGACAGGGATAGAAAGCCATCCTAGGGTCCCTCATTTACACATTTCTGTCATAGTCGCATGCCCTAGGGTGCTCTGTTCCATGCATGTGCTTCAGGTAGAGTAGAGCCCTCGTCCGCTGGGTCACCCCATTGAAGACTGTCTGCCAGTCAGAATCCCGAGTCCCCAGCTACTCTAATTGACTCACAGATAAAGTACGTGCAAAGGGGGAGAAGTCAGATGTTCCCCAGGGGGCCTCTGGGAGTGTTAGGATTGAGTTTGAGAAGTTTGAAACTGCAGTGGCTGGCTTGAAGACAGACAGACAGAGAGAGAGAGACAGAGACAGAGACAGAGACAGACAGAGAGAGAGACAGGCAGAGAGAGAGAGAGAGAGAGAGAGAGAGAGTTTAAGGTCTTGAAAGGAGAGGCTAACCATGTTAACCATGATTCCAGCCAGCTCTGAAGCCATCTGTATTTATTTGACCTAATAAGTTACCTTTTTACTTAAAATCGTTTGGATTGGGTTTCTGACACTTAACTCATTTAGAGTTATTTGATCTTAGCCTGTAATATTAGCTCTGGGTCTCCTGGAAGACAGGGTGAAAAGAGACCTATGTTGAAGCACAAAGGTCTCCTTCTCCAGGACCCGCAGGCCTAAACGACCGAACAGAGAGCCTTTTCTCAAGCGTGCAAGCCCTTCTTTGGCATCAGCAGCCTGGAGCTGCGTTTTCCACAGATGTTTCAGCACTGACGCACGCACATTCTTCCTGTGCCTGGCTGCCTTGAGGGCAAAACATCTACGAAAGGCACGCAGCAGATATGGATCGCCAGTCACTGCTCACAGTGAAGACCTCCAGCTTCCCGACCAGAGGTATGTAGGCCGCAGGCCTCAGCCTGTCATATCTTCCCTGGTTCTGGGGCCCTCAGACACATGCCCCAAAAGGCTGTCCCTAGGTGCAACTCCAGTTCACCATTGCCTTCGTTAGAAGGTTGGTGTTTCCTTGCAAGGGACTACAAAGCCATATTACACTCGATGCTAAATAAACAAACGCTTGAGTCTGTGTTTTACTGGTTCCATACCATCTGCCATCTGGTTTGGGGGAGCAAGGAAAGCTGTGGTTTTGTTGGGTTTGTGTATATGTATGTGTTGCTGTTGTGGAGTTTGTTTTTTTAAGTTTTTTTTTTTTTTCTCTTTTCCTCCATGAAAATTCTCCGAGGTTGAATGCTGGCATCACTAAGGGACTGCTTCAAAAGTCCTCTAGTTTCCCGCATCTCTACACTCAGCTAAATGTTGGAGGCTGGTCTGGGTCCCCATCTGCTAGGCAGCCTGTTGTGTGAAAATGAGATCTATACATACGCGGGGCTTCTCGGGCTCTCTTCCAAGATCCAAGGGATCATTGTGAGTGAACCGCGAGTGGTGGCTAGTGAATATGGACCCAAGGCAGCCAGAACGGGCAAAAGTGGGAGGGAACACGCGATAGGAGAACAGAAGAAGCCTGTCTTGACAGCAGGCCCATCAGGGCGCACTGGCTCTGACTTCAAGATCTGAGTTGTTGGGGGGGGGACTTGGAATGGCAATGCTCCAGGGGCTGAATGGATACTAATCCCAGGCCTGTTTGGAATCTTTAATTTGGGAAGATGCCTGGGGGCAGGGGTGAAGGTGAAGGAGGTGGGGTGGGGTGGCATGCATTGTGTCGTGGGGATGGGATGCACTATATATTGAGAGTAGGGGTGTAAGGTGCACTGTATGATGGGGTGAGGTGCATCACAGTGTGATATCCATTGTGTATTGGGAGTAGAGTGAAACTCAATAGGATGGCTGGCGAGTCCAGCTGTCTAAAAAAGGAGGAAGTGTTCTCTGAGCATCAGTTTTTGTAACCCTTCTCCCGGACTTCCACTTCCTTATCTATCAAACAATTGCAGAGGTGGGCCTGGATTTCTCCTCAGGACCCGATGAACTTGGAATTTGACTGAGGCTGGCTAGGTGGGGCCCAGCACACAAGAGCTGAATGAGAGAGTGGCTGCCACTCTGCCATCCTCTCATCTGAGCCTGACCAGTGAAGCCAGATTTTCCCCCACCCCCGTTCTCAGTGCAGGCCCAGTTTGTAAGTCTGGGGGTTTGGTTGTTTAAATATGAAATGCCTCGTATTTCCCTACTAGCAGCTGATGAAACTATTGAAAACGATTCTGGTCAAGTAAGACTTGTCTGTAGCCCTTGGACGGCACCCTGAATCTCCGGTTGGTGTCTTCCATGGAGGAACTGGATCATACTGGGGAGAACCATGGTCCAGTACCACCACGTGTGGCCTTGATGAGAGCTGAAGTGGCCCAGACCAGGCTAGACAAGCTGGTCCTGCCCTGTCCTGTAAGAACTGTGGCTGATGTGTCAATCTTCAGGAGCTGGCACCTCCAGGCTTGGTGTATGGAGCTATAAGGCCTTCCCCAAAGGTGCTGCCCTGATACCCAGACATGAGACAGCAAGGGTGAGGTTCCAGGTCTCTGCAGAGCGCACATCTATACACAGCCATCATCTCTATTTCAAAAGTACCAATGAGCTCTACATGGCTGTGTGCTGTCTGTGTACATGTGACCACATCACACACCTATGCACACATGGCATCCCTGTGAACCTCTGACTTACACCTGTGCATGAGTGCGGTGCACACCTGGATGGCAGTCTACTCCCTCCTGTCCACCATTGCCAGTTAGCAAGTTGGTACCTGATATGAAGTGACATTAAGGGGACCCATCTCTAGCTACATGTTGTCCCTCTTGGGATAGTGACCAGCCCTCACTGTCTCAGCACCCAGAGAATTTTCACATGACTTTTCTCTGGATTTTGCTGTGCTGAGCTTTCTTTCTAATCCTGCTTCGGAGACATCCTTGGGTCATTTGACATTCACAGTGAAGAAACACAATTGAGAATTCTGCACAGCAGGAAAACCTATCCCATTGCAAATCATGTGACCAAAACAACAAAGAGTCCTCCATTTTCCCCTTTAATAGACCACATGTATGTGATATGAAGCCATTATACTATATGTCCTATATCTAAAAATAAATACAGATTAAATCTTAAGGTGACTTTAAAACAACCAGACAGGCAGGAGCCCAGGTCTCCCCGAGACTGCCATCTTGCCATGTGATCTTGGACATACCCTCTGAACTTGGCTGGCCTAAGTCAAGCCCCTCAGTCCTGCTCATCTCATCCCTGCAGGGCAAGGGTGAGGGTTAGGTGAGCATAGTAAGAATTCACTACCAAAACGTCTCAGGGAAGCAAATTGCCCTAAAACCCAAGAAGTTACAGGAAGGAATCACATGAACTCCACTCCAGTATGAGGACAGACTGTGGGGTCTCAGAAAGAGTTGCTCACGCACTGCTCGTCTCTGGGTCATCAAGCCTAACACAACACTGTAGAAATGGTACCCTGTACCCTGTGGCTGTGGAGGTCACACAAGCCATGTTACCCAGAACAGGCTGGGCAAGCTTCCACAGAGTTCTTCCACCCACCACCCCCTAGATCACTAAACCAACCCTATGAAGAAGGACTGGTTCCCTGACAAATTGGGGAACTGAGGCCCAGCTACATGGAACTTCCTGGAAAAGGTGGGTTGATGGAGAGGTTTTCTTCCTGAAACACAAGGGCTCTCAGGGACTTGTAAACCCTTTTGAGGGACAGTCAGGCTAGAGAAGCAGAGGGTCTCTCTGAGGAAACCATGAGGCAGTTAAAGAAAATAACCAGCTAATTTGCTGCTCAGTCAGGCGTGGGCCTATCTCACATTCTAAAACTGAGGTAACGTATGAAGTGATTTAAGACCCAATGGAGATAAAATGGAGTTTAATTGCTTCGTGTTATTTTATTTTCTGTGACATTCAGGCAAGACATCCCTACTCCACTCCCACCTACATCAGAAATGCTCTCTTTCCTCTGTATGCACTAGAATCTTCCCAAGCATACCTATTCCTCCCTGACTCTGGGACATTTGAGCATGATGAGCAGGTTTCAGGGAGTCCTGGGCCCCTCAACATGAACAGACTTTCAGGGGCAAAGAAAGGAAGGTAGTTAAAACATGTTCATTCTGTCTATCTATCTATTATCTATCTGTCTATCTATCTATCATCTATCAATCAATCATCTATCTTTCTTCTATCTTCCTCTCTCCCCCCATCTCTCTCTCTCTTTCCCTCTCTCATCTCTCACATGCACATGTGCGCGTGCGCGTATACACACACACACACACACACACAGAGAGAGAGAGAGAGAGAGAGAGAGAGAGAGAGAGAGAGAGAGAGAGAGAGAGAACCACATCCAGTCTGGGCTGGCCCCAAGCAGAAAAAGCCATGGTGAAGGGTGACTACCCCACCCAGTAAATCAAGATGTGGGATTCAAACCACTTCCTCCCTCAGCTTCAGGTCAAGAGCATCATATATCTGCTCTTGGCAAATGCATAAAACCTCAAGGGGGCGGAGTTGTTGCTTCCAGGACACAAGTGCAGAAACCCACTCAGACGACAGGCTGTACCTCCATGGACACAGCTAAGGAGAGGCATCGGCCAGGGTGAAGTTACAGATCGGTTCTCCTCATGGAACAGGCCCACTGGATGCCATTCTCCAAAGTTCCAAGAGCACAGAGGTCTGTAGGCCACAGTCCTTGAACAAAATAAAACAAGGTAACTGCTCAGAATTGAATGTTTCTAGTGTTTTCATCTGTGCTTCTGGAATAATCTGCACCCATTTCCTAGACCTGAGGTTCTATTCTATGTCTACCTGTGGGGACCTTTCATCAAGCCAGACACTCTATCCACAAGGCTGGAGCACATAGTAAGAGGTTCAGGCTTGGGCTGGGGAAATGGCTCAGTTAGTAAACATAGTTTACCCTGACATAAGCCTGATGCTCTAACGCCCGTCCCTGGAACCCACGTAAAGTAGAAGGAGAAAACCAACCCACAAAGTTGTCTCTGACCTCCACACACATTGTAGCCTGGGCATACACACAAATAACAACAACATTAATCACAGCAATAAATTTTGCAGGGGTCCTGGCCTCCACTTCAGTGAATATACCACAGAACTCTTTGTTTGATGGCCAGTAGACCTCAGCGCATGGAAGCCTCTCTCAGCCACTGATGGTCGCTCATTCCCTTCTTCTCCCTGTTCACCCATTCTCTCTTAGGGAAGGCACCTAAAAGACTCAGCCAAGGCTCTTAGTTTTAGGTGCTGATGCCACTAAGGCCCCTTCCACCTGAGTTCCTACCCCCTTGGGGGAACTTATGATGCTATTTTGATGAGTTGGCCCTGCCTGCCTGCTGTGCAGGGGTCCCAGACTGTCATTCTCTCACTGCAGACAACAGGAAGCTAATGACCTAAACTGAAGCCACCTTGTGGCACTCCCCAGTCTCAGCTATGATCTTGATGTCTGTGAGGGCTTAGGAGCAGGAACCAGTCATTTCTTTCCTTCGATCCCATCTGATAGGTAGGTGGGAGAGCCTAGTGGGGAGGGGTGGAGATCTTTCCAGGAACATCCCATGCAAGGACTAGAAACACCAAAATTGACATCACAGCAGTCATGAACAGAATCCATGTTTCCAAGTTCTGGGTCCAGTGTGCTCTCTGTACCCTGGAAACAAGAAGTTAATCTCACAGCCCGAGATGAGGAAGTGCACCTTCCACATCAGAGACATTTCCAGGGTGGAGGGAGGAATCTCCACTTGATAGGTCTCTAGGGAGAAAGAAAGATTGTGGCAGGAAGTAACTCAGAAAAAAAAGAAAGAAAGAAAGAAAAAAAACCAACAGCTTGAGTTGGGGAGAAAAGACCAGAATCAAGTCTGCCCTGCCCTCAATCATTTATCAGCCAGCTAACATCAGCTTTGTGGCACTGCCTCCCAGGACCTCCGTGTCTTCCCTGGTACTCGAGAGTCACTGGTGCAAGTTACCTCCAGCCTAAGAAGTCACAAAATGGGGCCTAGAAAGTAGTTTGGAGTTGGTCACTTTCAGTAAAGTTGCCACATGACTAGGGGCAAACAGCATTATACAACTCCAGATGAGGTGTTAAGTCCCTGTTGAAGTCCAGCATGAAGGACACCTCTCCCTCCAGAACTGGGGCACACGGGTCTACTGTGGTCGGAGGGTCTGGGCTGAGGCTCCACCAACTGTAAACTAGGGGCCTTGGCATGTTGTGTACTATTTCAGGCCAACCTTCATTTGCCCAAGAGCAACTCCACTTCCGGCACAGGGTCACAGGATTTTAAAGATTTGAGTGCCTAGCAAAGTAGGGCTCAGTCACTGGGTGCAGGGATGGAGGCTGGAAACTTAGGGAATGCCCAGATACTCCTTTGGTTGATTAGCAGTCTCAAGGGAAAGAGATCTTGCAACTGGCTCAGAAATACCGTCCCTGTCTCTCTCTCTCTCTCCCTTCCCCTCTCTCTGAAACAGAAACAAATCCCAGTCCTCCTGGGCTTCCCCAGGCACATGAAAAGCAGCAGGTGCAGCCTCTACTGTACATCACATCTGGGGAATGCAAACACTACACAGCACAGTCTCTTGTTCCAGCAGCATCGGTTCCTGGGTTACTCTCCAATCTTGCAGTAGCAGTGCCCACAGGTTCTGGTAACTCCTGGAGCTCCTTTTGGGGTGGCTGGCCCCTTCTCAGGAACTCAGAGAGCCCTGAGAAGGAGCACTGAGGAGTGTGTACTGCTTGTCCCTTAGAGGTTGGCATTTTAGAGGTCCCTTGTTGGACAGAGTGCAGGAGATGGAAGTGAATAACAGGTTCCTAGATGAGGTGGGACACAGGCCATCCCAGAAAGGCCTCCTCCCTGCAGCTGGATAAAGACAAGGAAGTCATTTCCTCTCTCTGGGCCCCAGCTTTTCTACAGGAAATGAGGTGCTAGCCTTAAGCAAGATCTCAGAGCCCCTCCAACTATGGGGTACTGCTGAACGTCTTTCAACTGGCTTAGCTGGTCACTTCTCAGGCTTCAGTACTGTTCAGAAAGCACAGACCTCAGCCTATGCCCCAGGCACCTGTGTTGAGCCACGAGGAGATGGCACTGTCTCATTTTCCATTGACACAGTAGAGCTCAGGGCCTCATGATAGGACATGTGTCTACACACGAGTTTAAACACAGATGGTTTCAAACTCCAAAATAGTGCTATCAGTCCTTCCAGGGAGTTCCAGGAAGGTTCCGGAAAGGAAGAGGATGCCTGACATGTGAGCGGATATGAGAAGGTAAAGACTGAGAAGAAGCCAAACAAAAGGGAAGTGACTGTTCATAGCTCCAGGGAGAGCGACAGAGAGATCTCAGAGAGACAGGGATCTCAAAGAGACAAGCCAGAGACTCAGTACGGGAGATGCTAAAGAGCAGCCTAGGAGTTGGCCCTGTGTCCTGTAGATATGAGAAGTGTGCAAAGGTTCTAGGCAGGGGAGTGACCACAGCAAATCTTTGTTTCAGACAACGCATGCCGACAGAGACATAGGCCCACAGACCAGCCCAGGCCGTGCATGCCATCTAAAGAGATCTTTTCTTTGTACTGTTATTTCTTTACTTTTTTTTTTTTTGAGCTACAATTCATAGACATAATCCAATTTCCTTTTCCTTCCAAATTCATCTCTGTGCTTCAGAAGAACCAAACTCGTTTGTAGAACTGCTCTTCCCTACCCTAACACTCCCCTCCTGGCCACACACCCCACTCCCTTCCCATGCCCCATATCCTCAGGCTCAGGATTCTTGGACTCACCAGGCCCTCTGGTCTTTCAGTTCACCCCTTCTTGTCTCTTTTCTCTTGTGTTCCTCTCACCCACTCTTTACCCATGCAGAAGACTCCTGCTGATCCTCCAAGACCCCGTCCAACCCGTTTCCTCCTAGAAGCCATCTCCCCACTCTGGACTCTTTTGTCTTGATACTATCTACCACGGCTGCACTGGGTCATCTCTGGTCTTGGGTCTTGCCCTACCACTCACTGACACCTTTAGCCTGAGTCCTGGGAGCCTGAAGGAGAGAAAGCTCGGCATGTGGTCTGTGCCTTTTAAAGATACAGGGTGTAAGTTGGCAGACATTTGCTTCTCAGTCCTGTGTCCCAAGGGGCAGCTCGATCTAGGTCAGGCTCCCAGTCGCCTGGCTTTCCCTCCTGTTGGTCATGAGATTTATGGCAAGGTTGTTGCCTTTTATAATGTAATGGCCTCCATTAAAATGTGTTACATGGAAATAGGCTAATTAGGTGTGTCAAATAAGTCACCATTCCCTCAGAGTGGCCAGCCCTGCCCACACGGTGGTGCCTCATTACCTGGGGAGGAAGGGTGGTGCAAAGACATCTAGGTTTCACATTGTCCCCCCTCAGGCCTCTGCATGAGTCCTGAGCACCATTTACTTGTTTCTGAGGCTGCCCTGGGTTCCATGTGAGATGCCACTCCCAACAGGTCTGTCCACCTGTCCCAGTGTGGGTTGAAAGACTGGTTCATTTGATTCTTTCTGGGCCCTTGAGAAGATGGAAGATGTCCGCATCTCCATTCCAGGAGAGACTCTACTAGTGGACTGGGAGGAGTTTAGCTTGGGCAGGAAATCTGTTTATGACTTGTTCATGTGCTCTTTTTCTTCCTTCCTTCTTTCCTTCCTTCTTTCCTTCCTTCCTTGCTTGCTTCCTCCCTCTTTACCCTCCTTCCCTCACCCACCCCAACCAAGACAGGGCCTGATGTAGACCAGACTAGCTTCAAACTATCCATGTAGTAGTTGAAGAAGACCTTGAAAGTCTAACCCTCTACCTCCCCAGGACTAGGATCACAGAGGCGTACCACCATGTATAGTTTATGCGGTTCTGGGAATCAAAGCAAGGATTCATGCATGAACTCTTCCAACAGAGCTGTGTCCCTAGCTCCCTTCTCTCCCTGGGTCCCCCGGATGCAGTAGTCCTGTGGGAGGTGTGCAATTCTGGGATGCCCAGAGCATCTGCCTTCTTCAACAGAGGGATTCTGAAAAGACCCTTTGGCCAGAGAAACCCCTATAATTACTTAGATGGCACGCGATCACCAGGCTTCCTCCCACTGGGTGAGCTGCTCCTGAGAGAAGTTCCCACACCCAAGTGGGAACATTCCGGTTTCTCTCCACTTTGGGGGACCTTGTCTTGATGACTGTTGCTTGTCTTGGTTGCTGTTGCTCTGATAAAATACCCAGACAAAAGCAACGTGAGGCAGAAAGGGCCATGTGATGTTCTTGGTCATCGACTTGACTACATCTAAAATTAACTAAGACCCAGGCTGCTGGGCACACCTGTGAGGGACTTTCCTTGCTTGGGTCATTTGAAGTGGGAAGACCCACCTGAAATCTGGGCCACACCAACTGGTGGCAGCCTTATAAGGAACATGGGAGAAGGAATATCTTGTTCTTTGCCTGCTTGGCCTCACACTCACATGCATTAGAACCTACTTTTTGGAGATTCTGGTGTGTGCTGAAGACCAGCTGAGATATCCAGCCTCATGCACCAAACAACTATTGCATTCCTGGACTTTCCATCAGGAAAAAGTCACTATTGAAATAGTTGGACCACAGCCTGTAAGCCACTATAGCAAACACACACACACACACACACACACACACACACACACACCAATTTATAATCCATTCTTTTAGTTCTGGTTCTCTAGAGAACCTGACTAACACAGGTTATTTTGACCAGAGGGTAAAATACATCACAGTGGGTAAGTCAAGGCAGCAATTGCTTGGAGCAGCTGGTCACATGGCATCTACAATCAGGAAGCAGAGACTGAAGAACGCTGCTTCTCAGCTCCTGTTCTCCCTTTATACACCCAGGACTCCAGCCTAGGGGATGACACCACCCACAGTGGACAATCTTTCCAAACAAGACAACCCCTCACGGGTATGCCCAGAGGCCCATCTCCAAGGTAATAGATTCTAGATCTCACCAAGCTGGCAACTAAGATTAATTATCATAGGTGCCTGAATGAAACAAAGAAATAAAAAGGAAAGGCAACATGACTGCTCCTAGGAGTATGGAGGAGGAGAAAGTTTACTGTAAATAGTGGGAGGCAGGGACCTGGACATCTAGAAGAGTCCAGAGTAGACATGTCTGGACTGTACTGGGCCATGTGGGGACACAGAAAGGGGAAGGGATAGAGAAGAGAAGGGAACCAGGAGTAACAGCCAGGAGGTTCAAAAATACAAAAAGAGCAGGTAACCAAAATGGTTGAATTATATAGGGAAGGGCAGTCCAGCCCCCTGGACTGGTGCGTTTAGGGTAGGGGACAGAGTATGCCAGCCAGGAGGGTCCTATGGCAGCATGGACTGAGGGATACAGGGAGAATCTGAAGTCAGGTCCACCTTGATATGTTAACTAGGCACCTCAGACATTTGTCCCAGGGTTGAAACCAAACCATACTCTCACCCCAGTCTGCTAGACTAAACCTATTCTTCAATGCCCAGATAAATCCCATTACCCAAATCTCCTCAGCTCTTTGAAAGCAAACTGAATACAAGCGAAGTTCAGAATAGATCTTTGGGTTGACAGCAGGATTCCAGGCTCACAGGAGTTCCATGTTAAAATTAGGCAGGTTTATTCCCCCAAAGGACTTCTCAGGGTGATCTGCCCATTCATGCTTATTGGCAATCCTTTAGCAAAAGTGTAGCAGCTTGGCATGTCTGTTCTTGGGGGCACCCACCCCACTCTTTGCTCTCTGGCCTTACAGAGCCTCTTACAGACCGTCCTGCATGTATTTTCAAGTGGTAGGCTTGTCTCATGACCTCCGGTGACAATCAGACAGTCAACTCAAGTGTACTGTCCAGCCGGCCAAGCAAGGATCTGTTGGTTTTCTCTTGTGTTTCTGTCACTGCTATGAAAAGAGTGGCTCCTTGTAGCCACTGTCCTACAAGACAACAGGAGGCGACTGATGCCTGATTCCTAGATGGAAGAAAATTTGTCCCAGTCTATTTGCTGGGGCTGGCAATGAGAAGGCCTGGAGCCCACTGATTACTTTAGCAGTCACTGATGGCATTATTGCTGCTTTATCAAAAAAAAACCACAGACCTTAACACAGTATATATCATGCTAGAGAGATAGACCAGAGAGTTGGGCATCCATGAGGACCCAAGTTCTATCCCTAGAACCCTCACTTAAAAGAAGAGGAAAGGAAAAGTCGGGCATGCTAAACGTGCTTATAATCCCAGGGCTGGGAAGGTAGAGACAGGTGGATCTCAGAGACTCAATGGCCAGCCAGTTTAAATGAACTGGCAATTTCTAGGTCTCAGTGAGAGACCCTGTCTCTAAAACACAAGGTGAAGAACACACAGAGAACAACCCCGTGGCCACATAGACAGACAGACAGACAAAAGCATGCACTAATCCATTTATTCACTTATCATTCTGGAGAGCAGAAGTTCAAAACCAAAGAAGTTCCAGACTCAAGTCAAAGACAGAGCAAAACTGGATTCTCCTGGAGGCGCCAGGGAAAAGCCTCTCCCTTGCCTTCCTTATCTGCCAACAGTCACCTGTTCTCCTTGCCCCAAGGCCCTTTCCTCTGTTTTTGAAGTTTTTCACTCTAATTTGCCTGCTTCTCTCTCTTTGGCCCTTCCACCTCCGTGTTCTGAACACATGCAGATGCATCCAGGACCACAAAAATCAGCAACATTAGGGCTAGGGAGATGGCTCTGTCAGTAAGGCACATGCCTTCCAAGCCCAAGGACTTGAGTCTCCCCTCCAGAACCTGTGTGAAAAAGCTAAGCATGGACACATGCTTGTGATCCCACCACTAGGGAGGTGGAGACAGACAGATTCCTGGGCCTCAGTGGCCAGCCAGCCTAGCCTAATGGAGAAACTCTAAGCCAATGAGGGAGACCCTGACTCAAAAGCCAAGGCAGATAGCCTTCCTGAGACTGACACCTTAGGTCGCCATCCAGCTTCTGTGTCATGAACACACACATGCTCACACGCACAAACATACATACACACAAAGCATGAAAGAAACAGATGTCTCTGCATTTCCCTGTCTCATCCCTCCCCATACACTAAGGCAACACCACATGGACAGGCAGAGTTGCAACACCACCCTGGGGGACAGTGACTGATGTGACGGATATAACTGGTCTTTCTATGTAATATATGTTAAAGCCTTTCATGACCCCACTGGGTGATTTCCCAATCCCATAATGCTTAATTTAACCATGTCCATAGAGCACCTCTGCCATATAAAGTAACATTCATAGGTTCTGGACAGAGATTTGGACATATTAGGATGGGGGGGGGGAGACACGATCCAGCCTATCACACTGGATACCGAAAAAAGCTTATATATAATAGGGTTTCTTGAAATAAATTTTTACCACACAACATCTCAGACTGTTTTCTTCCTCCCGTGGACACTACTTTTGGAAGTTGGGCCCATCTCTGTTATCTGATGTTTCTATTGCTGGGAGCAGCTATTGATGAAGAGGCAATCCCTCCATTACCTGTGTGGCAGGATTACCCATCTCTCCAGGGTCAGTTCAGCCACGTGCTTTGCTGGGAGCTCTTCCACTTACCTAGTGAAAAAAGTGGCTAACGCCTGTGCCTGGTTGAACTGATGGACGTCCACGTTGGTCACTTAGACCGTACTGACAGTGTCTGTCTAGACCAACAAGTCCGGTGTCATTCCTCAGGAGAAATCTTCTTTTGAGTCTAGGCCTCTCATCGGGACCTGGGGCTCACCAATTGCACTAGGCTGGCTGGCTAGTGAGCTCCAGGGATCCTCCCGTCACTGCTTCTCCAATGCTGGGATAAAAAGTGTGCATCACCTTGACCACCTGGACCACAAGCATGGTGCTGGGGCTCCAAACTCAGGTCCTCGTGTTTGAGCAGTGAACGCTTTACTGATGGAGCATCTCCCCAGCCCTAGACCCACTCCTCACTGAACGCCATTATCCTTCCTAACTCAGCTACTGTCTTTTCTAGAATGGGGAGAAAATGAGACTGAGACACTGCTACAGGAAGAAGAGGGCTCGGAAGGTGGAGCCTGCTGGTGCCCACAGCATACATCCCCCTACTGCCCTTCCCTCTGCAGATCTTGACATATGGCACTGCCCTGTGCTTCTGGTCTTGTCCTCCCTGGACGTTCCAAGTCTTTGGGGCGACAGGCAGGAAGAATGTTGCCTAAATAAATTAGGCTGATTCAGCTATCAATAGTTGTGGGACACTGGGAACGTTTCTTGTTTTCTTGGGCTTTAGCCTGCCCCACAAGTGACCACGAGGTCACTTTATGAGCTCTGAGGTTAGATTCTACCAGACCTAAAATCCTTGAGTGGCTCTCCGTTTTCTCAGCATTCTGCTCAAGTAACACGGGCTGTGGGGCCAAGGGTGCTGAGTAACTCTTGGCTCATGCACGGAGACCTCCTTATAAGTAATCTTTCCAATTTCACATTTTAATGGTTTCTTCAAACCAGAACTTCCTTCATAAACCATAAGAGGAGGCTGGAGAAATAGCTCAGTCAGGAAAACACTTGCCATGCAATTCTGAGTTGGATTCCCAATACACATTCAGAAAACAGGACTTGGAGGAATGGTTTTATAATCTCAGCACCAGAGAGGTGGAGACAAGCAACTCCCTGGGCCTCACTAACTAAACAGGCCAGCTGAAGGCCAATGAGAGACTCTCCCTCTCAAAAAAAAAAAAAGAAAGAAAGAAAGAAAGAAAGAAAAAGTAGGTGGACTGCACTTGAGAAGGGAGAAAGTACATCTGAAGCTGTCCTTTGGCACACCCACTCCCCCACCACACCCCCCACGCACATGTGGGTGCTCACACACCGAAAGGAAACCAATGCTGAATCACCCAGACTCTAGAGTAAACGTCTAGATGGCTACTGGGCCTCTTTGGGGACCGCGTGGATGAAGTGGAAGTAAAATGTCACTGGGGAGGTGCTGGCATTCCAATTTTCATCAAGGGTCACCTTGTGGAGTTATGGATTCTGAAGAAGTCCCCAAGCAGAAAGGTCAAGGCCTGGAAGGGCAGCTTCTTCCCCTGCCCACGCTCAAGCCTGGGATAACTCCTGCCATTAATATTTTAAGCAACTAATTTGACATTTTTCCATTTAATTAACTCGAATACGTATGAGAACAGGGTTCTGAGAGTAGCATGACATTTAAACAAGTCGTTCAAGATTTCCCATTCCTGGTGGCTGCTTCTTTTTTCTTGGCCCCTTTTCCCACTGTTTTTGCCCCATTTCTGTTTTGCATTCCTGATTGTCAAGCTGGTTTATTAGCCCAGAGAAATGACCAAAGTTCTCTAAACAAAATGTCCCACACTCTCAACCTAGGTGACGTGGGTGGGCCTGCAGCCCTGGGCAGGGCTCCTTTTAACCCAAGCCTGCTCTTTTCCACTCCTCTGGGTTTCCATCCCAGCAGGCCCACATCACTGGCTAATGTTTTCCTGTTGCCAGCCCTACCCGGAGTGGGAGTGGGGGAAGGGCAGGAATGAAAAACATTTATCAAAGCAAGCCTTACCACCTAGGAAGCAGGGCTGCAGGGGTGAGGGGCTCTTCCAAGGGGGAGACAGTGGCTCCCTGACAATTTGCTCTTTCAAATGACAAATAATTGCTGTCAAATCATCAAATGATTAAGAAATAAAGGAAAGTAGACAAATGGAGAGCTTCAGAGAGGGGTGGTGTGGGGGGAGCGGGGAAAGGCTTGCTCAGTGTTCCGTAATTGAAAAATTGCTCCCTAATTAGCTCCCACTCCAGAGAATTCATGAGTTCTGTGCGCCATCCCGCAGCCCGCCAAGTCACAGAACGCAGAGCTGTTAAAGTTTACTGCTAGTTGCTAGCAGACATCACTGTCTCCAGATGTGTTCCCTCAGACTCCTCAGCACACAACCAGCCCGCAAGCAGGCAGACCGATTGCCTCATCCTTCCATCTGCCAAAAATGGCTTGCGTGAAATCAGCAGCCACTCTCCCCATCCCCTGCTTCTGTGATAAAGGCCAGCCCAGCAAGACTCACACTGGACTCTGGAGCTGCCTGTTCAGAAGACACGGCATCCTGTCATGTGTCAGTGGGGAGCACAGGGCCTGTGAAGATGATGCAGTCTGTAAAGCAAGCCTGAGGACCTGAATCTGTATCCCCCACACACAACCCATACTCAAAAGCCAGGAGCAGTGGTTCATATTTGTAATCTCAGTCAGCGACGGTGAGATGGGAGGCACAGCCTCCCTGGCCAGTTTAACCTACCTGGCGATGTTCCAGGCCAAGGAGACACTCCATCTTCAAACAAAAGAAGGAAGATGCCTGAAGAATGATACCTGAGGCTGTCCTCTGACCCTCATGCGTGGACACACGCATGCACACATGCACACACACACACACACACACACACACACACACACTCCCATTACAAACCCAAACATAGGACTCTAGAGAAATGATATGTCTCTGCATCCCACAGTCAGGACATTCTCTCGGGATGTCTAAAGAGGTGGGTAGGTTTTAGAAGAAAGAGCACTATTGGATTGGCAGATACCTGGGCCTGAAGGCAAAGCCTGTGATTCCAGCTATTCAGGGAACAGGAGCTCAAGTCTAAGCTCCTCCTGCCTGCACGGTGCCTTCAAAGGCCATCTAGGGCAACTTAGAAGAGCTTTGTTACCAAAGTATTCAAAGGGGGTTCAGGGCAGGAGTGTAGGTCTGTGATGGAACACCTGCCTCACTTAGGTAGATGGTGGGTTTAAACAGGAAGAAGAAGAGGAGGAGAAAGAACAGGAAGAGGTGAGGCAGGCTCTCTTCCTTCCTTCCCGGCCCCACAAAGACAGCTCTGGGATCCTGGGAAAGTGACTTGGTCTATGGGTGACGAATTACAGATGATGTGTCAGGTTAGGTAGCACATACCTGTAATCCTAGCACGTTAGAGGCTGAGGCAGGAGGATGAAGAGTTGAAGGTCCGCTGAGACCCTGTCTCCAAAAAGAAAATGGAGAAATTAAGACTCACATTTTAGAAATCAGATGGCGGTTGGAGGACACTATGGGGGGAGGGGCCTCACTACTGTTGCTGACAGTGCCCCTTGGACTTTATATCCAACATGGGGTTATAATCTTACCCCTCCCCCGTTAAAACGAGGATGGTATAGAGAAGGAGTTAAATGTATGTAAAGTACCTTGTACCAAGTTGGTGTCCAATTAATGCTTAACTTCAGTTGAATCATCCATGACAGGTTTGTTCATTCATTCAATCCTCAGTTAATAGCACTGAAAGACTGTTTCTCGTCGGACACTTTGGCACTGGAATACAGACTTGATTTGCACCCATGGGAGCTGACATCCTAGAAGGCAGGACAATGCACTATATATAAATAAGCACATAGGTTGTGAAAATCAGTTCTGAAAAAAAAATCATCCAGAAAATAAATATAAAGTCTTAGTGGAGTGCTGACTTGGAAGCGAGGGCCTGGAGGCTAGGAAAGACACAAGCATGTTTTTCTGTAGCTGCTACAAGAATGGAGGAGAAAACTGAGAACGATCAGTCAGGACAAGCTCCTCTAAGTGTTAGAACAAACAGCCCCAAATCTCTGTAAGTTAAAATAGTAAAACTTAATTGAGCTTCTTACCAGATAATTGGTGATTGGTTTCTTACCCAGTAATCTAAATCCCAAGCTCTGGGCAATGTGGTGGTTCAGCAGGTACAGGTGCTTGCTACCAAGTCAAGTGAACTGAGTTCAGTCCCTGGGACCCATATGTGGGCCATGGCATGCACATGTACACACACACACACACACACACACACACACACACTACACACATGCAGGCACACAATGCAAATGCAAAAATACTTAAAATCAAAACAAAACCCGAGCTCCTCCCCACAAACCACCCACCAACCCCTAGAGTCTCTACTTTATGTACAGCCCAGAACAAAAAGAAAAGGCTCCTGGGACATTGAGGATCACCCTGGAAACAGCATCCAAGGTCTTCACTCAGAACTCAGGTTACATGGTCTTAAGTCCACAGAAGGGCTTGGAAACAGAGTGTGGCCATGTGCAAACCAAGAACATCTGATGGCAGAGAGAATACCGGGTCAGTTTTCTGCCTCACAAAGCAAGTGCAGGTAGGAAGTGTGGGGCAAGATGAGAAGCAGATGGTCAGGCTTTGCAGGGCTTTGTAACCAAGGAAGGAATGTGAATTTTATCCTCGGAGAATAAGCAGGCATCCCAGGGCATTCCTTATACACCAGATAGGATTGTATTCCATGAGAACAGGAAGCTAGTCAAAAGCAATGACGTGATCTGATTTGTATCTTTAATTATTTTTATTGCTCTGTGTGTGTGTGTGTGTGTGTGTGTGTGTACATGCCACAGCACGCATATGAAAGAGTTAGTGCTCTCCTTTCATTTTGCGGGTCCTGGGGTTCTCTGGTTCTCCTGAGTCTCCGGTGCTCAGGCCTGGTGTCCAGCACCTTCCTCCACTGAGTATCCCACTGGCCTCTGACTTATATCTTCAGAAGTCACTCTGGCTGCCACAGGGAAGCATCCACAGGGGAATAATGGGAACCAGTGGACCAAGTTGGAGGGATCAGCAACAATCGAGCCAGGGAAGAAGGGGGAAATGGATGAAAGGAGGACACAGCCCCCAAGAGCTGCACATTAGCCCTTAGTGCACAGACTGCTGATCCCCTGAGGCTCAGACAAAGCCTAGAAGAGAGTAGAGAAAACAGAAAGGGATATGGCAGAAGGCAGCTGTCCACCCAGGATAGAACTGTCGCAGAAATTACAACCTCAACCAGTAGCTGAGGCTCAGCTCTCTGGCTGCACCTTCAGCCCTCTGGCCTTTGGCAGCCATAGATTCTCTCGAAGTCCTACTTTCCTTGGAATGAGCAGGTTCAGCATTCAGCCAGGTCGCCTTCCACCAGACCCACTCTGGCGGCCCCAGGGAAGCTGGGAGGAGGGATGGACAGTTTGCACAGACTGTGAGCCTCCCAAAACTCAGAATCATTACTCTCAATCCTCCCATCTGGGCGAGAGAATTAGTTATGATCATCCCACCTTACAGGTAAGGAAGGGTACGTTTAAGGTGCTCCTGTGACCTGCCTGTGTACTCTATCGGCACCACAAGGTTTAAAAACAGATCTGCTGGGTGTGCTGGCACATGCACCTTTAAAACCCATGCTCAGGGTCAGAAGTAGGATCTCTGTGAGGTCTAGGCCAAGCCTGGTCTACATAGTAAATTCCAGGTCAGCGAGAGATACATAGTAAGACCTGTCTCCAAAAAACAAACAAGAAAAAAAAACACCAAATGAACAAAAACAAACAAACAACCCAAAAAAACCAAAAATCCCAGATCTTTCACCTGTTCTAGTACAAAAATGTTGAGCTTTTCCCAGTAAGGTGTGTCTAACCTGAAGCCCACAACCACACGAGCTCCCATAGTTACATATCTGTAGCTGTCCTTACACCAAAATACAGGCTGAGGAGATGGCTCAGCTGGTACTGAGTTTGCTGCCAAGCATGAGAATCTGAGTTCAATCCCCAGCACCTATATAATGAAGCTGAAGTGGTGCTGTATAACCCCAGTGCTTACAGGGAGATGAGAACAGGAGGAGCCCCTGGTGTGCACTGGCCAGGCAACCAGCCCAATCAAATCAAAGTACCAGGAAGAAGAGAGAGAACAGGGACTCAGAATAGGTTCCCAGCACCCACATGAAAAGTTGGGCACAGCCTTGAGTACCTATAACCCCAGCACTGAGGGACAGGGGAGACAGGTAAATGCTGAAAGCTTGCTGGGTCGGCCAGCCTAATTGAAGAGGTGAGAGTCTGGTTGAAGAAAAGATCCTGTCTCGGGGTAATAAAGTACATGGTGTGACGTATGACATGCACAAAAATAAACAAGAAAATACGTAAGATAAATAAATGAATAAGAAGTGATTCAAAAGAAAGAAAGAAAGAAGGAAGGAAGGAAGGAAGAAATAAAGAGAAAGAACACCCAAAAGATGGGAACATCTTGAGAAATAACACCTGGGATCAACCTCTGACCTCCACACACAGGTGTAGACACACACACACAAACACACACACACACACACCTGCATACACATAAGCAAACAAACAAAGGATTAGACAGCCGTGGTCTAGACTCACTTGAAGGTGTGAAGGCCAGCAAGGCTACTGCCATACTTCCTTCATGGAGAGGACTGGCTCCTCCCCAGCTCCACAATGCACAAGTAGGTCAGATGTGCCACCTACCCAAGTCCCTGGCTTACAAATCTACCTGATCCTTGCAGTTACCTGGCAGCATTTAAATACCTACCACCCTAAGCTACTCCAGATGTACTGAAGCAGAATCTTTGAGCATGGGGGCCTTGGCACTGCACTTGTTAAATCTCTGGGGAACCCCCCCCACAACGTCACAGTGGTCCGAAGCACCGTGATGCCAGCCCGTGTACTAGAGAAGAAATTTCTCCTGGGTAGTGAGTTAACAACCGAGGCAGGGGTGGGAGACAAGTTTCCTCAGGGTGGTGATGTGACTCCCAATGAGGCTCTAAGGAAAAGCACTTTCACCAACAGTGTGAAGGGCCAAAGCAGAGCCAAGTTTTAGGTTATCCTTCCGTCATAACGGCCATTGGAGCCATAGTGTGAGTTACAGGAGACGCCTGGTCTCCCCTGTATGAACTGCAGCATCATTTAGGGGCCACACCCTTGCAATCTGTGTCTACGAGTAGTCTGGGGTTTCTGATAAGAGCCGTGTTTGGAGCCCACTCATGCAGCCCTCTCTTCATTTCACAGCTGATAAAAGCGAAGCCCAAAGGAAAAGTTTGCTTGAGATCACTCAAGCTAGTGGCTGAGTTTTCTGATTCGGGCTTGGGCTCCTTGGCTGCTCACTCTAACCCGGAGCAGAGCTGGACCGCAGTGGGGGCAGGGAGGGGAAGGTGTGGCTGACCTGTCAGCAGCAACCTTCAGCCAATTACATTTAAAGAGCTGCCTCAGCGAGACAGCTAATTAGCTGATTGTAACCCAGTTCCCTTCCGCTGGTTATTGATGCCTCTTCTCCCTTCACTTCCCAATGCTGGCCCTTGCTCATCCTAATGTGATCAATTACTCACAGGAATAAATTATGCACACAGCCTACAGTCTATTAGGCAAGCATTGATGTTCTGGCTGAAGGAACCAAGCACAGAAGACAGGCTGTCTAGAGCAGAGGCCAGCAGAAGGGACTTCTGTGGGTCCAGGGTTGGAGAAGTTCCTAAGTGGAAAAAGGCCCAGCTCTCCAAGCTAAGGTTGGAGCTGGGGGTGGGTGGGGGTGGAGAGGAGAGGGTGTGGGGACTGGACTTTCAGGCCAAACTTGAAACCAGCTTCAGGGGGAATTGCAACTCGCTGTACCTCTTTGCCTTTTTCCTGGACAAACAACATTCCCTCTCTAGCTCTCTCCGTTCCTCCAGACTCATGCGAAAAATCACAGACCACAGCAATCCTGCTGCAGTAAATGCTCTGAGGAGCTTCCAGGCAACAGCAAGGTCATGGGGAACAAAGGTCTGGAGTTCAGCTTGTGCTGAGCAAAGTGGCCAGCCAGCTGTGTTTTCTGACAGGTCCTTTTCTTACATGACCACTTCCCAAGCCCTTGCTTGCATGACCCTCTTAAAAAGTTCCGATTTCACTCAGGCTGGCCTTGCCCAGAACAGGCCTGTAGAAGCCACCCAGGGTAAAAAGCAAAAAGGCCCCTCACTTGGGCCTTATAATCTAGTTTGGGTTTTGTTGTTGTGATAAAAAAAACACTCTGAGCAAAAGCAACTTGGGGAAGAAAAGGTTTATTTGGCTTAAACTTCCAGTTCATAACCCGCCATTGTGGGACCCTGTAGCAGAAGCTATGGAGGAACACTCCTTGCCGGCTCACCCTTTGGCTTATTCTATACCAGTCTCATTATAAAGTCCAGGACCACCTGCCTCGGATGGTGCTGCCCTTAGTAGGCTGGGTCCCTCCCACGTCAATCATCAGTCAAGACAGTTCCTCACGGACATGGGCATGGGGCCAACCTGGTCAAGGCAATTCTTCAGTTGAAGTTCCCTCTTTCAGGTGACCAGATTCTGTCAAGTTGACAATAAAGACAATGCCTTGCAAGGTAACTTGAAGCAGGGTGTAAGCCTCCCTTCTCTTCTTTCAATGTGGTGTGTGTGTGTGTGCACGTGCGTGTGTGCGTGTGTGTGTGTGTGTGTGCGTGCCTGTGTGTGCGTGTGTGTGCGTGCCTGTGTGTGTGCATGCGTGCCTCTGTGTGTGTACGTGTGTGCACATGCGCGTGTGTGCGTGCTTGTGTGTGTGTGTGCGCACGCGTGTGCATGTGTGTGTGCTGTTTTGGGCTGGACTCCTGACTGACTCTGCAGAGGTGCACTAATCACTTAGGAAGTATCCAGCTACCTGTCCTATCCCTTCCTTCTTTGAGCCTAGAAACACAAAGGTAACATATTTTCCTAAACCTGCTGTCACCTTAGATTCCAGTAATGGCCAGGACAGATGACCTTGCAGGATAGATGACCTACAAGATGAAAACAATCATCTGTGATGGGAATGGCACACTTCAAAGCAGATCAGCTCCTCTGTTTACTGGACCACTCTGTAAGACCACATCTTGGCCAGGACTGCTTCGTTATGCATACCTCTTTCCCCCTTTCAAGTTCTTTCTTTAAACCTAAAGCCCATGCCAGTGTCCTGAAGAGGATTCACGGTCACTGGACTTTCTTCTTCCCAACTGTTAATAAAAATCTTCCTCTGCTTTTCAGTATTATACTTCTTACGATATATTCAGACCAGGGGCTGAGCGGAGCCTTCCAGGACTGTGAGAACTGGAGACCCTCTGCTAGAATTCCAGCTACATGCCAACCAGCCAACCACTTTCTCCCCAGTGTCTTTTCACTATGCTCTGGCGTGTTCCATGATGACAATACTTTGTCTCTTTCGTGACAGTGAGCTCAGTTCTTGGAGTCTTAGAGGCTCTGTGCAAACAGCAGAGTCTTCAGCTTGGGAGAGCTCCCCACCCACTAGGCACCAGAGGGCTTGAGATAAAAATCATAATACCTCCCCCTTCAAACAAGATCTTTGGCTCTAAAACATGAAGGGGAAACTTTACAATGGAAATTAATAAAATTTTAATGAAATGTCTCCCAAACAAAATCTCCTATCAGGCTCATTAACAGTTTCATTTAGGATTCGTAAAATTTTCATTACATTTCAGAACGATGTGCAGGTTAGATTTTCTCACTTTGCAAGAATTCCTGAGCCCCCCTGATAATTGCTGAGAAATCAAAGCCAACTCTACATCAAATGAATTACTTGTAGCCAAAGAATTTCAAAAGCAAAGTTATAAAAATAAGTCATAATTTTTCACAGGAAAAAAAAGTATTTAATCTGTTTGATGTGTGTGAGGCAGAGTCTCCAAGCATGCTGGGATCCAGCGCGGTCTGAAAGCAGTCTTGATGTCTGGCCTAGGGAAAGCATATGTTAGCTTCCTCCTGAGTGAATGGGTGGTGGAAAAAAAAAGGCAATCTAAGTGATAGCGAAAAGTGTAAAGGTGGGAGGGAGGGAAGAAAAACAGACAGGAGAAATAAAGAAAACATGAGCCAAAGTTTTAAGGCAACAAAAAGCAATCCTACTCAACAACAAATCCAAGGCCTCACTGCTGACAGAAACAGACGACATCGCCCCCTCCTGGTTGGAGGAGTCCAGTGCTAGCCACATAATTCAGCTTCTCCCACACTCAGAACATCAAAGCCCCGTGGAATTGCCTCAAAGAGAGAAATCAGTGGTCTCTGAGGATCAAGACACCTGCCTCTCCTCCAGTCAGGAGCTGGGAGGGGAGCTCTGTAACTGGCTTCACGTCAGGCATCCTGACACAGGTCTAATCCCATCTTGAACCTATTTCTACCTTTTCCCAAACCTCGTCTTGTCTAACCCTTTCCATATGGTTCCCTCTCTGATGGAAAATAGGCTCTACTTTCATTTCAAAGGGCATCAGTGAAAAATCTGGGGGACAGGGCTTTGTTCTAAGACAAGCAATACTCGGGGAGCTCTTCTGAGAAAGTAATCAGACATAAATGGAAAGATTTATGTACGAGATGGCCACTGCGGCATTATTTCTAACAACAAAGAACTAGAGACAGCCAAAATGCCCCCAAACAAGGAGATGGTTAAATAAATCACCATCTACCCACATGAGAGAAGTTTATATAGTCATTAGCATGCAGTTTTGAAATTTTCATTTACAGAAACAGCCAACCATGAGGGAGCCCTTCCTAAGCAACCCCCTGCCATACCTTATTGAAGAAAGTACTTTGTGTTACTCCCTCCATTTGACACACAAGGAAACTGAGGCACAGAAAAACTGAGGTCCCACAATCAGATACACAGATGGAACTGTCACCCAGTAGCCAAGCTGTTGGAGAGCATCAGGCTCCTTCTCCAGGTTCACAGGAATGTGGGGGCAAGGGGGTGAGAGTGTTCTTTCCTGGATCCAGAGAAAAGCTGTAGCAAAGGAGTGGGGGTCTGAGCTGAACCCCCGTGGGCTGGTAAGGTCTTGACTTATTAGTTCCTGCAGGGAGCATTCAGAGCAGAGGTAAGCAAACTCCTAGAGGGGCATCTTGGGGGCAGGAGGTCGAAAAGCAGTGGTCACCATCTCAGAGGCATTGCAGCTGTCCACTGGAAACCAAGAAGCCAGGAGAGGCTGGGTCAAGGCTTTGTAGAGCTGAGCAGTAATGAAAACAGCGTTGCTGAGCCTGTCAGCACCAGCTGCTTTCCTATGGACCACCATCTCTCCTTGTTCCGTTGTTGTTCCATTAGGCAGATGAGAAAACTGAGGCTCAGGGAAGTCAAACATTGACCTGAGATCCTGAATAAGCAAACCCAGAGTCTGTGTGCTTGGCTATTGTGTCACAGCCTCTCTCCTAGGAGGTGGCCACTGCAGAGAAGTGGGAATCTATGTTCACTCCCAGTATGAGGCCTTCCTGTGTTCTTCAGCTCCAGCTGGCTTCCTCTACCATTTCTGGAAAGCATTCTCCGTGAGAAAGATTGCAGAGCCTCCTGGGTCTGTAAGAACCCCACCCACCCACCCAGAAGCCCCGTTCCGGGCTGCACAGGAGCCAGAAAAGGAGAAAGCCTCTTCCCATTAAGGGAAAATGATCAAACATTGGGGTGCCTCACCCAGGTACTGTGTGAAGTGTGAACTTGAGAAGCAAAAGAGCAACCTTGGCTCCCCAGAAGTCCTTCACCCCATCCCAAAGCTGCCTGCTCTTTATAGATTAGTTTCCAGTCTCCAGAGACCTCATGTGTGTGTGTGTGTGTGTGTGTGTGTGTGTGTGTGTGTGTGTGTGTGTGTGTGAGAGAGAGAGAGAGAGAGAGAGAGAACGCCTGTTTATTGAGGGGAGAACTGTAAGTACATTCGCTGGGGTGTCTGTGTGTGCAGTCCAGAGGTCAACTTGGGTACCATTCTTCAGATAATGTCCACCTTGTTGTTTTTGTTTGTTTGTTTGTTTGTTTTTGAGACAGGGTCTCTCACTGGCCTAGAACTCGCCAGATAAGCTAAGCCGGCTGGCCAGTCAGCCCCAGGGATCTACCTGTCTCTGTGTCTCTTTGTGCCACTATGGCCAGCTAATGAGTTTCTTTATGTGGATTCTGGAGGTCAAGTTCAGGTTCACAAGCACTTTGTCAAAGCAACTGTGGTCCCATTACAGATCAGAACCTGGGCCCAGCATTGCAGAGGCCCGACCTGCTAGGCCCCTCCAGAGGCTTCTGTAAGGCTCCTTTCGGCCGGTATGGCTACAGTCACGTGGCCTGGGCTTTCCCCAGGTTTACCTGTCACTCTCCTTCTCGGAAGCAGTATGTGAAGGAACCTGTGCCTTCTGCCTCAAGGGTGGGCTCTCTCCCACATTCTCACGTTTACCAGAAGAGATAACCTCAGAGGACATCCCCTCCCCTCCTCTAAGGAGCCATGCTGTCTAGAGACTATCCTCATGTGGTTGTAAACACTGAGCAGAGACAAGAGGAAGAGGGCTCTCCCCCAGCCCATCTATTGCTTCTTCATATAGCCAGTCAGACTCTTCTGGGCCCCTCCCGGAAGGCTGAGCTTCCATGCCGGTTACTACAGGGTAGGGGAGGGCAGGAGCCTACAGATGTACACTCTCCTTTACAACCGAAGCTAGCCCGGAAGTGCAGGGACAAGAAAAGAGGAACAGAAGCGGAGGGGAAGGGGAACAGAGCCACGTGCCTGACTTTGCCATTTCTGCTCCTAATTCCACAGAGGTATGGCCCAATCTGTCACCCTTGGGCTCTGTGAAAGACTGCCTAAGGTCATTGTATAAGCAAAAGAGCTATTCCTTGAAGCTGAGGGAAAAGTCTATAAATGTGCAGGCCTGAAGAGGCCACTCATGCAGGTGTGGCTATGACCCTTGGCCTCTGCCTCCCTAGAGCCGGAAGGCCTGTGTTGGGTAACAGTGCCTGCCTAGGTCTCCCAGCCTTGGTGCCTGTTGTCCAAGGGCCTGGGCTCAGACAAGTGCCTTCAAGGCAGCGTTCGAGGACTGCACAGCCTGCCTCCACTCATGCCCATCACCAGACAGCTGTTGCAGCTTATTCTTCCACCATTCTGGCTTCTAGCTCCTCGTGGCTTCCTGCGGCATAGGACTCAAAGTTCAGTTTCCCCAGCCCATCCTCCAAGGCCACCAGCTCCCTTCTGCAGCCTTACCACTCCCTCTTACATTTCCTGTCAGTCAGATGGATCAGCTCTGTTCCCTTCCTTCTCAGCCCGGCCAACTTCCCCTCATCTAACCGCAGGGCTTCCCAGGCAGAAGGAGGAAGGAGAGGTTCCTGGGCACTGCTCCTCACTCAGAACTCAGTGCTCCTCACTCAGGGGGGAGCAGCCACTTCCTCCGTCTATTTCTTCCCTTCCTCTCCCCTCTTCCCTCCGTCCCTTCTGTCCTTCCCTCTTGCTTTTCTCTGTTTCTCCTCTCTCCACCTCTCCTCTCTTCCCCTTCAGTCTTTATTTCTCTTCCTCCCTTTCTTGGACTGGATTTCTATGAGTTTCAGGTCCCTCGTTCCTATTTTAGACACAACAAAACTGAGGCTCAGAGGGGTTCCCAGTGACCCCAAATCCCAGAGCTAGGGAGTGCCAGAGCATGGGTGAAAAGCCAGGAGGTGTCTTCTTCATACCCCCCCCAATCTTCTGTTCCACTCAACAGTCAAGGCCAGCCCTGCCTGGACCCTGCGCGCATGCAGTCTCTCCCATGAGTTCATTTGAATCACATCCAGTTTGTATCACTCGCTTTCCTGAGTTCCCCCAAACTCTTGATCTTTCCTGTGGGATCCAGAAGTGGACCTCAGACTCCCATAGTTCATCAATGTCCTCTGCGGAGTGATGCTGTCCTCAAAGGGGACCCAGTCTGTGACTCTGCACATGGTTCCATCTGTCGCCTTCTCCCAAGGGATTGCTTTTTCTTATTTGTGCCCCTTCAGCTGCTCCCAGTGTCTTCTTCTACCTGACGCTGTACACTGCCTTCTTCCTTTGTGTCCACTGGACATGTGTGCTTCTCCACAAGAGCAATGGCTGCCATGTTGGGTTTCACATCTACAGTAACTCCTGTCTCTCCCCACAGGCAGTGACTGTGGCATCCAGCTCCGGCTCAGAATATGGCTTACAGCAGGGGCTTAATGAAGGCACATGGGAAGGAAAGAACATGAAGGGATAAGGGAGGGGCAAGGAAGAAGGAAGAGTATGTCACACGCTTAAAGTCCACAGGTCTCATGGGGACAGTGCCAGAAGCTGGAAGAACCCTAGCTAGCATTTCTTTTTCTTTTTCTTTCTCACACAGGGGTTGAATCCAGGGCCTTGGGCATGTTGGGCAAGCCCTCTGCCCATGAAGTTCATCCCCAGTCCCCTTTCTTCACTTTTAGTTAGAGACAAGATCTCACAAGGTTGCCCAGGCTAGCCTTTAACTAGCTCTATATCCTAGGCCAGCCTTGTACTCGGGCTTCTCCAGCCTCAGCTTCTGGAGTAGCTGGAATTAGCATCCTGTGCCACCAGACTCAGCCGGCTGACTAACCAGCTATCACTTTCTTACCAAATTATCTATTTCCTAAGTTTCTCCTGCTCATGCCGATACTTAAAAGGCCCCTTTACAAACACAGAGATATTTGATGCTCTAACCAGCATGGGCACCATTTTGTTTTCCTTTACTTGAAAAAACTCTGCTAATAGCTGCCGTTAACCCTGACAGTTGACCTCACAGCACCTGCACCTGTCAATAAAACGTATTTCTAGATAACCTATGGATCAAATAAAAACATGTAAATAAAAATTTTTAAAACATCAAGAGGGTCTGAGGAGATGGCTCAGTTAGTTGGTAAAGCGCTTGTTGTGCCAACAAGAGGACCTGAGTTCGACCCCCAGTACCCATGTAAAAGCCAGGCTTAGCAGCATGCCCTTGCAATCCCAGTGCTGGGAGGCAATGTAAGAGGACCCCTGGGTCTTGAGACTGACCAGCCTAGCTGAAGCAGTAAGCCTCAGGTTCAGTGAAAGACCCTGCCTCAAATAGAGTGGGAAGGCTGGAGAGACGCTTCAGTGGTTACTGCTCTCACAAAGGACCTGAGTTTGCTTCCCAGCACCCACCCCGAGTGGCTCATAAAGGCCTGTATCTGCAGTTACTGGGGCCCAACACTCTCTCCTGGCCTCTTCAGGCACCTGCATGCTCATGGTGCACAGACAAACACCTATAATAAGTACACACACCTATAATGAAATAAACCTAAAAAAATCCAAAATGATGTGGAGAGCAAGAAGATATCTTCCTCTGTCCTACACAACACACACACACACACACACACACATGCACACACATATACAGAGCACACACACACACCTGTACTCATACATACATACATAAACACATACACATATATACAAAAGCACACAGAAACTGATGAGAAGAGGAAATGTTTTGCCCCAAATCTAAAGGACCCTGAGAAAAGCTGGCCTCAAGAAAAAAACGCACAGCCTGAAAAGCCTTCGTTGTTAAGGAAGAAAACCTAAGAATAAAGACGCTGAATGTACAATCATAGAATCAGTGAAACAAGCAGACAGAAAAGGAAATGGGAATTCATCAATAGCTAAAATAAATACCAGTAAATGAGAGAAAGGAAAAAAAAAGCACACAAGTGAAGACTTTGAAACAGGAAGTGGTCGGAGGCCCGTGGTGGTGGGAGGGAGAAGGCCTCAGTTTCCTTCCATGAGGGTGTATCTTCCACTGGGCTCTGTGGGTCACACGCAGTGCTCCAGACCCTGGCTCTACTGAGCTCCCGGTTGGCGGTTTCCTCTCGCTGACCACAGAGCCTCTAAATTGCAGAGCCAGGGTATCTCAGTGTGGAGCCCAGGGATTTCGTGGCCCAGCCAAGACTCCTTGGCCTGGCAGCGTAGCTTTTCCTCTCAGAAACGAAGCTCCTCCATCTGGGCTTATTAAACAAACAAGTCGGTTCTGTCCTTTTCAGCAATGAAAACTGCTGTGGTTTTGTTTTCTCCCTGTTGCCAGGAGTCAAGAGGAAGTCTGCGGTTAGACATCTTTGGGTAGAGACGTACACAAACCCAGCGGCTATTAATGAGCTCCTGAGACTCAGCTCCCAGCCCCAGTCAGTGGGACTAATGAAACTGAACGGATGGAGGAGATAACCCAGTGAGCTCTCCCTCTAGCAGCTCAGCCCCCCAAGCCTGGAGCCTGGTAGTCTCCGTCCTCATCTCCAATCTTTTCCTTCCGCACAGGAAACTTTCACTCCCAGGAGAAGCTGAGTGTCAAAGAACGCTTCAGAATCGGACCCTGTATCGGTATGAGACTGTGGTCGACACCCCACACCCTCCCAGGCCTCTCTTTCCACCCCTTCAAAACCTGTGCTGGATTTATAGGTAGCTTGTGCAGCTATACGCCAGGCGCAGAGCCGTGGAGGGGAGCCATGGCATGTTAAATCACTTCGCCCCACCCCTTATTATCGCTAAGAAGTTTGTAAATAGGATCAAGCCAGTGGAGGCCCCGCTGCTTGTAGCCAAGTGCATTCCTAATTGGAACAAGACCCGTCTTCATAGATTTTCCCAAACACTTGTACCTTGTCCTCTTGGTTGTTTTTTGTTTTGTTTTTCCAGTTTGAATCTGAAGGATTTGCCTCAAGGTCATGTGTTTGAACGCTTGCTCCCCATTAGACAGCAATGTTTTAGAAGGCTGTGGGACTTCTAAAACATTGTGGGAAGGCTGTGGGTCACTAGGGGCAGGTATTTGGAGATCATAGCCTAGCCCCTTCCAGACTACACTCCAACCTGGCCTGCCACTACGTGAGTGGTCACCGCTCCACGTTCCTGTAGCCATGAGTGGGCAACTCCACAATTCCTTCCCTACTAGGAGGAGCTGAAACCATAACCAGCGTAAGTCTTTCCTCTTATTACGTGTCTCCGTCAGTTATTTTGCTTACATTGACACAAAAATAACTACTATAGTTCCAGCCTCCACAGAACTCCACAAACCAGGTCAGAGACTTCCTTCCCATTTCCAAACGGGGAACCAGAGGGTTCATGGAGGTCACTGAAACCCCAGGACTCTGCTCTCTCACAGAAGCGTCCTTCTTGCTGGGGCTGGGAAGATGGCTCACAGTTAAGAGACCTGACACTCACATGACCACTTGTAGTTTCAGTTCCAGATCTGATGCCCCTTCTGGCTGCCCCAGGTACTGCATGCATGTGGTGCATTTACATGCAGGCACATACACAGAAATTTTTTTAAAAAAAGTATCTTTCAAAACTACCCTTCCTTCCTCTCCAAATATTCATAGCTGCTGTATCTTTAGAGAGAGCCCTGCCTCAGTTGCATGTGCTGAAAGGCTGAAAGTGGGGAATTTCCCCAGGACTCCAAGTGTACATGTGCTCCAGCTTCTAATACCAAGGATAAGTTTGGTCTTATTTATTTGTTTGTTTATTTGTTTGTCTTTGAGACAGGGTTTCTCCGTGGCTTCGGAACCTGTCTTGGAACTCACTTGGTAGACCAGGCTGGCCTCAGACTCATGATCTACCTGTCTCTGCCTCCCTAGTGCTGGGATTAAAGACGTGTGTCACCACTACCAGGTGGTCTTATTGATTTATTTATGCAGTTTTCAGTGAAGTCTCCAAGATATCATGTATCCAAGACTGTCCTGGAACTACCTGTGCAGGCCAAACTATCCTCAAAATCGTGATACTCCTGCTTCAGCCTCTAAGCCTGCCTCTCCTTACCTGGCTTCTGGGCTCTTTTTCTAAAATCTGAGCCTGGGGATTCGGGTTTAAGTCTTAGACTTGCCCTTTGCTAGCTTTGTGGTCTTGGGGGGAAATCTCTGCACACCGTCTACCACCCATAAAGTACACAGCAGCCCTTCTCCCCAGGCCAGGGTGAGCTGTGAGCCATCCCATAATCTCTGAATGTTCAGATGTCAGAGGGCTCCATGTGTGACAACTGTGATAAAGCACTGGGCACCTTCCCTACGAGGCCGTCCCCACGATGGTTCTGTCTATCTTAAGACTGGTGACTCCTTCCTATCACAGTCTTTGTGGTTGATGTGTGGCCACAAGAGCCGAGGATGCCGATCTCATCAGGCTGCGCCTTCCAGAAAGTTCCTTTCTGTGTGGCCATTTTCATTTGCTCATTATGTCAGGCAACCTTATTTTCTATATTCTTTATTTCCTTAGTAACAAAAAGTTATCCAGACAAATTGCTGTCTTACAGAGGGACCTTTTTATTTTTTATTTGCTTTAGTTTTATTTAGTTTGTTGTAAGATTTTGAGCCAGGATCTCATGTAGCTCTGGTTGGTTTTGACTTTGTTATTTAGCTGAGGCTGGCCTTGAACTCTTGATCCTCCAGGTTCAGTCTGCCAAGTGCTGGGATCATGAATTTGAGTCACCGTGGTGGGCTTAGAAGGGACTTTTAAGAAGTTCATGTGGTTTATCCTGTCCCTGCAAGGCCAAGCCCTCTCTACACAGAGCAGGCGTCCTCTCCTCCAGCTCCTGCTCCAAAGCCTGATGGACATCAAGCCTCCACTCGCTTACTTTGAAAACAAGGCTTCTGTCTCGCAGGCCCTCTTTCATCTCTAAATATTCTCTAGATTGTTCCTCCCAAACACATACTCCTTGGCAGCCACAGGGATGTGTTCTTGGCAAACATCTACTGGTGAGCACACTTGACCGTGGAGAATGGAGAGGCAGAGCTGGTGGCGGTTGGGGGAGCCACGTGAGGAGCTGCCAAACGGGAAGTGCCATCTGGGCTGTATGGTTGCAGGGAGGAAAGTGTCAATCAGCTGCTGGGTGGCTCTGAGATCAGCGCCTTCCTCCATCTCAGTAAAGAACTCTCCAGGAGAATAGTCGGTTAATTCTGGCATTCTCAGCATTTTCTGGGCTAGGCCAGGTCAGACCACAATGGTGTGGTAATTTCGGTTGAGTATAAGGACAAACAAAACCTAGGGTCTCTTGGGAGCTGTAGGCACAGAGGTTTGCCCACTGTCTTCGACCTAGGGTGTCTTGGGAGCTGGAGGCGCTGGCGGGGGGAGCCCCTCACAAGGTAGGGGGAGTCAAAGCACTAGGGACATGAAGCAAATGGCCACAGGATATCTATAGTCATAAGTGAGCGATGAATGTATACATGCTAGTGTTCACCTCATTTTCTTAATGATATATAGTCCAAGACCCTTTACTGAGGTAATTGTGCTACCCACAGTCAAGACTGGTCTTTCTGTATCAGTTAATATAATCAAGATTATCTCCCATGGGCATGGCTAGAGGCGTGCCTCCCAGGTGATTCTAGACTCCATCAAGCTGACAATGGACAGTAACTCTCTCAACCTCTTTGCGTGGCATAAGGAGCACAGAGCTACCAGTCACCACAAGCAGAGAGAGAGAAGAAAGAGGTGCATGAGCCTTGTTGTCAGACTGTCAGTGTACAAGCCACGCATCCCTGACTGAGCGGCAAAGGAAGCTGGGAAGTGGGGGGGCATATGAAATATGTGGGACTTGCCGTCATCTCCCCCACAGTCTGATATCTCCTAGAAGATCTCAGGGTATGTCACACAGAAGCAAGAATCACCTTTGCAAAAGACAAGGAAGCAAGCAAGATAATGAGGACTTTATGAAGAAGACGGCCTTCTGCCTGCTCCCAGGTGTTACAAGTCCTGTCAGTGGTGGCTTGTGTTGTGGTTTGTCATTCCTCGGGGAGGTTTTTCCACACAAACTCCTTGGAGCTAACACGATGAATATTAGGCTGGTCGGTAGAATGTCCCCAGTGTCTCTAGCATCTTTCCCATCTGCCACTCTTCATCACATCCTCTCTTCCTCATCTCATCCCTCAGGTCTCAGGGAAGTGCTCTGTCTCACACAACCCAGTTTGGTGGGGATGAGGGAGTCATGGACAGTACTAGAACCTGGAGGGAAAGGAACCTCTGACTTTCTCAATTAGAGCCTGACCTGTCCTTGGCAGGGACTAGTTTGGAAATGTAGGAAGAAAACTAAAAAGGATCACATTAACCCATCCATGTGATGGAGACAGGGAAGGACCAAACATTAACCCATGCATGTGATGGAGATGGAGAAGGACCAAACTTTAACCCATCCATGTGATGGAGAAAGGGAAGGACCAAACATTAACCCACCCATGTGATGGAGACAAAGAAGGACCAAACATTAACCCATCCATGTGATGGAGATAGAGAAGGACCAAACATTAACCCATCCATGTGATGGAGATAGAGAAGGACCAAACATCAACCAAGCTGTGCAATGGAGACAGAAAAGAACAAATCACTTAACCCATCCATATGATAAAGATGGGGATGGACCAAAGACAAAGCATGTCAGGCTGGCTGGGTGTCAGGAGGATGCTGGGTATCTAAACAGTGGCTGTGTCAAGAGATCTGAAATATTGTGGAAGGAGGAGACTCCCAGCAGGGAGCCTGTGGCTTCTCATCTTTGTGAGTTATGTGTGAAGGCTGGGGTGGCTTTTACTTCCTTTCAGTTACTTCTAGTGCTTCTTAGAATTCATGTCAAAACTGGGTGACAAGGAATTCTTGTCTGCACCCAGGTTACAGCAATGGAAATTCAAAACCATGGTCATAGTGCATGCTCGAAGCATGTAAGGCTGATGTCATTAAGAAGTGGCTGTAACTGCACAGGTAGGGGAGGAGGGAGTACTTAAAGTTCTTCACAGCAGCCCCTTACCCCACCTTCCTAGGCCCCTGCAGGCTGCCCCTCCCTGCCACACAGAGGTTTTTCCAGGCCTGAGATGTGCTCCCAGGACCCAAGCCACTAGGGAGGGTCTCCTTTCTCACTCTTGGTGGCTCTTCTCAGGGAAGTGACAGTGACAGCAGCTTTGTTGACTGCCACATGACACCAGTGACTCAGATGGAGCTTCCTGTCCTCTAACACCCAACAACTTTTTACTTGTGCTGTTGACCCAGCCACCCCACATCCTGTCTAGGCCTGGTGGGTGTTTGAAGTCACGCATGTGCGGAGGTCTCTGTCACCTTTAGTCTCTGTGTGTAGCCACTGTGGCCTGTCTTAATGGCGGGCCTTTGGTGATCCAGCTCCTCACCTGTTGTTCATCCCTCTCACCTGCTCACCTGTCACTCAGTGATAGGACAGTCTAGGGTCAAGTGAGAACTGGGACAGTTCTGCCTTTGAACCCACAGCCCTCCAATGTCCGTGAGAGCCTGGCTGCTTCCCCTCTCTCAGCCTTTAAGACAGGCGGCAAACTGTGGGGAGCTAAAGAAATGACCTGTGTCAGACACCATAAAAGAGGCTCATAAATATTCATAGTTTCTTCCCACCTCAAATCCCTTCTAGTCACTGATAAAAGTATTGACTAAGAGGAGGCCAGAGACAGAGCCCTTTGACACCCACCATAGACTCCAACCTGGCCGGAGTAGTGACTCAACTGTTCACTTTGGTTGTGGCCTTATGACTAGTTCCTTAATCATCTGAGAATTAGATTCTAATTAGCCCAGAACCCAGCCCTAGTTCCTCATTTTCGGAC
The DNA here is from genome assembly GCA_028555095.1 of Dicrostonyx torquatus. Lineage (NCBI taxonomy): Eukaryota > Metazoa > Chordata > Mammalia > Rodentia > Cricetidae > Dicrostonyx > Dicrostonyx torquatus. Next base: position 690,075 of record JAQHUG010000010.1, read on the forward strand.
CAGCATGAAATACCTTGCCACAGGTCTGGTTCAATGTGACTGAGCCCCATGTGTCTGTCCTTTTGTGTAGCCATCTAGAAGGACACAGGGAAGAGCCAGGAGGGTAGCTCTGAGAGTCAGAGGAACGCTGGGGCAAGTTATACTTCATGTTTTCCAGTAACCTGTCAGGTGGGCAGAAAGAGTGGGCTGAGCATGCTCACTCAGTCCTGCTAAGAGCTCGGCATATCACCCAGAAAGCAAAAGCTCAGAGATGGAAATGGCTCCCTCCAAGGCCACATAGAGAATCGGAGAAGACTCGAATAACACCAGAAACCCTCCTTCTGCTCGGAGCTCCCTCCACGTCACTCTGCCTCCCGGTCATCAGCCTTCAGGGGCTCACTGGCTTCCCCACCCCAGAGGCATTTCTTTTCCTATAGAGTGGAGCTGCTATCAGAGACACTGAGAAGATAATGTGGTGGTGACTTTTAAGGGAGTGTGGGCACTCCTGGGGGCCTTCCTGGGTAGTAGTAGGTACCACAGAGAGGCTGATTACACAACTCCCCTCTCCCAGCACTAGGGCTGGCCCGAGCCCCAGGCACAGGGTGTGAAGTAGAGAGGAACTGCAGCTTCCCGCACACAGATTCCATATTCATAGACACCTTAGCCAGGGTAATGCAAACTCCGTTTTTGCAGAAGCAGATTCCAGAGGTCAGAAGGCTTCCAGAGGCACGAGAGGGATAGCGTCGGAACTGGCTCTTGGGCCATGCCCTCGCAGCCAGAGGGCATCATCCCAGCAGCTCCTCATCAGTAATCTCCCACCAGAGTCCAAAGAGCCCCACAGGGGGATATTGGCTCTTTGCCAGGTCAATAACAGCCCATTAGGAAGCCTCTGCTTAATAAAACATTAACACTGAATTATTGAAGGGCTAGAAAGTGCTGTGAAGATTCAAATAGACAGGAGCCGGGAGGAGGTCAGACAGTGAGGGCAAGGATGGGAAAGAATGAGAACGGATTATTCCTGCGCAAGGCCTCCTCCTGGGTGTGACGGTACAGTTTTTACATCAACCACACTGTGACCCACGTTACCTCATTTTTCCACGGAGGAAACTGAGGACAAAAGAAGTTTCTTAACAGTACCCAGAAATAAGCAGCCGTCAATAGAGCCCAACCAGGCCAGCTGGCTTTCTCTGACGCACGGCTGTCCTCAGCTTGGGACGGAGTGGTGGACCGGGAGGGTCTGGAGAATGAAGGCACAGTGGTAATGCTCCAGAGCGTGAGTCAAAAATGGCCAAAGGAAGAAGGAGGGACATAAAGCCAAGGTCAAAGAGGCTCGGTAGGGGGATGACCTGGCCAATATAGTTCTTAGGAACACCCCCTTGCTCATGGGAGCTTCACTTATGGCCACTCAAGCATTCTTTTAAACAGGAAGTACACCCTTGGATTAGAGCTGGGCCGGAGCAGGAAACAGAACTGCCCCTTTGCTCACAAGCCCATAGTCACCACCACTGGTCTTCCAGGTTCACTGGTCCATCAGCATCTGCTGTCCCCGGCTGGTGGTATCTCCTCTAGCTCAGGGCACTTTCTTCAACTCAGCAAGGAAGGAGGACATGGGGAAATGGGGCTAAGATGTCTGGCTCTTTTACCTAGACATTGGAATCTAAGATTCTGACATTCTTAGAAAACACTGAGTTTCATCTTCAATACACTTCCTCGGTCCACACGATCTGTTGGGGCACTTGATGTAGAAGTGACCCGAGACAGGGCAATCTCTTCCAATGAGTTCCAACTGCCCTGGGGTGTAGACAGGATCTGGTGGCAGGGGGACAATGAGCCAGACATCTGTGCCCATCACTGCTTGGGCGCATTTCATCATTTAGCCGAGAGGAAATGACATCAAAGGCTCCATTGCACCCATTCCTCCTGAAAAGTGGATTTAGAGTCAAGAGGAGGCAGCTTAAGTTCGGCTGAGGAAGAGCCTGGATTCACGGCTGATTGCTGAGAAACCCAGCAAATGGCTGCTTCTCAGCATTTCTCCATCTGGACAGCGGCGAGGTAGCAATTACCTCCTACAAGAGAGATCTGCTTCACTGAGACAGACTGGTGGCATTCAGGACCCTGGTTCTTGCACACCCGCCTCTAAGCCTTTGCCTGTGCCTCTTTCCTGCCTCTCACTCTAAGGGGATGGCAGCACTTCCTGGATAAGGCTTCAAAATCTGTCCCCTCAGAATTCATATGCTGAAAGCTAATATCCAACACGATGGTGTTAACAGATGGGGGACTTTGGGAGATAGCTCCCAAAGTGAGGATGTAGACCTCCCAAGTGGACTAGTGCCCTCATGGAAAGAGAGCATCTATGGGGAGGCAGCTCAGCCAGGAAAGTATTGGAGGACCTGTGTTCAAACCCTAGGACCTTCTAAAAAGCTGGGTGTGGCAATACACAGCTGTACTGCCAGGGAAGGCAGAGACGGGGGATCCCTGGGCCTCACTGTCCTGTAAGTCTAGCCAAACTGGTGAACCCCAGGCCAATGAGAGGTCCTGTCTCACAAAAAGGGTGTGGAACAACCACCAAAGATAATGAATGTCAGCCTGAGACTCCCACATGTTTGCACACACCTGTGCATTCACACAGAGACAACATGCAGACACGTAAACACACACACAAGCACTCACAAGATGTCTTAGCAAACCACACAGTCCCTTCTATTATGCAAAGATAAAGAAAGAAAATGATGTCTCTGACCCAGTAAGCAGGTCCTCTTCAGACACCAAGGGTGTGCCCCTCAGTCTTGGAGTTCTCGACCTCCAGAACAATGGACAACAAATTTGTGTTGTTCATGAGGATTCAGCTTAGGGCAGTTTGTTACAGTGGTCTGCAGGGGCTAAGGTACAACCTCTTCCATTCAGAGCCAGCCCTGTTACTTGCTTTGGCCAATAAGATGCTTACCACTGAGATAGGAACTGAGGAAAGTGTTCTGGTGGCTTTGCTCCACACCCCTTCCACCCCACCACCCCCCTCCCCCCCCCCCCCCCCCCCCAGCCCTGTTACTTGCTTTGGCCAATAAGATGCTTACCACTGAGATAGGAACTGAGGAAAGTGTTCTGGTGGCTTTGCTCCACACCCCTTCCACCCCACCACCCCCTGCCCCCAACGCCCCCGTCCCCACCCCTGCATCTGCGGTCACCATGAAGAAAAAAAACGTATTGAGCCTGCTGGAGGGTGGGAGGCCTGGAGAGTGGAGCCAAGCTTGGACTGCAGGAGGCCAAGCAAGGTCACCCCACAGTTAACCTATGCCCAGGATGTAAGCAGTTCAAGTGAGACCAGAGAGATCTCTCGCTTTCTGCTCTCTTGTTGGTCAAGGAGTTAAAAAAAAAAAAATGTTGACTTTTTTTTTCAGCCACAGAATGTGGGTTGGTGGTTTGTGGGGTGGTATGATTTTGGCAAGCAGTAAGAAACACATTCACAAAACAGCACACAGTAGGAGCCCAGGATGTGCTGCTTCCCCCAAATCACTCCACCACCCCCGCGCCTTCAAGAACTAAATCCTAAATCCTAATGGAGACAGTTGGGAGGCATAAACCGTGGTCCCGGGGCATGCTCAGCTTCTAGCTCATCGTTACCTCCCACTCCCGATTGATTACAGACGCTGACTGCTCAATTTTGATTAAACACTAAATTGTAAGCTGCTTACAGAATGCATGCAAAAAGCTGACATTTATGAAGTCCAATAAACTACTTGTAAGAACAGGAGTGCTAGATGGGGAGAAAGAAATAAAATAAAATCCTCATCCAAACAAACATGGGTTGACAGCCGACAGATGGCCAGAATCCCTTTCCTTGTAAACTAGAAAAATGAAGATTTGGCAAGGACTGTCTGAAAAAAAAAAAAAAAGAAAAGAAAAAAAGAAAAAAAAAAGATCTCGCAAACATCAAAGCTTCCCCTTTCTGGGCTGGTGTTTTTCTGGGCCCGACTTCAATATTTTCACAGGCTACTGCACGGAAAAGGTGTTGCAGGCCTCCGCATCGCTGGCGAGAAGAGCCTAAGACATACCAGGGAGGGAGGATTTATAGGAGGCAGCGCTGCCAACCTCGCAAAAAGGGAGTGAGCATTTAAAAGCCAGCGCTGCGCACTCCCATAAATCCCTACAACTCAGTGTCAGGCCTCCCCTTAATCTGCTGAGGTGTGAGGGAAAGGAAGGGGGATTTTCAACTCCATTTTTCCACTTGGATCAGCTTTCAAGAGGGAGGGCGACAGCGAGTTAATCTTTTGGGGCCAACAGCCATCTTAAAAGAAGTGAGATCCAGCCTTAAAACCTCAGGCCTAGACTCTCCTCACCTTTGTAAAATGGAAGAAAAAGGGTGTTAAGAGGGGCTTTGGCCTGGACTCAAAGGAGCCCTGAGGGTGGGGAGAGGCAGGGCCATTGACTGCTCTGACTTTGAAGCTTTATGCCTTCTCTAGGACCTTGCATTGCTTAGAGTACCAGCATGCTGTGGGGCAGACTTGGTGGTTATCTGGTTATTTACGTGGTGTGCCACAGGCTGTCAGATTGGCCTCGCTCCAAAGACAGCCCTGGTGCCACTTCCCAGGGTTATTGCCCCAGACATAACAGTTGATACTATGGTCTGTGTACCATCTAAGCAGATCCATAAATTCCCATTGTGATGGGCGTCTTGAGCTCCATAGTGGCCTATCAGCTGGTGGAGGAACTTTGGGAGGCAGGGCCTAGGGAGACAGCATTTGGATGCTGACAGTATTTCTTCAAAAGGAACTGTAGGGTACCAGTTTCCTTCTCTGACTTCATGTTCAGTAATGAAAGCTTACACATACACACATACATGCACCCACACATTCACTCACACACACACTGTCACACACACACACACACACACACACACACACAGATATGCTACTGTCTGCTGTTCTCACTAGAAAACAGAGAGGGCCCACCTGATCTTGGACATTTTATTTATTTACTGTGTGTGTATGTATGTGTGCATGTGTGGTATATATGCACATTTGTGTGCATGTGTGTATGTGTGCATGTGCGTATGGAGGCCAGAGGCTGATGCCTAGCATCTCCTTTGAACCTAGAGCTATTTGATTCATCTGGACTGGCCAGACAATGATCTCCAGGAATCTGCCTGTCTCTGCCCCACCAGCACCGAGGTTACAGGTGTACACAGCCATGCTTGACTTCTTACGTGGGTGCAAGGGATTCAAACTCAGGTCTTCATGCCTGTGCAGCGGGCACTTTATTAACAGAGTGACCTCTTCAGCTGTCCTCCAGAATCTTGTCCTTCAAACCGCTGGACAGGGAATGTAGCTCAATTGGTAGAGTACTTATTCAGTACGTATGAAGCCCTGGGTTCAATCTTCAGGGCCATGTATATCAGGTATGACAGCACATTCAAGACCAGCCTGAGAATCATGAGACCTGACAATAAACAAATAACCCTCCGAAACTATGATCTAAGCAAGCCTGTTCTCTTTACAATAATATTACTGCCCAGGTGTTGTTTTGTGATACAGATCACCCAAATTTCATACACAGCACCTAATACTGTCACATCCAAATCTCACAGGAGCCCATGTCTTTATAAATGACAGCATATGGGGCCCCTGTAAAATTCTAGGTATACAAGTGGTGGACTCGTGGACTTTTGTCTCAGGCACCAGATCAGCCATTTTAGTCTCTTTAACCATGTGGATCTTCCTGGGTGATGGAGGCACAGGGACAGAATATGAAGGAGCCCAGCTCATCAGCAGGTCACTGCAGGGTGCCTCGAGTACCATAACAAAAGTGCACCCAGAGCATTATGGGACCACAGTGGACCTGGCCCACAGTAGGGGCCAAGAGGAGGGGTTTATAAGGAAGCCCCACTGAAAGAAATGATTGTTCTAATTACATCTTAAATATTGAATAGGCAGACAAGGAAAAGAAATAAAAAACCCAGAAAGGAAAATCCAAGTGAGTAAATTATTACCAAGCAACTTTACTGTGAACACTCCCGGCAATGGCCACCTCTGTGCTGAAAAGCCCATTTGGTTTTTCACAGAGTCTCCCTGTGAGTTCCACCTGCTGTCCTTCATCCACTCAAAGAACATCTGTCAAATGCCTGTGTCATTCCTTCTCCAGGCAGAGGGACCAGGCCTGTCAGGCATGGCTCGTACAGCAGAAGGTCATGGCCCACACCATGCTGGCTTCTTTCCTTCCTTGGATCATGGCCCAGCATTCTAGGACAACAGTGGCAAGCATCCTACACATACCTACAGAGCTCATTTGGTTAATGCATGACCTTGGAATTGAAGCTACATTTTAGGGGGACCGTTTTTTCAGGGTGCAGGGTCTTGCTCAGTTTAGGGGGGCCTAGATAAAAGTAGATGGTCAGCCTAGCTCTGCCTCTCAGAACCCACCAAGGCTACAGTCCAAAGTCCTGGCTGGTGAACAGAATGCATGGCCTCTTTGAGACAAGTGCAGAGAGAATGGCTCACCTTGGCCTTCAGGGTCAGGCTCCACAGCTGAACCATAGGGAAGCACCAGGTGGGTTCCTCTCAGTGAACAAGAAAAAGGAAGCCACCTTCCAAGTCACTACAGGACATGGTAATGCCTACCTAGAAAGGTCATATCTTTGACCATACTTGGCCCAAAATTAGGGCTCTATAAATATTGTGAGTGCTATCATCGCTCAGAAATGCAAGAGGCAAAAATTATTAACTAAATGCTTAGATCTAATTGCCCTACCCAACTTCCTGTCACAACCTGAACTTACTGACTGCTCTCCCTGAATGCTAGCTGACAGACACCCAGCCAGCGTCAGCCCTGAGCCCAGCATCCCTTGTCTGGACAGTAGAGTAGTAACACCATGCTCAGTGGAATGATCTTTTGGTCCCAACAGACCACATTTATGACAGAGGTCCCATCTAGTGACACCGAGGCCATCTTAGTTTGTGTAACCATACTCACAGATGTTCATACAGTGACCAAACCACCTAATGGCATGTTTCTCAGAACATGTTCCTGTCATAAATGACACTTGATTATGCTTAGGTCTTATGATAATAAGATGAATTAGTAATTTAAGAAGCTCATGGAAAACACCTTACTAACACTATTACTAATGGGACCGGAAGCTGGCTCAGTGGCATGAAGACCTGCATCCAGATTATTGTTCCCACATTTAAAACCAAAATGGGTGTTGTGGTACATATCTCTATCTCAGCTCTTCAGGGGGAGAGGGTGAAGAAAGGTGGATCCCAGGGCCTCCTCAGACTAGCCCAAGTATGACCTGAAGATTCAACAACAGATCCAGTCTCAGGGCTGGAGAAATGCTCCTCTGGTTAAGAGCACTTCCTGTGCAATCATGAAGACTGGAGTTCAGGTCCCAGCATCCTCCTGACAAGTCAGGTGCCTGTCAGACAACTGCATTAAGACTGGAGTTCAGAGCTGGGTGGTGGTGGCCCGTGCCTTTAATCCCAGTACTCGGGAAACAGAGGTAGGCGGATCGCTGTGAGTTTAAGGCCAACCTGGTCTACAGAGAGAGTTCCAGGACAGTCAAGACTGTTTCACAGAGAAATCCTATCTCAAACAAAACAAAACAAAAACAAAAACAAACAAACAAAAAGACTGGAGCTCAGTTCCCATCGTCCTCCTGACAAGTCTGTCAAACATCTCGAGCACCAAGGGATATGACTCCCACTTCTGGTCTCTACCAATATGCACATAAACACATATGTTCACACACATACATACATACAGAGAGAGAGAGACTCAGACAGAGACAGATTTACATCATTACAGGTACTCCATCAATATGTATTATAATAAAGAAAACATGGAAGTATGGGACAGCTCATAGGGAGCCCTGCGGCTTGTTTGCCAGCTGCAATAAATCCCACAGTGAAGTACCTCTCTGTTGAAAGACAATGTTGGCCTCACCTCGTACGCTCAAGTGCCCACTTGCTGGCCACTGGAGTCACCTGGGTCTTCTTTGTCTCCCTGAGACTTGCGGGATGCACTACAGTGGAAGAGTCTTGCAGGGGGCTTTAGTGTGAGTCTCTGACTCACGTGGTTTCTTCCAACTCTACCACTTTCAAGGTCTCCTGAGTGAAGGGACAACTGCTGGCTGCAGCTACAATAATATTTAAACCCTTAAGCACAACAATTCACCTTCGGAGTCCCCCAGTAACATCTCCTAATTAATCACCTTGTGTACTGCATTCTAAATTAATTGAATTAAAAGTAATTAAATCCAGGAAATTGAAATTAGTCTGATTAGATTAGAGGCACATCCAGAGACCTACCGTGGTGAAGGGTGTCATGTAAATTGGCCAATTTCAGTGTAGAAGAGAGAGACTTTGTTTATAGACAGGCTGTTAAGAAGGAAGGCAAGTCTTACAAAGGGCAAGTCAAGGTGGGCACAGTGAGGAAGAGCACTGAGGAGAATGACGGAATGACAATAACAAGGGTGACTTTATTGGAGCTGGCTTGTACTGAGCCTATTAGTTCCCAGACAGCTCCTTAGAAGGAAAAACTACAGTTTCCCTGATTGGCAGAAGGGGAAAATGGAGGCTATAGCAACGAAGTTTGTAGTAATAAAACCCAGCCAACCTCACAGCATATGTGTAGGTTTGACACACACAGTGGGCAGACCAGCATTCTGGATGGTACCCCAAACTACCAACCAGCTCATCATCATAAAGGCGAAGGCTCCAGTCTTCTGCATTTCTAGCTTCTGTAAGACATGATGGGAAAGACTCATAAATATGCTGTGTTCAGGGTCAATCAGGCCAGAGACACAGCTGTGATGAAGAACTAAGGCAGACAGGAAAAGGTCCCCTCCGAAGTCCGCCTGAAGCAGCCGATCAAGATTTCTGGCACAGTCAATACTGACTGTGAAGGTTGCCTGTCAACAAGAGACTCTCTCCCTCCCTCCCTCTCCCCACGTCGGGTATGTGTGTGCATGTTCTTGTGTGTTACTGGATTTGTGTGTACCACAGTGCTCTGGTGGAGATTAGAAGACAGCCTTCCCGGGTTGGCACTTCAGCTCTCCACTTGGTTTGAGACAGCTCAATCCAGGCTACAGGCCTGCAAGTTTCTGTTAATTCTCCTGGCTCTGCCTCTCACATCCCTGTACAAGACCCCGGGATCACAGATGTTCGTGCTGAAGTGCCCCGCTTTCACATGGGTCCTGGGATCCAAATCTGGGGCATTAGGCTTGCTTGACAAGTGTTTTTTTTACCCCGGATCCATCTCCCCAGTCAAGACAATATTCCTTTTTTATAGAGAATGGTAAAAGGAGCAATGAAGCATACACAATAAGTAATAAATCCCTTAAAAGATAAATATAGATAATTAGATAGATAGATAGATAGATAGATAGATAAATAGATAGATAGATAGATAGATAGATTAGATAGATATGAATAATACTGGGTCACCAAAGGAGTTCATTACCCATGGGGAGAACCAGCAGCGTTAACTCTCTAAGCCCCAAATCCCTCAAGACAACACGAGAATGGCCAGATGACCTGTGCATACAGTGGACTGCTGCGAAGGAAGGGAAAGACCACGCACCCATCCCTCAATAAGGAAAGGTGGGTCTTTCCAAGTGAACACTATGCCTGCCCTCCTTGGCTTTGGTGGGAGACACTGCCTGCCAATGCAGTTTGCAATTCATCCTTGAAAAGATGATATGGAACAAAGGCAGTCAGCGCCATCACTCAGGGAACATGCAGGCATTCAGAAGACCTACAGAGGATTGCCTGCCAACACCTGCCCCTTCCTTTTACAGCCTTCCCGTGATTATCTCACTTGATCAACCACTTTAATTTGACCGGCGTAGGGCAGGACCAAGTCTGTTGAGAAGTCTCCAACAACACTTCATCAAGGCCACTCCATCAGGACTTCAAGACAGGTAAGACCTCAGTCATGCTTTTCCAGAGTCTTGGATTAGCCATAGATAGTAAGGTCTCCCTTGGGAAGCCAGGAGAAGCCCCTTTTTCTTTCTGTACTTTTCCCAGTTGTTCAAGACAGTTGCCTGGGCTGATGCAGAGGAATTATGAACTATACAGACTTCCCTTTGACCTGCAAGGGGAAAGACTATGGTGCTGAATGAGCTGGCTAGGGCCTAGACCAAAGAGGGTCATGACCCTTTTCTTATTTGACATCCCTGTCATTGAGCAAACTCTTCACAGGTGTCCCAGTCAGGGTTCCTATTGCTGCTGCGATGAAACACTGTGACCACAGCAACTTGGGGAGGAAGGGCTTTATTTCAGCTCACACTTCCAGGCAACAGTCAATCACTGAGAGAAATCAGGGCAGGAACTCAAAACAGGGCAGCAGCTTGGAGGCAGGGGCCGCTGATGCAGAGCCCATGGAGGGGAACTGCTTACTAGCTTATTCCCCATGACTTTCTCAGCCTGCTTTCTGCTAGAACCCAGGACCACCAGCCTAGGGATGGCACCACCCACAGAGATCTGAACCCTCACCTGCCAACCACTAGTAAAGAAATGCCTTACAGGCATGCCTGTAGCCTGATCTCATGGAGGCATTTTCTCTATTGAGGTTCCCTTCTCTAAGATGCCTTTAGTGTGTGTCAAGTTGACATCTAATTAGCCAACACAACAGGGTAGTCATAGACAATGAGTCAGAAATTCCTCCCAATGACCAAGGCTGTCTGAGAGCTCTGTGCTTGATTTAAATACTTGAAGAGTCCTTGTGACTGTGCCTGAGGATCAACACATTGTATTTTCAAGTTCATGACTGGCTTTACTTAAGAATTACCCAGTCCTAGGGTTGCATATGGTCCCCAGAAATAAAGTATCATTAAAAATTGTTGGACACACCCAAGTGGGACCTTCCACAATTTCTAGCAGGGGTCATCAGCCTTCCACTTGTTCTTTCAATGGGTGGGAAGCCAAGAGATAAGGTGCTCAGTTGGAGTAACTAAGTCCAGAGCAGTGCTGGGTGCTTTAGGAGCCAGCCTGACAACAGATCATCCAACTGGTTCTGCTTGTCACACCCTTAGCCAGGTGACAACTTCCAGCCTTAAGGAGCAACTGGACAAAGACTAAGAGAAAGAGCTGGGATGGGTATATTGGATATTTGTTTTGTATGGAAGAAACAGGAGCTATGATAAAGAAGAATGGGGATAAACAACAGTTAGAGTTAAGTATAAGGAGCTGGCACATCCAGCATGGAGGCTAGAACACCCAGAGTGGGGGCTGGCACACCTAACATGGGAGCTGGCATATCCAGCATGGAGGCTAGAACACCAGAGTGGGGGCTGGCACACCTGACATGGGAGCTGGCATATCCAGCATGGAGGCTAGAACACCAGAGTGGGGGCTGGCACACCTGACATGGGAGCTGGCACATCCAGCATGGGGCCTAGCACATCCAGAGTGGGGCCTAGCACATCCAGCATGGCTTAAATCCAAGGCCATGGCTTGGAGCAGCCACAACAGTGAGCTTTTGTTTTTGATGAATACTCCAGGAGTGTTCTGAAAGACAATTACAGATGTCCCTTCCTTGCCTCTTCAAGGACACAAGTTCAGGTAGAAGATGCGACTGCTTCAGTCACTGCCTTCTAGGAGGTGCCATGTCACCCTTTCCCAGTTTTCTTCTGCCCATACTCAGACCTTCAGCCCAGGCGGTTCAGGTGCAAGACAAGTGCATTCTTTTTATTTTGTTTTACCTCTTGCTTTTTGTTTTCTTGCTTTCTGAGATAGGGTCCTGCTCTGGAGCCCAAGGTAGCCTCAAACATACCATCTAGTTGAGGCTGGCTTCAAATAGTGGCAATGTTCCTTTCAAATGCTGGGACAATAGGTATGAGGCACCACTTTCAACTAAGATCATTTTTAATGCATAGATCCCTATAAACCCCTGTTGCGGTTTTCTTTCTGTTGATGTGATAAAAAACAAACAAACAAACACTGACCATAAGCAACTGAAGGGAGGAAAAGTCTTACATCATTGAGGGAAGTCTGGGCAGGAACTCCAGTGGGACCTTGAAGCAGAAACCAGGGACGAACACTGCTGGCTCACTCAACAGCTTATGTTTAGCTGGCTTTCTTAGACAGTCTAGGACCATTTGCCCATGAGATTGTACCATCCATGCTGGGCTGGACACTTCTCCATCAAGTGACAATCAAAACAACTCACACAATAATGCCCATAGGCCAGTATGGTCTTGGCAATTCCTGAGGCTTCTTTCTCAGGTAACTCCAGGCTGTGTCACGTTGACACTTAAAGCTGACAGGGACAATAACCTCTGTCTCATGTGGCCTCCTGTAGGGGTCTGGGTGAGCCGGTGGTGTCCTCATCTGAACAGCTACTATGCTAAGGGCCAAAGACAATATCAATCAAGCCTAAGACTCCATGAGGTGGAACCAGAACGAACTGCCTCCCTTGAGCCTTTCTTTGGTAAGCCTGGAGCAGCTCTTGGAAGGGGAGCAAAAAGACACTGGTGCCCAGGAAGTCAGAACAGGACCCTGCTTGTCCGAAGAGATGTGAGGGGTAAGCAGAATGCCATTGGGAACAACGAATGAAGAGAGAGGTGGAAGGAGACAGGCGTGAGCTCACGCTGGCATCAGCTTGCACACAGCTTGGTCTCGCGCCTGCCCATCAAAAACATCCACAGTCTCAAGCATCCACAGTTCTTCCCAGAACAGTGGGAGTGAACTCACTTCTCAACCCAACAGTAGTTTCCACAATGCAAAGGAGCAGCTGCCCTCGAAACGAAAGACCACACCTCTGCCGATAGGAACCGCTTGACAGTTTTGAAATGACGGTTTTGCCATGTTGTGCCCATCATGGGATCAACCAAGTCCCCAGCCCATTTCTCAGGCAGCTGGCATCCTGCCAGCCTACTGCTTGTTCATCACAGACCTACAAAGGTCCCAAGCCGCAGTGGCCCACTTTCCAAACCACCGGCTATGTTAGATGCAAAGGTGTCTATGGACCCAGAGACATTGCAGGTAGCTTTCCAAAGAGTCGTCCTGACATAGGTTCTTTATAAGACAAACAAGAAGGGGCAGACGTCACTGAAGCTGTGCTCCCCAGCCAACCCCGGGCCGCTGAAACCAGAGATAGAAATCTGTGTTACAGAGAATCTGGGTAGGTGTGGGAAGACTCCTACATCCACGACCCTCCTCAGGCAAAGGGACCATATTGTCCCTGCCTGGTGTCATCTCTAAGGTACAGGAACACTGCTGATTAGGATGAAGGGATCTCAGTTTGTCACAAAGGCCACCTAGGATCCGTCTTTAAAGATGCCAAAGAGGCATTCACGGGCGCAGGCAGGAGCAGGCAGAAGAAACGGCACCTCCCATAGTGTGCCCTGTGCTTGTTAGCTCCCAACAGACAATTCTCCTAACCTTTCGCTGAGAAATTAGACCAACTTCAGCATCCACTGCTGTTCTGCCTAATTGGCCTCACTGCTGGGGGGGAAGCAAGTCCTGAAGAAGAAGAAAAACGCAGCTGCTTTCTTCGACCAGCGAAAGCAGAACTGGATGGTGTGTGGTGATTTTCAAGGCAATTCAAAATTAACTTGGAATTAGCAGGCGCTGACTCCCCGCCTGCCTCGCTCTGGCGTTCCATACACAGAACTGCTCTCAAGCTCCCCCAGGCTGGCTCCAAAGACAGCCTGTGCTTTTGCACTTTCACCCCCTCCATCTCTCTAGGCCGTGCTTCCTGCCTCCTCCAAAGGCACCCGTGAGGCGGGAGGCTCAAACACCAACTGTGGGCTCTTTCCAAGCTGTAGCTCTAAAGCGCCAACGCAGAGCGTGGCAGCCAAGGGACTGCCTCTGCTGTGTGTTTGCAGGAGATAATCACACATCCTCCAGGTAGGGTGCCTATGGGCTGGGGAGGCAAGGCTAAGCACTCTCTAGTGGGGGAGGGAAACAGTGGAGGACAGCAGAGGCAGAAAAGCAGATCTGGCCTGAGGAAGGAACTGGATAGCCATTATGTCACTGCTGCCCCGTCAGAGGACAGGAGCCCTACCATGTCCATCGCCAGCAGAAAGCCTTGGCTTCTGTTTGGTTTCCTCGAAATTCTCCTCTCATTGCCCATCCAACCCTTTGGTCTGACCACCACAGACTGTTCCATCTTCAGAGTGTTTGTATAGGAACACCCCAACACAAGCCTAAGGCAACCCTGGCTCTCTGTATTAGGCGCATTCCTGATCTCCCTTTTTTTCTGTCCTGTCTCTCTTTCCAGAAATCAGCTTCATGATCAGAGAGACCTCATCACACCCCAGCTGCCCCAAACTTGCCCACGGCCTCTGACAACTGGGCTGCAGCCAGAACCCAATAACTACTTGTAAATTGGATGGTGGTTTGCTTCAGACCGCTCAAAGCTTTGTCTATCTCTTTTAATGGCCCAAGAAAATACACACATAAAAAATATTTCCAACCTCATGTTTGTTTCTACTTGCCCTGGGCTGGTAGACCAAGGAACCAAATTTTCCTTCATTGTTCTGCTGAGGGCTGGGCAGCTTCCGGTGTAATTGCACATTTGGTGGTGCATAGTTGGTGCTGTCCTCGTGGCAATGAATCCACTTGCAGAAGCAGGCTGGATTCTACCCACTTGGGTTCCTTTTATTCGGGACTGACTAGGAACATGCTATAGCCTAGCCAGCTAGGTCTCCAGAGAGCCCTGGGATCCTGGAGGGGCACTCACTACCATGTCATGCTGGGCCACAAAGCATTTGATCATTTTGCAGACAGTCCTCCAGACTGGAAAAAGGGACCTGAGCCTTGACTCCAGGTTGGACTAGTTATCTCCAAATAAAAATGAAGCAGCCAGGGGCTGGGGAGAAGGTTCAATTGGAAAAGTCCTTATCTTACAATTACTAGGACCTGAGTTTGATTTCCAGAACCCATTAAATGTATGCATGCATGCATACATACATACACACACACACACACACACACACACACACACAGAGGCATGATGATGTGGGTTTATAATCCCAGTTCTAGGGAAAGCCTGCTGCAGAGACAAGTACCCTAACCCTAACCTAGAGACTGCCTACCAGCCAACCCTGAACACATTCATACAGACAGAGAGACAGAGACACAGAGAAAGGGACATGAAACAGAGAGAGTATAAAGTATTCCTTGATAGGGAAGGAAGGCCTGGATAAGCAAGTAACTGTGAGCTGGACTTGGATGACAAGAAAGATCAGCTGTGACCATTTCGGGGGAAGGTCATTCCAGACAGAGGCAATCGCTATTGCAAAGGCGATGGCAAGAACGAGCCTGACATGGCCAAGGAATCGAGTGTGAGCTAGCACAGCTAGAATATGGTGAGCCATAAAAAAATAGAGGTAAGAGACAATGTCAATCAAATCATGGACGTCTGCATCCATGGTAAGGAGTTAAACTTTAAGCCAACAAGAAACAATTAAGGGCTCCATTCGACTTTCTTTCTGCCATGAAGTGAGCTGCTCTCTCTGCTTCTATCTGCCTTGAGATGACCAGCCTCCTCCCCTACATGCTCCCGCCTCCATGATGTTCCACATGACACCAAGCAATCATAGACCAAACCCTATAAAACTATGAGCCAAATACACACACACACACACACACACAGAGAGAGAGAGAGAGAGAGAGAGAGAGAGAGAGAGAGAGAGAGAGAGAGAGAGAGAAGGAAGTGGTTACAAACCTTTGTTTATATTGGTCTTCTGAGGTCATTCTGGCTGCAGTAGAGAACAGGCTTGGCTGGGAAAGCAGAGCTGAAAGAATCTGGGAACAGTGACAGTTGACCAGGGAAAGCAGGATGACTGGACCAGTGATAGAGTAGAGTAGAGATCTGTAGGGAGGGGAGAGTACAGGTCGGGAGAAGTAGACCCTGGGGAGGAGAGAGAGAAATGGACAGACTCTGGATATGTTTTGGAGGTAGATCCAATATGTCCTGCTGATGGATTGTTGTGTGAGGAGAAGAGGAAGAGGAAGGGCCAAGAAGGGCCCTGGGGATTCAGTCTAGAGCTTTGAGGTTGGATGTCAGTACTGTGGGATGGGAATACTTGGGGAGGACCAGAATTACAAGCAAAGCATTTATCTTGGGGTGGTGGGTGGTGGCCAGTGGGTAGAACTACTGTCACCCTCTTCCTCCTCATCACTGGTGTGTGCACTGCAACACACTACTCAGAGTTCTTCACAGCTGGCCCACAGTCCTCCAGCTGTCTCCATGGAGACTCCCAGCTTAGAACCTCGGCCTTCAGCACACTGCCTGCCCCAAGGTTCCACCTCTTTCTACGGCACCACTGGCCAAGGAGTGACCACTGTGTGGCCTCATTGTACAGCCCTCCTACATGTCAGATACCTTCTTCTGGGGCCTGCCTTCTCACTTCCATTCATGAATATCTTCCAGGAGTTCCTGGATTCTTTTTTTTTAATATTTCTATTTGTATCTGTATGTGTGTGTGTACGTGTGTGTGTGTGTCTATGTGGGGGTGTGTGCCTGTGTGTGTCTGTGTCTACATGTACCCATGGAGGTCAGAAGAGGGTGCCAGATTCCTTGAAGCTGGAGGTACAAGCAGTTGTGAGCTGGGAACCAAACTTAGGTCATCTGGAAGAGCAGCAAGTGCTCTTAACCATTGGCCATCTCTCTAGCACTGAGTTCTCTGGATTCCTGTTAGGATTTCTCTGTTCTCTGAGCCTTGTTCTAGAAAGGCTCATCTAAGGCTATTGTTAGCATCATGATTGTCACTAGGTCACTTCTAGATGTTCATTCTACCTGAAAGTCTATTCTGAAGATTAAGGGCTGCCCCCAAACTTCTCTAACATGTTTCAAATTTTCTCCCACCTCCCACCCTGTCTCTCAGCACAAGACCCTTAGAAATGGCTCCTGGTCAAGGTTCATTTACCTTTGTCTGCAGACCTGACTCTGTACACCTGAACTCCTGGTTCTAGCTGAGAAGAGTTACAGACACGCCAGGGGCGCAGATGCCTCTCGACACACTATCCAAAGCCAGAAGGGCAGAAATAGGACAGCAGTATGGCCAGCTCCCTTCTATGATAAGCATTAGCCATCCCTGTATATTTATCTATAGTTACACATATGGCAGGTTTGCTCCTACTGTGTTTCCATGTGCACACATGTAGTTGGAGAGATGAAGTGCCACAACCCTTGACTACACAGGTGGTGTTCTTTATATTGGCTCTTCTGGTCCAGAAGCCAGTTAGGGGCTAGCATCCAGTCCCCATCCTTCTACTGAGCCCAGCACCCTGGTATGGTTCAGCTCCTCTCTCTGCTTATCATGCACACACTCCAGCATGACCATGTTCTACCAGAAGGGCCTTTTTCTCTAGCTTGCACAAAGCTCCATTTAGTAACTCTTAAGTGGGAGCTCTGGGTCTGCCCATGGTTCCTACACTCTGCTTTGGGGAGGGTGTTTCTGGGAGGAAATCAGAGGTTCCCTGTGAGTCTCGCACTCAGGAGCATTCAAGGAGGAAGACAGCGGGAGGCAGGAGAAGGAGGGACTGTAAGTCATTTGCTCTCTGTGCCTTGCAGGATCACCTCCGCCAGACTTTTGTCAACCCAGCAGCCACAGATGACCCCATTTTCTGAACCTAGTCCAGCATGTACCCAAGACATGTCAGCAGCGATGTGCCACATCCATTTTTACTCTAAGTTCTAGTGCTCTGCTCGTCCATTTCCTGTGTGTGTGCATACATGTGAGTGTGTGTGTACATGTGAGTGTGAGTATGTGTATATGTGTGCGCGGGGGGGGGGCATGTGCACATGTGTGCTTGTGTGTGTGGAGGCCAGAGGACAACCTCAGGGGTCATTCTCAAGAGTGCCTTATGCCTTTTGGAGACAAGGTCTCTCACTGACCTGGGGCTTTCCCTTCAGGCTAGCCTGGCTGACCAGAAGGCCCCAGGGATCCACCTGGCTCCATCTCCCTGGAGCTGGGATAACATCCCTGTGTTGCCCCGCCCAGGCTTTTCCACACAAACTCTGGAGATCAGACTCAAGTCCCCATCATCTCACAGCAAACACTTTCCCAGCTGAACTGTCTCCCTAGTTCTGAGGCTCTTCTGTAAGCTTCCAAGTTCTAGAAACACCAGGTTGCTTCCTTTGTTCCTTCCTGAAGGAGAGGGAAGCTGCTCTTTCAGGGACACTGCATACCCATGTTGTCAATGGCCACTTTGTCTTTCTGGCCTTTGATTCTCTGTATTAAAATATCTCCATTTTATGTAACATTCTCTGCCTGACCTGTAGCGATAGCTGGGCTGTACAGGCAAAGCAAAAATGTATGTTTTTAATTACAGAAAGAAATAACGTGATGATACTAGGCGATGCATGCTTGTGTTCATTCTTACGTACGGTTATTTTTCTGGTTGTTGCATGTCTAGTTCAGACTGTGTCATTTAAATTCTAATACATGAGCTACCCAGACTGAATACCTGTTCATGGCCATGCTGCTCAATGCACTGCTGTTCAGACTTGTGAATTACTATTTTTTATCTCACAACTTGTTTCCTGGCTTTCTCAAGCACATTTTCTGTTTGGTCATAGTTTAATGGCAAGTAAAGTAAAATCTCTCTATTAAATCATCTGAGGGCTGGGGAGGCGGCTCAGTGGGTAAAGGACCTGAATTTGAGTCCCCGGAGCCCACATAAAAGCCAGACATGGCACTGTGTATCTGTGATCATGGGCTCCTACGGTGAGATAAGAGGAGACTCAAGTGTCCCCCGGCTAGCCTGGTGTAAGGACCAGCAACAAAACAACAAGGGAAAGACCCTGTCTCAAGCAAGATGGGAAAGGAAGGGCTGAGACCTAGGCTGTGCTCTGACCGCCACACATGCACTGTGGTACAGGCACCTGCACTTCCACACACAAACACCTACATATGTTATGCACACACATACACACACACACACACACACACACACACTGACAAAAACAAAATCACTCCTATGGGTTCTGTTTGTCAGACTGTGTTTGTCAGACTGGCACTCTCTGGTGGTGTAAGCAAGGCAACCTTCATCCCTTTAGCCCTGTGTAATTAAGAGCCCCTGCTGCTTTTAGGCATCTGTTTATTCCCCAACAAGCATGCTTATGTCATAATTCCTATGTATGAAGGAGGATTTGGTATATACACATGATGTTTGTACACAATGGGATATGCCTAGAGCATAGCTGGATGGCTGTGACTCACTCTGGGCACTGGGAATTGGTGGTATTAATGGGTGAGAGCCTATTTCACACGGACAGCTGAGGCTTCACAGCTGACCACATACCCCTGCACTTTGAAAAGTTGGATTAATGTGGATGGGGCAGCCCTGCAGGTAGAGAGACTGCATTCACGGAGATGTCACAAGCCAGCGGTGCCCTGCTCCTGGCCTTCCACACTTCCTTGCCCACAGATTCTGGGAAGGTTCCAGAAGATCTGATGGTGGAATGAAGCCCATGCCATGGAGAGAAGCAGCAGGAAGTAATCTCTGCAAAGCCATGTGCTCGGGTAGAAATTAGATGCCAACAGAGAGTGGTCCAGAACCCCACAGCTGCTGAGCCAGGTCTGGGCTTCAGCTCAGTGTGTAGTAACCACCACTGGAGCAGACCTGACTGTGGTTCCAGTTCTTGGGGCTGGTCTCATTGTTCCAAAGCAACTTGGGAAATCTTAAATCCCCAGTGCTGGGGGCCAGCTCAGGTAACTCTGGCCGAGAGCAATCAGTTAGAAATCTGCTCTTGTGTGTGTGGGAATCGATGTAGCTTCAGTCAGAGCAGAGCTGACTTGAAGCAACCATTTTGCTAGCTCTGCTTAGCTCAGAAACAGGTTCCTCTCTTCGAGGGCCACAGGTGGTACAGGCAGCCCTTTTGTCGTCATGAGGCAAGTCACCTGAGGACGATACTCAAGGAAACTGATCGGGCCAGACAGTGCTAAAGCCCACACTCTCTTTTACCATGGCGTGCTGTGAACACGAGGTGTCACACCTTGGCACTGGTATTTATTAAACTCTCTCAGTTTCTCCTTACTTCATACACAGTTAAACTCAGGCTCAAATTAGAGAATCCGGCTGTCTCACTGCTCCTAGCAAATGACACCTCCATCTTCCATAAGCTTTCCTCTCCTGCCACACTGTCAGCTGAAGTGGGGACTCAGTGTTCACTGAGTGCTTCCGGTTACTGGGAGAGGAGGAGACCAGAGGGCGTGCTGGCAGAGACACCGATAAGCGAGGGCTGGGGGGAGGAGGGGCGAAGGGGGTTGATGAGAAGACACGCCCAAGGGTTTATTCTATTTCCAGCCCATGAACATATTTGCAGTACAAAAGCTTCATTAAACTCCAGGCTTTCTGTGGATAAATGTCTGCTTGCCACGGGGTCCAGAAACGATAAACATCCAAAACACAGAAAGCTCTTTGAAGTTTATTATAGAAATAACAGAAATGGCTCTACAAAGCCGGCACTGGTGGAGGTAGAAAAGTGGCATCTCAGCATGGGGGCCATAATTCTGCCAAGAACCAAAGGATGGGGGTCCGTGAAGTGGCTCAGCAGGCGGAGGTGCTTGCTGCCAAGCCTAAGGACCTAAATCTGATCCCGGGGTTCCACATGGTACTCCAACAAGTTGTCCTTTGACCTCCACATGAGCACCAGACTACACATTTGCTACCCCATCTCAAATACATTATTTTTAAGAAACAAACAAACCAGAAGATGGGAAGGATGTCACAATGCAAGGAGTGGTTGCATGCTGCTGTCGTGACTTCTGAACCCATGTGGGCACAAAGGCAGCATTGGTTCCTGGGCTTGAGACAGCTCCAGTTCAAGGCTGTCCTTGAACAGACTCTTGTTAGCTTTGCAGTATTTGCAAAGGTTTTGTTCTTCAGAGAACCTTGGTTCCCCTTATCTGTATCATGAAAAGAATGCCGGTTCACTATACTATATCTGTGGATCAAACGTTTCAAGATTTTTACAACATTCCAATTTAGAGAGCTGGGGGTAAGGAGCTGGGACCATGGTGCCACAGTACATAAAGTGCTTGCCATGCAAACATGAGGACATGAGTTCAATCCTCAGGACCCACGCGAAAAGTCAGGTGTGATGACACGCACTTGTAATCCCAGTGCTGAAGAACCAGAGACAGGTAGACCCCTGGAGCCCATTGTCCAATCAGCCTAGCTTCATTGGTGAGCCTATGACACTGAGACACTGTCAAAAGCAAGACGAAAGGCACAATGACCTGAGGTTGGTCTCTGACCTCTACATGCACCTGTGTTCCAGGCTGTATCGTGGTATTACATAATGCCCAGGCAGTTCTGGTCTGCACCAGTCTGTTTTCAGGGAAACACAGATATTTCCAGTCAGCAGGTAATTAAGACTGTAAGTCACCCACATCAGCTCAGGCCTCACTCGCCTTCCATTGAATCAGACAAATCCTTGGTTGCCATAGCTTCTTTGATGTTTTAGGTTGGAGGTGAGGGACTTGGCTTACCTGGGATCTGAAACCACGTGTGCCTCATGAGGCTGCAGGGAGTATTGGATGGCATAGACAGAATGCTCGGTACAAGGTGTCAGTCAGAGTTCTGCCAGGATGATTGTGTTTCCTTTGCTTCTTCCTGACATCCTGAAGGGAACTCTTCTCTCCTCTGAGGAAGGGCATTCCCTTGTGACCTCCTTTGGGCTGTCCCTTGGCCTGTTAGTTACCTAATTTACTAAAGTATCTCCGTACACTCCAGGGTAGTACAAGACTCACGTTGTCATCAGATGTAGCCAGCCTCCCTTAGCATACAGGCCGTCTGGTTTGGTCTCCTCTTATATCCCAGGCGCACATGGAGCTCATTATGTAGCCAAGGTTGACCTCTGACTTATAACAACCTCCCAAGGGCTGGGATTATAGGCCTAGGCCATCATGCCTGACTCCTGGTTTAATGAAGGACCACAGGAGCTTCCTACACAGCTCTGGGCAGATCTCTCCACAGGAAGCCAAAGTTAGGGCATAAGGGCTAAAGGCAGAGTCAGTCTGCGTGAGATCAAGGACAAGGCCGTCAGGACACAGTCCATAAAACAGATACAGGGCTGGGACAAAGGCGAGAGTAAAAAATGAAAGGTAGCCCTAGGTACCACCCTTACCTCACCCTGAATATGGACATATGCAAGAAGGGGGGACGTGTTACAGAAGACCAGGTTAGCAAAGCTGTGTACATTATCTACCGCTGCCCAGCAATGTCCTCCAAAGTCAATGGCTTTGAGAAAAGACAGTCGGCTTTACTGTCCCTGCAGGTACTTCCTGGTGGAGACTGCAGCCCCAGAGGATGATGGTTCTCAGTTTCCACTCTGCTAATCAATACATGAGTCTCTTTCTTTCTTGTTGTGATGAAACACCCAACAAAAGCCACTTAAAGGAGGATGCTTAGCCTTCATCATAGTTTCAGGGTACAGCCCATCATGACCTGGGAAGCATGGCTACCTGAGCATGTGGCAGCTGGTCACATGACACCCACAATGAGGAAGCAGTGAGAGGAGATGAACGCTTTACCCAGTTTTGACTTTACCCAGGTTGGCTAGGACTAGGGTAAGGCGAAGTGCCCAGACACAGCACACAGCATTCCAAGAGGTGCTCACCGTCGGGGTCATGTGAGTACAGGCCCAATCAACAAAGAGTGCAGTGTGTCGGACCTCTCTCTTCTCTCTCTCTCTCTCTCTCTCTCTCTCTCTCGGGCTTGCAGACCTGCCCTGTCACCTCACACTTTTCTTTCTATTCAGTCCAGGACCCCAATCCTGGAATGGTGCCTCCCACCTCAGTTAACCCAGACTAAAAACTCCCTCACAGACGTGACTATAGGGATTTGTCTCCATGAGATTCTAGTTCCTAGCACGTTGACAATATCAACCGTCTTCTTCAATAATGGGGGGGACAGGTGGCATGCAGCAGCCCCTGGACCATAGGAGTTCTGAAACCCCTCAAAGGTCATGTCTGAAACTCTCCAGAGCATAAGTCAGCACTACCATTGCACAGGAGCAAGACCTCATGCATCTTCCATGCAGCTTGCAATGCTCTTCTGCTCGATCACCCATTTGCTGGGAAACATCTCCAGAGCATAAGAAATGTATTAAAGGAGCTCAGCATTTGAAGATCGAGAACCACTGTTCTAGACACGTCTGACAGCTGGTGTGGCACTCAGAACCCTCCTCCCTCACTAACTCAACCTTGCGATTGGGTCCTGGCATGAAGTTTTTACAGACTGATGTCCCCAGCTGCCTTCCTGATGCTGCTGCATGGAAACGTTATGCTGCGGCAACAGTGGGGGCCCTTTTAAAACGTGGGGCTAGTGATCCTCCATCCTGAGGGCAGGACGGGACAGGGCAGGTTTGCAAGCCTGAGAGAGAGAGAGAGAGAGAGAGAGAGAGAGAGAGAGAGAGAGAGAGAGAGAGTTCTGACACACTGCACTCCTCCTTGACTGGGCCTGTACTCACATGATCCTGACACTGAGCATTTTGGAATGCTGTGTCTGGCACTTGGCCTCACCCTAGTTCAAGCCAACTTGGGTAAAACCCAAACTTGGTAAAGCCGGAGTGGTAAAGACAGTCCCCCTGACCCTGAACACAGGGTCGTCCTGCTGACTAACTGAAATTCCACCTCCTTCATGGCGTGTTCTGGTTGTGACTCTTCAGTTTGAAGTTCAGAGTGTCAGCTCAGTGGCTCTAACTGTCCTGTCTTCTAGAAGGTCCTGTATCCATCAGCAGGAAACAGAAAAAAAGTAGCCATTTTCAAAAGAGAGAGATTTAATGCAGGGATTTAAAAAATGTGAACAAGGGCTGGAGAGATCACACAGTCAGAAAAATGCTTGCCGGGGAAGCATGAGGACCTGAGTTCAGTCCTCAGCATCAATAGAATCCCAGCACTGGGGAGGTGGAGACTGAATAATCCCTGGGCTTCTCTGGCCAGCCGATCTAGCCATTGAGCTTCAAGTTCAATGAGGACACTGCCTTGAAAGATAATGTAGAGGGTTCAGCAGGTAAAGTGCTGCGCGGCCTGTGGATCTGAGTTCAACCCCCAGAATCCCTGCAAAAGTTAAAGGAGAACCAACTCCACGAGAGTCCGCTGACCTCCACACACACATGGCAAGTGCATGTGCATGCCCAAATGTGCATGTGAATACATACATGCATACACCACACACACAGAGACTTGCATACACACATAACAACAATGAATAACTTTTTTAAAAAAAGGTTGAGAATGACTGAGGAAGACATCCAACATTCAACAACTCCAGTCATCATGTGTATTCACACACATACACACACACACACAGAGAGAGAGAGAGACAGAGACAGAGAGAGAGACAGAGAGAGACAGAAAGAGACAGAGAGAGAGAGAGAGAGAGAGAGAGAGAGAGAGGATAGTGCTAGTGCTTCTTGGTGTTTCCTGAGCTTCCAAGAGCATCTTCTGAGACACCACAAAATGGAAGCTGACCCACCAGGGGGCTGTCACTTCTGACATAGCTAAGGTAGAAAATCAAGACACCACCACTTTGTCCCTTAGCCAAGGCCAATGGTCACAAATCTACCACTATTGCTTTTCTTGGTTCCAGCAATAATGAGACCTGGATGTTAACACACTAGGGAATATGGAGAACATGTACTTGCTCATAGAAAGCAGCAAAAAGCAACACTAAGATGACCTCACTGTAGAATCCAGACTCTGCTCAGGCCACAGCAGCCACAGAGGCCTCCACTTCCAGTTTCACAGGCCCCTACTGAGACACTGTCTGTGAGTCCCCAGCTAACAGACTCCTTGGTGCCAGGACGCTCAACTGGAAAATGAGTTTACACCAAAGCCACCCATTCCCCTTCCTTGCCCCATCTGGGAACGAAAGAGCCAGGTTTCCATTTCTTGCTTTGAAAACTTCCCATCCTCTGAGAGTACAAGAACAGATTCCTCTTCCTGCTATGTGGGCTTTGGTTTCTCTCTTCAGAGATCCCATCATGCTGTCTATCTCTGGTGCTGAGGCATAAACTCTTCGCTGAGCTCCCATCATGTGGCTGTCACTCCATCTGTCCATGGAATCAACTCTTCTAATAAACACCATAGGATCTCCCCATCCAAACCCGACATTCACCTCTCTTCTATTTTCACATCTGAGATATAGCTGCAAGGGAGTCTAGAAAATAAATACCAGCTTCCCAAGTCCTGGGATTATAGACACACGTCACCATTCCTGCCTTAAACATTTTCTTGTCAGTTTATTTGTTTATTTATACTCAGGGAACCTGGAGCCTTTCCTTTGCTGAGCAAGCACACTATCATTTAGATACGTCCCCAGC
The DNA here is from genome assembly GCA_028555095.1 of Dicrostonyx torquatus. NCBI lineage: Eukaryota > Metazoa > Chordata > Mammalia > Rodentia > Cricetidae > Dicrostonyx > Dicrostonyx torquatus. The sequence continues at coordinate 715,332 of JAQHUG010000010.1, forward strand.
TTCCTTCCTTTGACTTTTTATTTTGAGGTAGGTGGGTCTAAGTTGCCAAGGTTGACCTTGAACTAGCTCCAAAGCCAAAATTGGCCTTGAATTTTCAAACCCCCCCACCTCAGTCTCCTGAGATTATAGATCTGTAACACCACAGCTGGCAAAAACGTCATTTTTATCTTTGTTGCTCTTGAAGTCTAGGAAGGCACATCAGAAGGATATGGGAATGGAAGATAAGGGTTGTCATGGCACCAAATCAAGTCCAAGACTTAAAGTGCTCTGAAGGTTAGGGAAGAGAGACTGGGGACACCTGACCCAGCATAGGCAATCCTGACAGACCCTTCCTTATAGCAATATGCTTCATCAAGAATTCACAGTGCAGCAGGCCACGCTTCTGACTTCATATCTACAGGGGAATTAGCCATCTAGGAGAGAGAAAGCTAGGTGATAACCTAATAACCCTTAAGGTTGCTCCCCACATGAACCCACTTCCTTCAGCTAGCCCCCACCTCTTAAAACTTCCTCACCCTCCTGAAATAGCACCACCCACTGGGGGGTCAACTGATCAAACACATGAGCCTTGCTCAGGACATTTCACAGTCAAACCAGGAACAACAGGGTTCTTTGACCAGCATGGCTCAATCTTGGATTCCTCTCTCTGCTCAGACCACATGAATAGAACCAGAAGCCCAGACTCCTCCAGCCAGCTGAACACATGAATTCACAGTGTGTGTGTGTGTGTGTGTGTGTGTGTGTGTGTGTGTGTGTGTGTATGTGTGTGTATCTCAAGCAAGTGTGAGGACCAGAGTTCAATTCCCGGTGCCCACTTTTTACAAAAATTCTAGGCATACTCTTTTAATCCCAGAAGCAGAGAGGCTGAGGCAGGAGGATTCCTGGACTACTCTAACTGGGGAGTCCTGGGTCCTAGTGCAAGTTTTGTCACAAATAAACAAGGTGGACATTATCTAAAGGACAACACTGAAGGCTGGCTTCTGGCCTCCACAACCCATGCACACATGTGCACCTACACACACAAAAGCCTGCATATGTACATAGATGCAGAATAAAAGAATAAAATAAAAGCAGCAAAATCCTTATCTTCATAAGACTATTAGACACCTTGCCCTTCTACTCCCAATCTCCCTTCCCACCCCATTTCCACAGCTTCACTTTTTCACAGTCAAGCTCCCACGGGTACCACACAGCACACAGGTGTGAATCAGCAGTTCTCCTAAGACAGCAGTGGGACAGCTGAACCCGGCTCTGTGCTCTGAACCTGTGCGTCTTCCCCTGGAGTCAGAACATCACCAAGACTGTGGCGTCTGTGCTCAGAGGCCGTGAGGGCTGATGGTCTTCCACCAGCCTGTGACTCCTGTAGTTAGCCAGAAGAGTAAGCCAAGATGGGGCTCTTAAAAGAATGTAGCAGGTATGTAAATGACCATGCTTGAAGAGAAAGAACACTATGTCATCATGCATTCCACCTGCATAGTTGCTGGTTTCAGATGCTGTATTATTTAGCGTTCTCTAGAGGAATAGAGCTGAAAGAATGTGTGTGTATGTATGTGTGTGTGTGTGTATATTATAAGCACATAAACACATACTGTGTATACAGAAATGTATACATAGAGATTTTATATATACATATATAAATGTGCATGCAGAAATGTATACATGCATGTATATCCTGTGTGTATGCAGATAGATACATATTGTGTACACAGAAATGCATACATGCAAATTTTATATATAACAATGTATACACAGAAATATATACATACAGGTTATATATATAATATTAAACATATATATTATATATATGGGAGATTTAACAGAATGATTTAGGAGTTATGTTCCACCTAGTCCAACAATGGCTGGCTACCAATGGAAGGTTCAAGAATTTAGTAGTTGTTCAGACATGAGGCTGGATGTCTGAGCTGGTCTGCAGTACACTCCAGAATCCTGAAGAAGTAGACCCTAATGCCAGTGGAGGAGTAGACTTACTAGTGAGAATGAGAGCAAGCAGGCAAAGAGAGAGAGCTTCCCTCTTCCGTGTCTTTTATATAGGCTGCCAGCAGAAGGTATGGTCCAGACTAAAGGTGGATCTGATGAATCTTCCCACTTCAAAGATCCAGATTAGGAGTGGGTCTTTCCATTCCAAATGATTTATTTAAGAAAAAAGTCCCTGGAGGGTGTACCCAGCCATGGGCTAATCCCACATTTAGTAAAGTTGGCAACCAAGGATGTCTGTAACAGATGTGGACCAGGCCAGGATCTCTCAAGTTCAACACTGTTGTTTGGTGTTTCATTTAATTATTTTTTTAAAGTGATTATTTTGAGATAAGGTCTTGTTTAGCCTAGGCTGGCCACCTAACAGAAGATGACTCTAAATTTCTAATCCTCCTGCTCCATTTCCTAAGTGCTGGGATTACAAGTGTACACCACAATATCTGACTTCAACCTCAGTACCACTGACATTTGAGCCAGATAACATAGGCTGCCCTGGGCTTTGAAAGATAAGCAATGTGCCAGACCTCTTCCCACAGATGCCAGGAGCACCCCAGACCTTAGCTAGGACAAACAAAAATGTTTCCAGACATTGGCAAATGTCCCCTAGAAATGAAACCGCCCCAACTTGAAAACCAGTGCTCTGTGTGCATGCAAACACATATTGTGTATGCAGAAATGTATACATGAAGACAAACAATTAAATATTTATATGTCCTTATTTGAAGCTGGCATCTGCTATAAACTTTTCATTCAATAAGCATATGCACAAAACAGAATTGTGACATATTTTCTTCTTTTTCTCTTAAAAATTAATGTCATCTGTGATAATAGTGACATTTGTGGTATCCAAAAAAAATAGAGCCATTTATTTTTTTGTAAAGTTGCATTTATTTTAACCAGCAAGAAGGGGCTTCTGAACCTCCCTTTGTTTCCCGTGCCTTTCCCATTCTGACTCCTGACTTATTAGTCTCTGAGGATGTGGTGGACAGATGAGATGCCCAAGGTCCTTCATACTGGCTCCTCTTTAGCACCAACCACCCAGGGACTCCCATGTGAACCAATTAACAGGGAAAGAAGCTGGTGCCTAGTTACATAGACTCTCTTCTGTCCACCCCCAACTACAGTGTATCATCAATCAGGCTAGGCTAGGCTGAGGTTCAATAACAAATAATTCTGCCCAAGTGGCAATGGATTCAGACACCCACAACTTGGTAACTGCAAGTCATGCTCAGTGCTTCTGCTGTCTCTTTCTGGAACGTGGGATGACTAAGCAGGTGGAGAGTTAAGTGACATCCATGCTTACATTGAAAGTGTCTGTAGCCCAAAGTGGGCCACTTCCTCTCACAGTCACTGGACAAACTAAGTCTTAATTCAATAGGCAGGGAAGGAGATGCTTCGTTCCTGCAGGAGGGAGGGGAGTTGATGGACAGCTGCAGAGCGCAGCACATATGCCAATGTTCTCCACGGAGCAGTTCCTATCCTGTGCCATTTCTACCCTGCTTCCTGCCAAGCCCTTGTCTCTTCTGATGCTAGGCATTTCCAAAATCTCTCTTCTTCCTCCTCCAGACAGAAATGATCATCAGACTCTCCACTGTTCATTGCCCACCACCTCCCCAGTCCTTTTCCTACCTTAAAAGATAAGCAAGACACACTTTCCCAGATGGTAAGATTGTTGCCAAGCCTGATGACCTGAGCTCAATACCTAGGACCCACACAATAGGAGAGAATCAATTTCCACACCCTGTCCTCTGACTTCCACATTTGTGTTATGATGAGTGTGTGTGTATGTGTGTGTGTGTGTGTGTGTGTGTGCAGGTGTGCCCGTGCACACATGCCTGTACTCACAGAGAAATAATGCGATTTTTAAGTTTAAGAAACAGTTTTTAGGCTGGAGAAATGGCTTGGTGGTTTAAGAGCACTGACTGTTCTTCCAGAGGACCCAGGTTCAATTCCCACCACCCACATGGGCAGCTACAACTGTCTGCAAATCCAGTTTCAGGGCAATCTGACACCTTCACTCCAATGCACATAAAATAAAAGTTAAATAAAATTATAAAAAGAAATAGTTTTTAAATATTTTGAAACCTAAGCACTGCCCCATTTTTGAATATGGAGTTTTCTGTTGCCCAAGCTGATCTTGAATCTCTGCACAGCCAAAAACAATGCTGAACCTATGGTCTTCTTGCCTTCACTTCTCAAGCGCAGGAATTACAGGTGCATTTAGCCATGCTTGATATAGAGATTGAGACCAGGGTTTCGGGTACTCTAGGTGGACATACCACCAACTGAACTACTGTAGTGGCAAGAGGAAGAGACATTCAAGGTCATCCTTGGTCACTTTGCAAGTTTGAAGGAAACCTGGGCTACCTAAAAGATGGGAAAGGAAAAAGGGAAAGAGGGGGAAGTGGGGAGCGAGGGAAATAGATGAAAATTAAAAAAAAAACCATTAGCCAAGAATGAATCAGTCAACACCTCTCATCTCAAGACAGAGACAAGCTTTGGGATGTTGAGATTTGATTTGTATGAATCCTGTACATCCCAAGTATCATTGGAAACAAAGCTCAGAAGGAACTGTGTGAGTGTAGAAGAGGGTTCACTGCAGAGTCAAAGCACCTTGCTGTAGAGATTAGAGACGGATATCTAAGTGTATGGAAGGTGCCAGAGGAGGATGACCATCAGTGCATGTGGTGAGCATAAGGAGCCATAGTCTCCATGCCTCTTGTGGTCCAAAGGAAACCACATAACCAAACATCTCTGCCACATTTTAAAAATAAGAAAGGAAGATTTGAGATGGCAGCATGCCTTGGAGGAGGACCACAATCCAGTGGAGGAGCCAGATATTTGGACCCATGGAGCCTGTCTCAGTCAGGGCTCCTATTGCTGTGATGAACCACCATGAGCAAAAGCAACCTGGGGAGGAAGGGGTTTCCTTGACTTACATAGCCTGAACCACAGTCCATTGAGCACCAAGTCAAGACAGTAACTCAAACAAGGTGGGAACCTGGGGTCTGAAGCTGATGAAGAGACCATGGAGGGGTACTGCTTACTGGCTTGCTCCTCATGTTGCTCAGCCAGCTTTCTTATAGAGCCCAGGACCATCAGCCCAGGAGTGGCCCCTACAATGACTGGGCCCTCCCCCACCATTCACTAATTAATAAAGAGTCTTACATGCTTGCCTACCTACAACCTAATCTTACATAGGCATTTTTTTTCAATTGAGGTTCCCTTAGCAAATGACTTTAACTTGTGTCAAGTTGACATAAAATGGTCCAGGACAGAAGCCCCTCCCCAGTCTGGTGCAGAGACATCAGATGGGCTTCTCCAGGCCTGTGGAGAGCCGTGAGGACTCACTTGAGAGGCAGAGCTTCTCCAGAGACTCACAACAGCCAGGAAAGCTATCATATGTGCTCAGATGAAGATACTGTCATGACCCAGCTGATGTCAACAAGGACAGGGGACAGCTGCTTAACGACAGGATTAGGCGACCACTCTCAGAAGACACCCATGGGAACAGTTGCTGATGAGGGAGTCTCACTGGAACAAGGTGACAATGATGGACGACCGAGGACATGGAGAACACATGTCCAGCAAAGACCCAGAGACTCGATCTGATTAGATCAACCCACGTCACAGCCCCAAAGCCACAGAAGCAGTTGGCGAGGCTGGGGAGTGCATGTTCTTACATCAGTGGATCGGGCACAGGATCCACACCAGGGGCTAAGGCCTGAGGATGCTGAGGGCTTTGTGAGGTGCAGCAGGAAAGGGCAGAACTATAACTAAACCTGATGCTGTGGCGGGGAGCGGATCCTGCATAACAGCCACAGAAGACCGTAGCTGAAGCAGCGTCCTAGGGAGTAGAGTATGATGGCTGCTCAGCTTTTCCACACCCCGTCTTCCTCTGGATCTGCTTTTCCTATGGGAGGAGAGCAGGAACTTTACTCCACTTTCTGGTGTAACGGGGTGGGGGCAGGTAAAGAGGAAGAAGGTTATGAGAAGACTCAGTCAGTAAGGTGCCCGCCACTTGGCAAGGATGAGAGCCCGAGTTCCAGCCCATTGTAAAAAAGGCCAGACGTGGTATCATGTGCTTGTACTCCCAGCCCTGGAGAAGCGGACCGCATCCTGGAGAATGGCATACAGGGATGACGTTTGGCTTCACATGCACGTGCACAAATGAGGCAGAGAAGCAATGCCAGGCTGCTGTGCAGTGCCGCTGAGTAGGTGGCCTAGTGGAGCAAGAAAACCCTTTCTCCTGATTCGTGCTCCAGTATTTATCCTCTTGCTATGCTCACCCATCATCCCCAGACCCAGCATCCTAAGTGAGCCAACCTGTATGCCTGAGCACAGGGGTTTTTTTTTTTGCTTCTTATTACTTATTTAAATTTAAACATAATTTTTTATTGATTCTTTAGGAATTTTATATCATGCACCCCCAATCCCACCCATTTCCCAAAGTCCTTCTCTGTCTACCCTTCAGTACTGTAGTGTGCTCCCCCAAAGAAAAACTTAAAAAACAATATAAATAAAAATGCAAATAAGAATATTAATTTAAACAAACAAAAAAGAGGAAAACGTAAAACAAACACAATCAAAAACAATAAAACCACTTTGACCATCAATCTTTCTTGCTCTTCATCACCTTTCCCTTCGTCTCAGTGGCCTTGGGAGCTGCTGTGTGTCTGTCACGCAGTGGACCCTTTTGTCCACACAGCTCTACATGCAAATGTTCATCGTGTCATGTGTTCAAGGCCTCTGGTTTCTGGTACACCATCAATGCTGAACCCTCCCTCACCGATCTCCTCTTAGATACCCTGCAGTTGCCCTGAGTTATGGAGATCCTGGGGCTACGGTTCCACAGAATCACTGCCTTCACATACCCCAGCAGGTCACAGATGGGGCAGATGTTGGAGAGCACCAACTCAAGGCCCTGGATGTGTGCTTGGGTGGTAGCTGAGTTGATCTGTCCTGGTCACTGGGACTATCCCCCTCAGGTGAGGGACAGAGCCAGTCCTCCCACACCTGTGGTGAGGGGGGTGGGGCCAGCTTTCCCAAGTGTAGGGGTGAGCTCTCTGGTGAGGGAGGGCTTCCTCCAGGCCAGTGTGGGGTGAGGCCAACTCAGCCCTCATACTTCAACACGTGTTTCAAGACAGTGTTCCTATGAGCCCCTGTGGTAACATGGACAACGAACACCAACACAGACCCCAGCTACATCAGGACCACAGACCCAGACATGGCCAGCAGCAGCAGCTTAGGTATCAATACAGGTCCCGTCTTTAGTAGGACTATGCACCCAGACATGGTCCAAAGCAGCAGTTCAGGCCAGGATGTCACCAAGACCCCAGGTGGCAACACAGGCCATGCAGATCGGCATCACTCCAGCTACAAGGTGCCCTCAGACACTAACATGGTCCCAGGTAGTAGCCAAGGTCCCAGGCATCCATCCACAGGACCTTTAATTGTGACAGGCATTGTGTAAATCAGCACAGATCTCGGCTATGGCAGGGCCACAGACCCAGACATGGCCCTAGGATGCAGCTTGGCCCAGAAGTCACCATGGCACTGCATGGGTGGCAGTACAGGATTCTCAGATCTGTGGCGTGACCCTCAGATTCCAACATGGCCTCAGATGTCAGCCCAGAACCCAGGCATCCATATGGCCTTTGGTGGTAACAGGAGCTACAGACATCAGTTCAGACCCTGGCTGAAGAGGACCACAGACCCAGACATGGCCTCAGCTGCAGGTCAGGCCTGGGAACATTTTTGAAATAGATGTGAACCCGTGTTTCTCTAGCACAGCACCTAAGCCCAGAGCTCATATCCAGGGTCTGTGGCAGTTTTCTTAGAATGATCTAGTCCATCTTGCTGCCTAAAGGGAAGCCATGGCCCCTTAATTGCTTCCAGTGGCTGGAACATAGATGTATAGGTCTCTTAGATAGTCTTAATTCAAGTCTCCCATGCATGAGGCTTCCTTCCCTTTTCTGTTATCTTCTGAGTTTATAGACAGATCTTCCCATGTCCTCAAAAGTCCAAGTGGGAAGCCTATATTTCCGGCATGCAGCATTGCTAAAACAGGGTTTCCATTATCCCTGCATGATGAAAGGAAGCTTCTGTTTTCCAAGAAACTTAAAAGAGCCATTTGGACTCATCCAGTCTTCTACCTGAGGCTGTCCCACATGAGCCTCGGTTTGATGACTTTGACTACCTCCACTGGGATATTTGATGTTTAAAAATAGATTGGTGGTAGGGAGGCAGAGGGTGCTGTGGAGATACATTAGTCAGTAAAATACTTACCTTATAAACAGAAAAAACCAGGGTTTGATCCCCAGGTCCATGTTTTAAGGGGGAATGTGGTAGATAGAGGGATGACTGACCATATAAGAGCATTTGCTGCTCTAGCAGAGGGCCTGTATGCAGTTCCCAGCACCTACGTCAGGCAGCTCACAACCACCTGTAACTCCAGCTCCGGGGATCTGACTCGATCTTCTTGCCTCTGAGGAAAACTTCACTGTGTGCACGTATCCTCACAACAGACATGTACACGAACAAACCGGGCATGATGGCCTAAGCTTGTAAGACCAGTGCAGGGGAGATGGGGGCAACTGACCTCCTGGTGCACCCTGGTCAGACAGCTTAGCCTACTTAGCAAGTACCAGACCCAAAGGAGACCCTATTTCAAAGAACAAAGCAGGCCAGAATGAAAGGAACAAGAACCAAGACTGGCCTCTGACCTCCACATACACGGACACACTCCACATAGGTGCACCTACATACAAACATGCACCAGCATGTGCACGTGCACACATACACATGGACACACATGGACACACACATGGACACACTCCACATAGGTGCACCTACATACAAACATGCACCAGCATGTGCACGTGCACACACACATACACATGGACACACATGGACATACACATGGACACACTCCACATAGGTGCACCTACATACAAATATGCACCAGCATGTGCACGTGCACACACACACATACACATGGACACACACACGGACACACTCCACATAGGTGCACCTACATACAAACATGCACCAGCATGTGCATGTACACACACACACACACACACACACACACACACATACGCACGCGTGCGCGCGCACACACACACACACACACACACACATCAATTGCTATTTGGGGGTAAGTGATGAAATATTTGTTCTGCCTTTTTTTCCTCTTAGCTGAGTCTCTAACATGACACCACTATGGTCTAGAGTCTGGTAGGTAAGGGCCATGAAAGAAAACAGAAAAGCCCTCCTCTCCTGTCATTGAGCCCCAGGCTCTGATGGTGAGGGCGCCTGCTCCTTCTCCAGCCACGGACCCATCAGAACCCAGGAGTGATGGATTGACGTGACTGGGAGTCAACATGGGAGGAGGCGGGCCCATTTGACCATTTGTGTTATCACCAAAAGTTAAAACGGAAACAAAGCCAAACAAAGTGCCATGCCCCTCCTCGCTTTTTGTTGATGGCATGTGACATAAAATAGTGCTGACCCAGCTGAAACGCTCAGACTCTGAAGGCGACATCAGAGCTCCGTGTGCGCCATATTTTTGACTTGCAAATGCCTTCCAAGAATAGCTGGAGCGTCCTTATTAAGCCCGGCTTGTGAAGCAGCCTTCCTTAGAACCGTCTGCCCCCACACTGTATAATTCATGGACTTGCCTTAGGAAGTTAGGGAGGGATCGAAGCTGTGACCAGCCCGTGAACCCAAGCTGACACTTCAATTATTTCAAAAGGAACAGAGGAATCTGAAATTGGACCGGCTCCCTGGCCTCATCCTAGGGAGCATCAGGCTGCCTTCCCTCAGCCACACTCCAGGTCTAACCTTTCGTGGTCACAGTAAGGGTGGCATAGCATCGGATCTTGTAAAGGGAAACTGTCATCTTAGTCACAGGGTTATGCTTGGCCATGACCTGGCATCTCTGGTGGCAGTGGGGCCACCTAGAAAATGAACCTTCTGGCCCCTGGTGTTTAGAGGTGAGTTTCATTTACATTAGCATGAAAGGGTGAGCCATCCCCGCCCCCATCCCCATGCATGATGAAGATCACCATGGTTACCACACAGGAGCTCTTCCAGCCTGAAGAGCTCTAGCCCAGACACACTGTGTTTGTACCATCTCATTTAAGCCGCAGCATTAGGAATTATTGTCCCATTTTACAGAAGAGACTGCTTCTAAGGGCTCCAGCCACGGGCAGTAGAGGAAAGCCCTGGCCTCACATCAGAACCGCAGCCTTTGGAGCTGGTCGAACTGAGGTCTCTCCACAGGGGTGCACGAGCAGAAATGCTACTTATATTTTCTGAACTTTTCATTTCAGAATGTCACGTTGGTGCATGACCTTCAAATGTAGACAGACAGTGATTAAGGCTCTGGGATCTAATTTATTTTTCCTCATAGTAAGTTGAAATTGAAATGTTTAGAAATGTCTGCTCTGAATTCTTGTACTGACCCCTGTCACCCTGACCAGGAGCTTCCCCAAAGACATTGTCGATAGCCATCTGTCCTAGGACCTCTCCATTATCCCTGTTGAGACTCATAACTCCCTCCAGCCAGAGGCAAGCCTGACCCACCACCATGTCTTGGCAGGGATGAAGCTCTCTATAGGGATATCCCTGCTCCTCCCTCTCAGGCTATTGAGACAATACATTCCAAGAAGCTGAATTCCCCCAGGAATCTTACACTGGAAGAAGGAGAATAGTGAAGCCTGGTGTCAGCCAGAGGGGGACTTGTCTCCCAGAGATTCCATACAGTTTGGACAGTTTATCAGACCTCCTTGCAGGAAGAGACTGGAGCTGAGACCAAAGGCAGTGATGGGCAGTGCGACACATAACAGGGACCACTGGGCTATGCATAGCCCTTTACCTCTGCTTAAACCCATGTCAGGACCCCAGCATGGACTTGTGGAGGGTCACTGGGCCTCTTTGTGCTCTTTCCAACATAGCCACACTGAATTAATCTCCTTTTCCTGATTTTCACCGTGACTTGTCTGTTTAACTGGCCTGTTGAGACAAATGTCTAGGCCTCACTTTTCAGGGCTTCCAGGTCCCAGGCTCTGACCCTAACAACTCTGCTACTGACCCTCATGCTGCAGAGAAAGCTAGATGCATGACAGGTCCAGGCTGCTGAATGACAGGTGGCTGGCAGGAAGTTGGCAGCACCTGTCTGCAGGGTTGTACTCTGCCTTCCCCTGGTCAGCCACTTGCCATCCTTAGCTGTAAAACCCTGAGTTCATCTCTGTGGTTTCCTTCCCAGCTCCAGCAGGCCAGCTATGGAAGTCAGTGTCAGAGTTAAGGCCCTCACAATCCTTTGCTATCTGGAGACCCAAGAAACTCAGTCCAGGGACAGAGTGCAGGACCCTTGGATGCCATCACCATCAAATGACAAAGGTACACACACACACACACACACACACACACACACACACACCTGTCCTGCATGGTTGTCATCTAGATGTGGTACACAATGGAGTACCACACAGTATAAAAAAAAAAAAAGTCTTGAATTTTGCAGGAAAATGGATGGAGCTAGAAAACATCATTTTGAGTGAGGTAACCCAGACCCAGAGAGACAATTATTGTATGTACTCACTCATAGGTGGTTTTTAAACATAAAGTAAAGAAAATCACCCTACAAATAACAATCTCAGAGAACTTAGACAACAATGAAGACCCTAAGAGAGACATAATGGATCTAATCTACATGGTAAGTAGAAAAAGACAAGATCTCCTGAGTAAATCAGGAGCATGGGGACCATGGGAGAAAGTTGAAAGGGAGGGGAGAGGAAGGGAGTGGAGCAGAGAAAAATGTATAGCTCAATAAAATCAATAATAAAAGAATAAAGTAACCAATAAAGCAGCACACAAAAAATATAGGAAGTAAACAACTCAAAACACCTTCAGGAAGTCCTTGAAACTAATCAGATTCACTAAATCCCTCCCTTCTATAGAGTGAACAGGAAACACTGCAGAGTCACTTTTCTGCAAATGAGACTCTTAGGAAGCAGAGGCTAAGACCTGAGGCACCTGGAAGGAACAGTCTCCAGCCCATCCAGCTGCATAAGGAAAATTATATACGCAAAATTAATAAATATTGTCATATGGTGGAGTATTATAGTTATAGAGAAGAATGGTATTGTGTCATTTGTAGAAACATGAATGAAACTTAAGGCCATTGTTATTAAGTGAAGCAAGTCAAGCCAAGAAAGACCAGTATCATATGTTTTCTTTCATCTGTGGAAAGCAGACTATACAGGGAGCTGCAAAGGCAACAGAAGCCTGGTGACCTGAGTTTGATTTCTATAACTTAAGTAAATATGAAAGAAGCAAAGTGACTCCACAAAACTGTCCTCTGACAGCTTAACATATTCATGTATACACACAAATAATAATAGCAATGCATATTAACTAATTAATATTAATAACAACATATATGAGGGTAGGAGGCTACTAGCTACTTGAGGAGAGTAGGGTACAGCCAGGGTGAGGTGGAAGACAAGCATGGGTGAAGTAGGAATGATACAATAAATGCATTTTTCACGCAGCTTCTGAAAATACGGTGATAAAACCAAAGGTTAGGAAGAGGAAGGGGTCGGAGGGGAGGGAAAGGAAGAGGAGGAGAAGGAACTTTTGGAGCAGGAAGGATTCCTGTGGTCAGTGGGGCAAGCCTCCTGGGGGTGTAGCCACTGGGCCTCCACAGGACCTACCCCAAACCAGCATTGTCTCAGGACAGATGTTTAGCTGGTTATACGCAGACAGGCTCCAATGGGAGTCCAGGAAGGGGGCAAAGGGCCTGGAGATGTTACCTTAGGAAGGCCACATTGTCTGTAAAACTTTGTATCCTCATCTAGAAAATGGGGATACTGAGTGACTGGCTGAGTCATATAGTGGCCTCCGAGTCCTTGCTTCTAGGAAAACAGCCTAGTTCATACCTGCCCAGGTTTCTGCTTGTCTTTAAAGCCTGCTGGGACTTGGGTCCCAAGGAACTCTCATTCTGTTCCCTTGTTGTGCAAGACCCTAAATCCACTGAAAGAGTATCTATGTCCAGAGAGGGCCAGTGTAGTAGGAGACTGCTTGTTCATTTCTGGCTACTTATACCTGAAATAATCACTCAGAAATTATATTACTTATAATACTGATTGGCCAATAGCTTAAGTGTATTGCTACCTAGCTCTAATATCCTAAACTAACCCATCACCTTTATTCTGTTGCATCACCATGAGGTCATGGCCTAC
>JAQHUG010000010.1:730465-840922 GCA_028555095.1 Dicrostonyx torquatus
TTCAATATGGCAGAGGTAGTTCATAGCCTGCTATGGGACTACTGGATGAGAGCCACCCTCACCACCTCAACTCTAGGCATGCAATACATAAAACCTTTTTATCCGAGTAAAAGCTAAACACTGAGGGAACACTGAAGCATGGGCATGTTCTCAGCTACTTTCCTTCTGATCCCGAGTGGGCACAAAAGCATCTGGACCCAAAGTGGGTGGCAGGCATTAGCCACAAACATTTCAGACCACTTTGGTACACCAATTTGTAATAGGAGGCTGTTCATTCATTCCCAGCTGCTTAGACCTGAAACAATCACTCAGAAACTATATTATTTGCAAAATCCTTTGGCCAATAGCTTAACCATATTGCTACCTAGCTCTTATATCCTAAATTAACCCATCTCCATTAATCTGTGCATCACCAAGAGGTTGTGGCCTACTGGCAAGGTTCCAACACACTCCAGGGGAGGTGTCTGTCTCCAGCAGCAGCTACATAGCTTCTCTCTGACTGCCTACTCTCTCTATATATATATCTCTTTCAGCCTGGCTTTACTCTGTTAAGTCTTTGGCCAAAAGCAGCTTTATTTATTAACCAATAAAAGCAACACATATACAGAAGGACTTCCCACACCAGCGTAGGAAACACTCAATGGGCACATGATCTTCCCAGGCTGACTTTGAGAGGAACAGAAAGAAAGGAGAAAGATACTGAAGGGGGGGCAGGAACATGACATAGTAAAGCTGATGGCTGCTCCTGTCACCCACAGAAGCACCTCCAAGTACTTCCTGCCTGAATAGAGCACAGCTGCCAGGCTGTTGGAGACAGGCCCCAGTCAGGATGGGGTATTATGACCACATGCCAGTCACACGAGAGGCCACAAAGAACTTCAGACCAGTGGGCAGAAGCTGAGGCAGGTGACTGTGGTGAGGGACCACCCTCACCCTTCACCTCCCACACTCTTGAGCACATTGTTCCCTCCAACCTCACCCCACATCTCTGTCCTCACTCTGGGTTAGCCACACACAGGGTTCCACAGCTAGGGGCCCCTGTGGCAGTCAAATTGCTGGCTTGCCCAGGTCCAGGGTCAAGGCATTTGCTTTGGAATTCTTCCCTCTAGCGGAGGACTGCTCAAAGAGGGGCCTGATGGAAGTGTCGCCAAACACCCCAGTCTCTCAAGGAAGAGTATTCATCTTCTGCAGAGTTTTCTCTGGTGTGTCCTGCCGTTCAATTCTAGCATCCCTTCCAAGAAAACCTCCATTCCAAGAGAATGGAAAAGCCACAGGAAGGAAACAGAGGTAGCTGAGCAGGAGCCTGCCATGGGGCTGAACATGCCCACCTTGCCCCAACTCCTGCCTTCCTCACCCACTCCCCTCAGTCACCCAGATGAACTGAACACCTACTATGTGCCACCCACATCTCACCCCAAAGCACATAATTAAGAGGTGCATTATTGAGAGGTGCTTACAAATGCAGGTGTCTGGGTTTGTTTGAGGATTTTTGGTTGTTGGTTTTTTGATTGTTTTGTTTGTTTTTGTACTCTACAGTGAGACCTCAGAGGGCACAAACAGTCAGGGTTCCTCAGCCTAGTTCCTTTTTCTGATTCACGAAGGATTCTTGCCCAAAGGTACCACTTTTGGGGCTTAGTCTTATGCTTACTGAGAAGATCCTAGGAGCTCACAGGCTGCACCCAGCATCTGTCCTGGAGCACCTGCTGTGTGTTCAGCACTGTGTGTTGGACCACAGGGACCTAGGATGGAATAGGCCTGTCTCATCTGGCTGGGTTTGTGTGTGTCTGTATGTGCATGCATGCGCACACGTGCCAGCCTCCCTACGGAACTTGAAGATAGTGTGGATGGAAGAAGACACGGGCGCGTTTGTCCAGCCCACCCTAAAGATGGCCCAGCCATCTTTGGCACTGAAGACAAAGGACACAAGCTATCGAGGCCCAAGGAACCACTTGCCAGCCTCGCCCACACCTCCCTTTAGTTGTGGAGCGAGCTGACTGATCCTGCCTGAGTCTGGGACAAGAAGGGAGTCTGAAGCATCTCATGTTACCTGCCCAGCTCCCAGACTGTTCAGTTCCTCTTCCCTTCAGCAGCCATCAGAGGCACCAGAGAGAAAGAGTTTCGGCCCAATGACTAGGTCAGAGCAAGAGAGCATTCCCCCAGCTGATGACACCGGGAAAGAGAAGGGCCTGATGGTGAGGGTCCCACAGGGTATCCCCAACAGTTACACCCAAGAACCCATCCCAGCCACTCTTTCCTGCAGGAGCCCTGAGGCAGGTTCCCCAAAGCCTTGTCCAGACTTGGTGTTCCTACAGCTCAGAGAGCCTGGGGGTGCGTGGTGCAGAGGGGGAGCAGGGGAAAACAGCAAGTGCCAGTGACTCATCCTTCTAAATGTCATGTTATTCCAGGCGTGTTCTCACTTTGCCTCCACCTTCATCCACCCCCCCACTTGCCATCTTGAGAACCGGCTGCAGAGTGGGGGAGGAGGCTGAGCCTGGGTCTCTAGCTAGGGAAGTGTCATTTCTGCTTGGTCCTCTGGAGAGCTGGGAGTTGGGGGGAGTGAGCCGACGTCCCAGGTGAGCACTGTGCTGGGAGCAGAGAGACAGGGTTCCCTGCTGGCTGGAGAACCATTGCTGTGAGCCCCTGAGCAAGTCCCTCAGCCCCCCTGTTCTTCATTTCCATCTTTTCCTGTGTGCAGTGGGAGTGGGGAGAGGGTTTGCTGCTCCCCAACAGGTCACATATCTGGATGACATTAAAAGCAAAGGGGTTCTTGGGCTGCACCTTGGAAGCCTGATTCAGGAAGACAGAGAGGAGGCCTTGATGTACAACGTCTGTGTGAGGCAGAGAGAGGTGTATGAACTTGTCTTTGTTGGCATGTGTATGTACATAGGCAGGCATATGAGCCCACATGTGTGCCTGCATAGAAAGGCCAGAGGCTGACGTCAGTGCCTTCCTCTGTCACTGTCCACTTTGTCTTTTTTGAGGCAAGGTCTTCCACTAAGCCTGAGGCTCACTGACCAGCCAGCTCCGGGGATCTACCTATCTCTCCACTCTCACCCCAGTCCTGGAGTTATAGACATATGTCACCACACCTGCCTTTTATGTGGGTGCTGGGGTTCTGAACTCAAGTCCTTGTGCTCGAACAGCCTCACTGGCTGAGAGGTATCTCCAGCCCCCAGTGTTTGTATTTTTAATGTACTTCCCTATCCTCCAGCAACCTGGTGATCCCATGTAGTATGTTTCTAATAAAATCTAATCACCTCAGGACCAGTTTGTTTCCTCCAAAAAGTCCTTCTTGATGGTCCTGGTCTCATCTGCCAACTCTGAACCTTGCCTCCCTGACCATCCTCAACTTCTACCACAAGACATTCAAATCATATATGCACATGGTGTGCATATGTGTGTGCAGACATATATGTTTGTGTATTATGCATGTGTACTGCATACCTACATGTTTGCATAGTATTTGTGTGCAGATGTGAGAACTCAGCATGGTGAATTCATACACAGTAAAGAGGAAGTTGTTCTGCCTAGAGCCAGACTCAGGCTCAGACCTGGGTTCTGCATATCCAGGCCTTGACTTTTTTGCCCGCTTAGTGGGCCTAGCCAGAGAGTGCCACAAAGGGCCAATGAAACCCTCTTGAGTACCCTATATGAAGCCCTTGACTGAGTACCTCTTAGAATGGCCTAATCAGCCAATATGTTGCCATGGAGATCTGGATACCTTCTACCCACACCAGCATGCCTTCAGGCAGAGTACAAGGACAGTAGAGTCTGTAGTGGGGAGGGATAGGCAACCTAGTTACCAGTCATGGTCCACATAGGACTAGAATTACCCCAGATGGTCCAGCTGAAAAGGTAGAAAGAGAAAGGCTATTGACAGTGGCCAGCAGGGTTAGGGGACCAAAAACGACAGTGAGTTGCCCAAAGGGTAACAGCAAGTGCCAGCTGTTATCCTGAAGGTGGTGACATGAGCTGGAGCTGGTACTGTGCCCTCCCCCGTGAGGGAAACAGTTCTTCCAGGGGCAGGGTATCACTTAAGACAAGCAGAAAGACCTGACTGAGCCCCCTGCTCCCATCTTCTGCTGGTACCCACACTAACCAAGTCTGGGGACAGACAGAGGCATCAGTAGCCTCTAGGTGCAGCCGGGATGGGGTGGAGGAGACAGAGTTTTACACGGCAGCTTAGAGGGATTCAGGGCATTGCCTATCTGCTCTAACTTTCCCACCCTAAGAACAGGCCTCATCCCACATCCAGGATCCAGAGCTGTCAATCAGAAGACCCAGCGGACCCCCATCCCCTACCCACGCCCACCCAAACGCAGGGATGACAGCAGGAAGTCACTTCTCCCCTCCAGCTTCTGCTATCCCAGACTCCGGGGTTTATGCTACCTGTCCCTAGCAAAGTCTCCCTATCCATTTGACTCCCCTGCCATCGATGGAGGGGAGCCATCCTGCTGGCTGGGAAATGGGCCTGCAGAACAGGGAAGCTCAGCAAATGGGAAATTAATTCCAGGCGGTGAAGGGCAGAGGCTGTTGTTTGTGATATATAACTTACTCTTTGTGTCAAACTGTGTACTGTGTATATCAGTGGGATGGCAAGAAACCCGAGATCTATTACTTAGAGTTTAATCTGCTCTCCGTGTCGGAGAAGGGAGAAGGAGGGGAAGAATGCCACAACTTTAATCACAGGCCCAACTCGAGATGTCAAGCCGCTCTGGGGTGTGTTAGTCAAATGATGTCGTATTACAGGCCTCCCAGACAGCTCCCCACACTAAGGCTTTATCTGCCAAGCCGTAAATTAGCACACCTCCTTTACGCTCTTCAGGTAAAACCAGTAATTTAGCTGCAAAATACACACACATGCACATGGTGCGGAGGTGGGGGGCCTGCGAGGAGGGGGCTGTCCCCGCTTTGAGCGATGAATAGGGAAAATGAGCAAAGCCGGGGATGGAAATGACACCTCGGCAGCACCTCCTGTCATTAGCGTGTGAGGGCCCCTGGTGCCAGCCCCACGGCAGCCCACCTCCCTTCCTACCTACCTTGGCGCCTCCCCCACCCCCACCAGCCCTTCTCCTCCTCCATGAACCGTAAATTACATGCTGACACCTTTAATTTGTGCAAAGTATGCCTGGCTGCGCCTGGCACCAGCAGCCGGCTGCTATAATAAGGTCAATCTATATTCATTGAAGCGGCACTTCACGTGCCAGATAACACAGGGCGGCAGCAGGCACTGCGGTGGCTTCTCCAGGCTGGGGGGCGGGAAGGGGGACAGGACAAATGCGACGAGGGGGTGCCCGCTGCTGCTCATCGAGGCCTGGCACCAGTTGTCTCATCACTTGTGCGTGGCATGAGGGATGTTATGATTTAGCTAATCACCATCGGTTATTCATCCTATTGCTGCCTGGAGACGGTTGCTGTGCATGCACGCCTGCCCCAGCCCAAGAGGTTGAAGAGGGGGGATCAGCCCACCCAGCCACCTCTGCCACTGAGACCACCCAAAGAGTCTGTTTGTCCTGGTCTGCAATCTGGTGCCCAGTCGGGGATGGACATCTCAGCAATAACACTCTTGGCAAGTACCAGACTTTGAAGCCAAAGACTTCAGGGTTCTAATCCCAGTTCTGCCGCTAGCAAGCTGTGAGAATTTAGTGAAGTCACTCAGCCTCTCTGTGTTGCAGCTTTTCATCTCAAAAAGAAAAAAAAATCATCCCATATCCGTCAGGGAGAGGGTAAAGATGTAAAATGATATCTAAATGCAGGTCCCAGGAGGAGTCAAGGCAAACATCTGGTCAATGGCAGCAGCTATCATCAGAGCTCTTGTGATCAGGCAGGTTTGTTATTGAGTGAATATTGTTTTTCGATGGGGAATTAAGGGGTGGGGCCGAGGCTATCAGCTGAACCCACCTTGAGACATCTTGAGACCCCACTGGCATGAGCTGCCTTAACACAGTTCCCTGCTCGCGAAATGTCTAAGCTGGAGTAGGAGCTGGGGCATGGTAGTGGGAGGGTCAGAGAAGCAGAGGAGGAAGCTAGCTGTCACTCTTGCATAGCCTGGAGGCAGAGAGACCCAAGAGCGGTATATGACTCCATTGGTGAAGCATTTCTCTTGCAAGCATGAGGACCTGCGTTCGACTCTCAGAACCCATATAAAAAAGCCAGGTGTGGTAGTCAGGCTTGTGAATCTTGAGGGCTGACTAGTCTAGCTGAGTCAGCAAGCTCCATCCCACTGAGAGACCTTGTCTTAGAGTATGTAGATGGCATCCTGAGGAATGGCCCTGAAGGTTGACTCCGACCTCCACACATGTATGTACAAGAGTGTGTGCATACATGTGAACACACACACACACACACACACACACACACACTACACAGAAAGGAAAGGAAAGAAGGGAAGGAGGGAGGAAGGAACACAGGGAAGGAAGGCACCCAGGCATGATCATCACCAATATCCACATTCCCGTTGTGTATCTATCTGAACTCTAACCAGTGCCTGGCTTCCCTGCCCCTCCCAAAACGAGCCGGATTTGCTCCCAGGGCCCATATAATCTGGGCCAAGGGCTGAAGCAGGCATCCTTTTCATCCCCTGTGGATTCTCTATTGTATCTATTCTGTATCTACACTGTATCTATTCTGCCGCCAATTCAAAAGCTCAGCTCCCAAAGAAAGACATTTTCTTCAGTGGCATAGCCACTGGCAAGGTGCCCACCCTCCTGTAAGTTACCCAGCTAGACCCATTTCACTCACCGGAAAGTAAAAACTAAAGCCGCAGGAGGACTAGTCGGAAAGGAGGAGAGTTAGCAGGAGTGGAAGGGGACCAAAGATGGCACCAAAATGCACCACACACATGTGCGGAAGAGTCAGAACGAAACCCAGAATTAGGTGCAATTAATGTATGCTATAGAAACTTTAAAGTGAAAAATTAAGCACAGCTCCCCTGAACCCCTTGCTCATAGATTCAATCTCCCTGTACCTCTACTCAGTACAGACGGAACCAACACCCTTGGCCTCTGTCTTCCTCTCCACCTCCTTTTACTGTTTCTGGGGACTTCAAAGTCTCTTTTAAGGACCCCAATCTTGGGGCCTCTGTGTCCCTCCTCTACCTGATTGGCACCAACCACTGCTTGTGTGTCTGCTCCCACAGGGATCGCACCCTCGACCTTCAGTGTCTCAGAAAGCAGACTGTGTGTGCGTCCTCCACTTAACACGGCTGCTGCCATCTTTGACCAGCAGCCTCTCTGCCCATCCAGGCTTCTGACCACAGCCCTCCCTCTGCCCCCATTACTACCTGTCCGCTGACCCAATGTCCATATTTCCCATTACACTTGATATTTTATGTGAGTTGTGGGGATCCAGCTCAGGTCCTTAGGCTTGAAGGATAAGCACCGTACGGATGGAGACATCTCCCTGCCCTTGACTGTCTGACTGGCAAGGTGGTCCTAGGCATTTCCTGTTGATATTATGGTAGTGGCTGGATTCCTGAATGGCGGTGTGAGGCCAGGGATAGAGATGGAGGTGGTGGTTGGAGCTTAGTTAAATGTGGCTAGGAGGTGGTACGCTAGGACAGGAGGAAGTTATGTCAGGACAATTGGGAAATTAAACAGTGAAAGAAACTCAAGGCCAAACCTTGAGGGAGTCCTGCATAGAGAGGCTGGGAAATGGCGGCAGGGTTGGCTCACAGACTGCAAAGGAGCATGTTGAGAGGTGGATGTGCAACCTGGTGAACACTGCAGGAAGTAGGGAAAGGGCCTGAGTTCACCGCAGCCCAGGGTCAAGGAAAAGAGAAAGAAAGGGGCCATGTGACCTGGAACTGAGTTACCAGAGAAATTCTATTGGATGCCAAGGATGCAAAGTTCTGGGGACTTTGGGACACTGGGAGAGGACAGGTGGGAGCTGACTAATTCTCTCTCTCTCTCTCTCTCTCTCTCTCTCTCTCTCTCTCTCTCTCTCTGTTGTTGCCGTTTTTAGACACCATGTTCCTCTGAGTAGCTCACTCTCTAGACCAGGCTAGTTTCAAACTCACAGAGATCCTCCTGCTCCTCCCAGAGTGCGGAATTAAAGGTGTGCGCCACCACTGCTGATCAATTCTTCAAGCAGGCAAAAGGGAGCCGAGGAATGAGGTGGAAACCAGAGGAAGGTGTGGAGTCGTGTGGATGGAGTATCCTGTTGTGACAGCATAGGGAAGAGGGGAAGGCAAGGATGCTGGAAGAGGAAACACCACAGCTTGGAGGACAGGAGCGGGAGCCACAGTCCGCATGTAGAGAGCAGCCTTCGCAGAGGAAGAGGGGGAGGGGCGGGACTGCGAAGCTCACGTTGGAAGACAATCCTCTTTATTGGTTTTATCCCCCTCCCCGAACAAAGCATGAGCGAGCGGGCAAGGTGGGCAGCAGTGGAGGTGTGGGCAGGAGGAAGGAAGCAGCCGTTTCCTTGGAGAAGCGGAAAGAACAACAGGCCCTAGGACCACTGCAGTGGCACAGTAGTGAAACCCCCACCCTGGGGTTCAAGGTCATGAGTGTAGAGAGAAGCTGGTGAGCTCACTCTAGCTATGTTTTGGAATGTGGATGCAAAACAGACGAGGAGGAGTTGGATTTAACTAAGCTTGGGCATGGCTTCTAGAGACAAAGAAGGCAGAGACAGAGCAGACAAGAAAGGGGTCTGGGAAGAGCTCAGCCAGTAAAGCATGTGAGGCACAAGTGTGGACCTGAGTTCAAACCCCCAGCACCCATGTAAAACACAGAGGGCCTGTAGTCCCAGCTCCAAAGAGGTGGAGACGGGAAGCATCCTAGCACTCACTGGCCAGCACATCTAGCCTTATTAGTGAGCTCCAGATTCAGTGAGGGACCCTGTCTCCAAAAATAAGGTGGAGCAATTGAGAAAGACACCTGACATTGACCTCTGACCTCCAAGAGCGCGCCAACACACACGCACATGTGCACACGCGCACACACACACGTGTAAATACATGAATATGTACACACATACACCATACACAGAAAAGAAAGGCCAGCTGGGCCCTGAAAGTGTGGAGGACTTCAAAAGTAACAGAATTATCAGACACTA
The DNA here is from genome assembly GCA_028555095.1 of Dicrostonyx torquatus. Lineage (NCBI taxonomy): Eukaryota > Metazoa > Chordata > Mammalia > Rodentia > Cricetidae > Dicrostonyx > Dicrostonyx torquatus. The sequence continues at coordinate 739,520 of JAQHUG010000010.1, forward strand.
ACAGGGGAGGGGGGGATTCCCAGGTCTGGGGGTGCTTTCCATGAAAGCTGGACTTACTTCTTCTCCCACTTGCACAGGGCCGGTCTCAGTGGGGATCCCCATCATGCATGGCTCAGGTCCACACAGATCCGTGTCTTCAGAGAGCAGCCTTGCATTATGTGGGACCAAGCTGCCGGCCAAACCTTCTCAGACACATCATCTCCTCAAACCACAGCCTAGATGGCTACGCTCAACAACCGTGTGTTTAAAAAGCAATAAGACTAAATGCTTTTCCGTTTCCCCTTTGAGAGCCCGCGTATGATAAATGATAGGCAATTTCATGGTTGGAGTTTCAATTTCCGAAAATATTAGTGCTATTCCCCAAACTCCACTTCCGAGATAAATTCTTTTTGGCAGTCTCCCCCATTGTCTCCTAATTCCCTGATTTGGAATATACCCGGAGGTCTGCTGTGGGCCTCGTCAGCTCAGCCCCAGGATCCACCTGTCTACTCTGCTTTGGAAAAGGAGGTCTCCAGCCCCCTCATTCTTTCACATTCATTTTACATTTGTTTCAAGCCTGTGGATATTTATTAGGCACCATCTATGTGCCCAACTCTACACAAAGTGTTATTCTGGTGGGTCCAAGAGAGGGAGCTACAATCAATCATTCAGTCAACAAATATTGATCATGCACAGAGTCCCTTCAGCCTCAAAATTACAGCTCTACAGTGCCTTTCTCGTGTCTCATGTTTGCTCCATGCTGGTCTCATTATACAGTTGAGAAACTGAGGCTCGGTGATAACTTAGTAAAATCAAGCTGGGCTAGGTACCCAAGAGCAAGGTGAGACGGGAAAAATATTTTCTTTTATCATTTTAGTTATATAATCATTCATGGGGGCCAGGAGAGCGCACACATAGCACAGCATATGTGTAGAGGTCAGAGGCCTCTTATGGAAGCCATTTCTCTCCTTCCATTATGTGGGTCCTGGGGAACTGAACTCAGGCCACCAGGCTTGGTAGCAAGCCTCTCAGCAAACTCCTGCTGAGTGACAAGAGGGCTGTGGAACACAGGCCCACAGTGAAGAGCTCTGGATTACATAAACGAAGAGTCACTCCATTGCTTTCCTCTTGGCTGCCACCAGGACTGAGGAATACCTGGAAACTTCAGGGTCATGGAAGCCATAGCAATAGGTACATGAGCGAGCAGCAGAAGCACCCAGGAGGCTGGGATCACACTGGTGGCATGCATCGCCACAGGACCAACTGTAGCAAGTGTCATCAGGTGCCTTTGGAAAAGTTGGTACATGTGTGGCATTACCACTAAGAGAGACAACAGGGCTTCTGCCTAACTGCCACCATTGGGAAACTGTGGACATTGGTCAGGGAGCAGACATGGGTAAATGCGGCCAGAAACAAGACTGGGGCTGCCCCCATCCCAAATGCGATGCCACATAAACAGACTGTGGTCATGAGGGCCAACTGCTTCTGCAGAAGAACTGAGGTGCTCAAAGGCACTGGGGGTACCTGTGTCACCTAAGGTCCCCCAAGCTACTAAGAGTGTGACTTGCACACAGCAGGCTGAAAGCTGGCTCCTCTGACAAGAGAGCCTCCTATCCTGGCCTGGAGCAGCCTGCCCACCCTGCTGCCTGAGCCACCAGCAGCCCTGGTTCCCAGCAAAAGTAAGGAGCTAAATGGGGCATCATCGGCCCTGGCAAAGATGAAGATGCTTCAAAGAGATGCTGTGCCCCCCTTCTTGGTGTTCAGGCTATTGAAAAACACACCCCAAGAAATTGGAACTTCCCCCAGAATCTCAGAAAGGGGATTTGTCTCCAGGATGAGATTCCACAACACTCTGACAACTCGTTAGACCACCTTTCAGGACAGACCAGACCTGAGACAATTGTGATGGGGTCAGTGGCAGACAAGACCGCACCTTGACCAGGACTTCTTAGCTGGAAACACTCCTTGTCCTCATGTCAGGACCCTGAAGACAGACTCGGAGGCAGTCCCTGGAGCTCTTGTTTCTCTTCCCAGTGTGGCCATGCTGAGTAAGCCTCCTTTCTCTGCTTTTCACTACTGCGTCTTTAGTCAGCCTCTTGAGGAGGGATGTGTGCCTGCACTTGTTACAGCTGCCAGCATCCTGGCTCTAACACCAATGCCATAAATGCAGTCACATTGTATTTTATTTTTAAATATTTTAACATTTATTACTTTATTTGGGGGACTTCTGCCTGTGCCCGGGCACAAGTGTGGCAGTCAAAAGGAAGTAGAAAAAAAAGGAAGTGTGGCAGTAGGAAACATGTCTGTCCTGGATTGAACTCAGGCCTGGTGTTGGGCACCTTAGCAGCAAATGCCTGTAACCTTCTGAGTTATCTGGATGGCCCCAAGGGCACATTTTAAAAGACACATTCGACCTTACAAAGAATGTTCACATCCATCCACCAGAAACCAAAGCCTGCTTCCTCCATCCCACAGACAGGGACCCGTGGAGATCAGGACTCCTTGGAACTCATGTTACAGGAAGTTGTGAGCAGTCTGAAGTGGGTTCTTGGAATTAAACCAGTGTCCTTAGCCACTGAGCCATCTCTCCAGCCTGAAAATGGATTTTTCACCCTGGGACAAACTCCGTGAGCTTTTCAGAATCAAAAGCTAAGAGATGTGGAAAGGGTAAGCAGAAGTCTGAAGTGTGTGTGTGTGTGTGTGTGTGTGTGTGTGCATGTATGTGTGGTATATATACATCTATATGTATGCATAGAGGACAGAGAAAGATTCTAGGTGTCCTTCTAACACCCTCCATCTTATTCTCTGTAGACAGAGTCTGGAGCTAGTCTGGCAACCAGCAAGTCCCAGCAATCCTCCCATATCCACTCTCCACTGAACTACACTGGCGTTACTGGAACTACAGGCAAGTCCATAAGCAAGCCCACCCTTTTTATTTACATGGGTGCTGGGGACTCAAACTCAGGTCCTCATGTTTGCATGGCAAGCACTGAGCCACCTTTTCCAGCTTCCAGGGTCCAGATGTGATTCTGTTTTGAACATGCCTCCCGATCTCAGCACCCTTGTGAGGCCACACACTCTAGAAGACCAGAGGAACTCCCCTCACCCATCTGGAGCTAAATTTCTGGCAAGCAGTGTGCTGAGACTCTGCAGACTCCCCCAACCTCTTGAGGAGACAGTGGCAGCCGAGGGATTCTCCTCTGGGGAGCAAATGACAACACTGCGCCTGTTTGTTTTCCACACAGGGAGGAGCCAGGAACATCTGTTCTAAGAAGCTACTTGAAAGATAATCAAGCTGCTGCACTGCCAAAACAGCTGTGTGTCAGGCGGAGTGGGGGTTACAGGAGCTGGGAAGTGGGGGGCGGGAGGCTGAAGCGGTGCCCACCCAACCCACAGGCCCCAGAGCCAACAGGAAGCTCCTCTCACTTGAAGAAGCTCCCAGTCTGCAGTTTCTGCAGGCTCAAGTCAAATCCAGGGGCAGAATGGACAGTGTTGACTTTTACCTGTGCCCTTGGATGATGCAATATAAAGAAGGTTAAAGATATCCTCCCTTGAAGCTGGAGAGATGGTTCTATCAGGAAAAGGTTTGCACAAACACTGGGAGCCTAAATTCAGATTCCCCAGCCCCACCCCCCACACACACATACAGAAAAGTCAAGTGTATTTCTGTAAGTCCAGTGGTGTAGAGATAGAGACAGGTGGATCCCTAGAACTCCTTAGTCAGCCCAGCTAAATGGGTGAGCTCCAGATTCAGTGAGAGTAAAACGAACAATTGGAGAACAATTGAGGAAGACACTGACATCAGTTTCTAGCCTCTGCTTGCACAGACCAACACACTCACACACACACACACACACACACACACACACACACACACACACACACACACACACACCCCGCATCATGCCCAGAAGAGCAAGTTCACACTGAATGAGAGCAGATCATTAAGAGATGCCAACGCTGACAGAGCTGCGAAAGTTATCTGACAAAGAGCACAAAGCAGACACAAGACAAATGCTTCAACCGCCACAGGGATGTGTTTGGGACAAACAAGAACACAGAAAGTGCCAACGAAGACTGGAAGACACAAACAGGAAACAGAAAGTTTAGGACTGAAAAATACAATAACTAAACTAAAAAAGCCCAGGGAGTGGGTTCGTGAGCAGAAGGGAAAAGAGGAAAACACCGCTGAAGACAGTCATAGTAATTATACCATCTGAAAATCAAAGAGAAAATAGACTAAAATAAAAAGGCAAAGAGTGTTACAGCAAAGATCTGTGTGACCAAAGTCAACAAGCTGATTTTATGTCCTTGGGGTCCCCAAAGAGAAGGAGACACTGAAAAGATTCCAGTGGAAATAACGACTAAAAGTTTTCCAAACCTTAATCCTTAAAAAGAGGGAATGGAGAGATAGGTGACCCAGAGGTTAAAGGCACTTGCTGCTCTTCCAGAGGACCAGGTTTAGTCCCCATCACCCATGGTGGGTGCCTCACAACTACCTGGTATCCCGGCTCCAAGGGAGCTGATGCCCTCTTCTTGCCTCTGGTGGCACCCACATACACATGGCATACACTTACACAGACACACATGTGCACAGAAATAAAACAGATTACCATCATCACCATAATCCATGCGGTCATGGTTACCACTTCACAAAATCTAGAATTGCCTAAGAAGAGTCTCCGTGATGGATTGTCTAGATCATACTGGTCTTCGGCATGTCTGTGGGAGACCATTTTCATTGTGTTCACTGAGGTGTGTGTGCCAATGACTGGCACCATTGAGTGTGTCAATGAGTGGCCCCATTCCCTAGGCAGGGAATTCTGGACTGCGTGAGTAGAGAAACTGAGGAAACATGTGTGCATCCTCTCTGTGTGTTCTCCTGACTACAGATGTACCGTGACTAGCTTCTTCAAGCTCCTCCCATCTTAACTTTTTGCACAGTGATGGACTGTCACCTGGAACTCTCCCTTAAGATGCTTCTGCCAAGGTATTTCATCACAGTAAATAGGAAGAAGAAGAAAAAGCAATGACACATGCTGAGCTTTCAAGAAACTAAAGACAAAGGGGAAATCTTGAAGACATCTACAGGAAACTGATGCTTTATCTACAGAGGGAAAAATTATTCTAATGACAGTGGAGTTTTTTTGTTTTTTTTTTTAACAAGAGGTCAGAAGCGGTGTAACATTTTTCAAAGGTGGAAGGAAAGCGTCAACTCAGAACTCTGTGCTCACTGGAGAGCCATATATTCACAGATGAAGGAAAACTAAGAGAATATGTTCGCAAGATGCCTAGTCTAAAAAAATAGCTACAGAGATTTCTCCAAAAAGAAAAAAACTTGGAGACACAAAAGGAAAAAATATATTAATCATAAACATGGGTAAAAACAAGTTTTTCCTCCATTATTGAGTTTTTATAATTTATATTTGATGATTGAGGCAATAATTATAACATATTCTAATGCCTAAATGGTGTGGGAAAATCCTTTATAGAAAAATGGGGAAGACGTAAACAGAATGAGGGCTTGCATGTGTCACTTGGCTCTCTAATATGACAGTGGTAAGTTTAGAAACGTTGTGTGCACAGAACACCCCACCTGGAGCAACCACAGAAAGCTACACAAAGGGACACACTCAAAAATCTGTAGACAGTACCTGGGGAGATGGCTCAGAAGGTAAGGGTGTTTGCTGTGCAAGCCTGAGGACCTCAGTGTGACTCCCTGGCACACACATAAAAAGCCAGGCACAGTCATACATGTCAGCCCAGTGTTATAGGCAGAGATGCAGCTCCCCAAAAGACCCAAGATAAACAAGAATTTCCTTTTGAAGTGTCAGCAGCATGGCTCGGTGGCTAAAGGAACTTGATGTATAACCCTGGCAACCTTAGTTCAATCCCCAGAGCACAAGTAAAGAAAGGAGAGAATCAACTCCACAAAAGAAGCAAACGAGAGACAGCGACAGTCCAAGATCCAAATACCGGCTCAAGTGCACATTCTCCATGCTTGACCATTCCCCACGCTCCACCAGACAACGTGTGAGCTGGTGGGGAATTCAAGATCCAAGCTACAAAATCGAATAGGACATGTAAAGCACTTACCCTAAAAACTTCCCAGTGCTGACAAAGGAAAGCAAAAACCCGGCTAAATGGAGAAGGAATACCATGTCTGTGGAAGAAGGGCTGACAGTAAGATTGTCAATCCTGCCCAGTTGGCTTGCCATTGAAAGGAGTCTCCATCAAAATCCGAGCAAGAATTGTTTAAAATATTACTCTGAAATGCATATGGAAAAGCAGATAAAAGCTAAAAATAATTTCAAAAGCAAAAGGGGAAAAGTTCAGCCTAGCGGGTTTTAAGACATCCGTAGACACTAATCACAATTGTGTGGTAATGACACAATGACAGACAAAGAAGAACCCAGATACAGGTGCTATCACAATATTTATTTGTGTGTGAGTACACCCATGTGCCACAGTACACAGACACCTTGGAGGAGTTAGTTCTCTCCTACCGTGTAGTTCCCAGGGTTAGAAAGCAGGTCACCGTGCTTGGCAGCAAATGCCTGTACCTGTTGGACCGTCTTGCCGGCCCATCGACTGCCTTTTGATGAAGATGTGAAAGCAACTGAATGGAGGAGAGATAAACTTCCCTACAGATGGTACTACAGCGTCCAGATCTCCCCATCCAGGGAGCACCCCTACTCAAAAATGAGCCTGGATCTAGTTTTATACATTACACAAAAATTAATTCAAGCCTGGTGGTGGTGACACACACCTTTAACCCCAGCACTCGGTGGGCAGAGGCAGGCGGATCTCTGTGAGTTCAAGGCCAGCCTGGTCTACAAGAGCTAGTTCGCCAAACTACAGAGAAACCCTGTCTCGAAAAACCAAAAAAAAAATTATTAATTCAAATTAGAAAATTCAAAAGGTCAACTCTAGTTTAAAAATAATAATAAATAGAAGAAAATCTTTGGGATCTAAGGCCAAGCAAATACACTTTAAGTTTGAGATACCAAACATAATACATTAGAGAAAAATGGATAAATTGGACTCATGTTAAACAAAAAGAAAATTGATCTGTGAAAGACCCTATTAGAAGAATGAAAAATATCCTCCTGTGGTGAGCGCTTGAGCAAGCTATGGTACATTGGTGCCATGTGCTCAGCAATAGAAAGGAGCAAAGCAGTGATGCAGGAGCGGCATGTGCCAGGCTCACAGAGAAGTGGTACCCAGATCACACAGGTTCATTTTTTTATTATTTTTTATTTTTTATTGTTAAAAGCAAAATTTACATTTACTCCTCTTGTTCCCGGCCCTCCCGCTCCCCCACTACCCCACCGTCCTCCCCCTGCTTCCTTAAGATGGTGCAGGATACCCTATCCTATAGGGAGCCCAAGGCCCTCCCCCCTCCATCTCAGTCTAAGAAGATGTGCATTCATATAGAATAGGTTCACAAATAGTCAATACATAGAGATAGGTCCCAGTGCCATCATCGTTGGCCTCTCAGTCAGTCCCCGCTGGCAGTCACATTCAGAGAGTCCAGTTAGGTCATTTGCTCATTCAGTCTTGGTCCAGCTGGATTTGATGAGCTCCCAATAGATCGAGCACACTGTCTCTGTTGGTGGGCCAGTCCCTCATGGTCCTGACTTCCTTTCTCATTTTCTCCCTCCTTCTGCTCTTCCACTGGACCTTGGTAGCTCGATCCCTTGTTCTGATGTGAATGTGGGTCTCTGGCTCTATCTCCATTCATCATGCAAAATTTCTATGGTGACGATTAGGATATTCAACAAAGTAACTATGGGACAAGTTCAGTTCAGGCACCCACTCCTCTGCTGCCCAAGTACCTAGCTGGGACCTCCCTATGAATGCCTGGGATCCCTCAAGAGACAAGTCCCTTGCAAATCTTAAAAAGACTCACATTAATGTAGATATCTTATTCCCTCACACAGGTTCATTTTTGAGCCACTGGCCCAAGTCCGTTTCCTCTGAAAGTAGCCAGAAACTTCCCTGGCATCTTGGTTTGATGCCAGTTTTCTTGTGGTACCATCACTTTAATCCTCAGTTACAGGTCTGGAGAGATGACTCAGGGGTTAACACTCTGCTGTTCCAGAGGGCACCCATATCAAGCAGCTCACAGCTCCTTGTAACTCCAGCTCCAGGGGATCCGACACCATCTTCTAGCCTCTGCCAGTGTTAATACACACTACACACTTGAGCACATATATATATAGAGAGAGAGAGGAGAGAGAGAGAGCTACATAAATGAAAATAAATTAAATCTTTTTAAAAGAAAGCTTCCCATCTACAATGTTTGTATTAACATACGATAGTAACTGAAATGATTCATACATAGTCCAGTCCCTGCATCTAGAAGTGTGTGGTCCCTGCCAACTGGTCATTTTCCAGGGCTCCTATGCCTTTAATGGACCTATTAGAGCCAAGAGAAATCTGAGAGAATAGGCTAGACCACAGACTGAGAGTGGAGGATGGGGGCGGTTACCCCTTGGCAAGATAGCAAGGGTAGAGTGGTGACCACAGTTTGGGGTTCTATGCCAGAGTGATAGAGAATAAAGGTGGCCCACAGGCAGAGGGACACAGGGGTTGGGGACAGTCACAGGGTTGGAATGAGTAAGTGTGTGGGTCCTGGCTTGACTGTGAAGGCCTTCTGCTCTCTCTAGAGTGGCTAGAAATAGCCATTCCTGGCTCCATACCCTTACAATAATGCCTTTTACCCCCACACTTAGTTCAGACCACTGGGGACAATACAAAGGGTCCTCAATCCTGCCTTTACAGTGCAGGGGTGGGAAGAGGTCCAGGTCACCCCTGCTCTCCCCACTGCTGCCCTCTGGCTGCTGTAAGCCTTACATTGCCCCTCCATTCTTCCTCCTCCTTTAGCCCCTCCCCTCTTTCTGTCTTTACTGTCGTCTTTATCTTTCTTCTTTCTTCCCAGCACTTTTCTCTTTCTTATTCCATGTTCTCTCTTTCCCATCTCTTTTTATTTTATCTCTTTCTACCACCCCCTTTTTCTTCCCCCTCCACATTCCTTTCCCTTTTACTCCTGCTTCCCTCTCTCCTTCTCTCTATAGACACTCACACTCTCAAACATGAATTTTTAAGAACCAGGAACTCAGAGACTCACAGAAAGTGCTCTGGTATACTGGCGTCAGGCGGGCTTCCTTGGCCGCCAGCAGCGGGTGATGGATTACAGAAATACATTAAGGGGCTGTCCCGCTGACAGCAAGCTAAGGTAATATGTCAAGGTACCAGCCCTGGGATGATAAACATCGCTCATAGATCAGAACACCATCGCACTGATTACACTCCGGCACCATGTGTCGGGTACCGCAGGGGCATGATGGACGGCAGAGATCTGCCACCCTGCTGATGGCCCATTCCCAGAACAACACTCACACCCAGGATTTGATTGAGAGGTAGGGCCCAGGTTCCTCCCGGGATGCACATGCAGCAAAAGTGGATTCTTTCCTTGCTGCCATGGGAAATGACGGTCTACACCTGGAGACTAGAGCTTCGAGATTAAGGCTTGGGAATCAGACAGACCTGGCTATGGAGCCTGGCTCCTTTACTTGAGTAAGCTGTGTGAGTGAACGTGGGGCCAATTTTCCTCCTTCCTGATGCCATTGCTCTGCGTATAAACTGGGAATAACCACCTGGCCTCCCCGCCTTGAACTAAGCCCTCGGGGCCAGGGAGATGACTCAGTGGTTAAAGCTCTTGCTGCACAAGGCTGAGGAACTGAGTTTGAATCCACAGTAACCACCTAACATCTGGAGACAGCAGCATACATCTGTAATCGCAGTGCCTCCCCATGGAAGATGGGAGGCTCTGGGGCCAGCTAGCCTGGTTTCCTCAAGAGTGTAAAGATTGTCTCAAACAAGGCAGAAAGGCAAAGACTTGCACCTGAAGGTTGCCCTCTGACCATTATGTGTGCACTGTGGCACCTGAGCACCTGCTCTCACATGCCAGAACATGAACATATACACATACACGCACACAGCACACATACACAACACACATGCAAATAAAGTGAGCCTCAAATCACATGCTGCAGGTGAGACGAGCCGCAAGACCAAGCTTGCACTGTTGGGGCCTGTGGTGGTTTGAAAGAAAGTATCCTGCAAAGGGAGTGGTATGATTAGAAGGTGTGGTTTTGTGTGAGCGGTTGTGGCCTTGTTGGAGGAAGTGTGCCACTGTGGAGGTTCATATATGCTCAAGTCACACCCCGTGTCCCAGACCACTTCCTGCTGCCTGCGAAAGCTGTTGGACTCTCAGCTACTTCTCTAGCCCCATGTCAGCCCACAGGCCACTTTGCTCACTGTAGTGATAGTAGACTAAGCCTTTGAAAATATGTCACCCCAATAAATGTTTTTTCATTTATAAGAGTTGCCATGGTCACAGTGTCTCTTCACAGCAATAGAAACCCTAACTAAGACAGGGCCCCACCTTGACCTTTCTGGTGTATATACAAAAGAGCTGGCAAGCTCAGCAGCCTTTTACTGATTGCCACAGAAGACAGAGATGTTGCTGGACCCTCCCCTGTCTTCTCCCATAATATTTACCTTCAGTTTTCTCCTTCCCTCTCTGATGGCTCTAAGATGCTTGAAGGGGAGCCTGAGAACACCATCTCAAGCCAGCCACTCCAACCTATCTTGTAGGCAGCCAGTCCATCCATCTGTGTCAAGATGCATTCTTCCTTCATTCAGTGGACCCTGAACACCCACTAGAGAGCAGACCTTGCCTTGGATGCTGACCACCAGAAGTTGACAGATGGACAGGTTCACCTATTATGTCTACTCCATCCTTCCATCTATCCACGTGCAGGAGGGTCCAGTGAACCCAAGCCTAACCCAGACATGACTGAGACTCTGAAATAGGAGGTTTAAACTGAATCAGGTTAGGACACTCTTAAAAGAGCCTGCTGTCATCACTATCAACTTCAGTTTTAGCCACGGGACAATTGAGAAACTTGGGGTATGGCTCAGTAGGTAGGGGGCTTGCCTAGCACGCATGGAGCTCTAGATTCAAGCCCCTGTGAAACCAGGTGTGGCAGCCCATGCCTAGGCTACACAAGACACCATTTGAAAACACACACACACACACACACACACACACACACACTTGGAAATGGAAAATAAAGTCATATTCTTGTTTTACTTTGTATGTCTTTGACTAATAGTAAAATAGTTTCTCAGGCTGGTCATGTGCATGTTTTATTTTGTTAATGTTCTTTGTTAGTGTTTCTGCCTGATTCTCAGTTGTTTGTAGGATTTCTCTTTTTTGTACTATTTGTAATATGCAATCTTTACATATTAAGGCGGGTGACCTTTTGTTCTATCCGCGGGCAAATTTTTGTGGCTCTTTTCTTAGAAATGTGTGTTCAGAGGTTTTGTTCTGTTGACAGTTTCCCTGCTGATTCCATGACTTGCTTTTAAGCTTAAAGAGGTCATGCTCACCCTAAGATCACTTTGCTGGCTATTGTTTTAGCTGCTAATGGATTCCTTGTGCTTGACACTGGGATGTCTGGAATTACTTGAGAAAAAGACAACGCTCTGCGCCAATAATCTCACAAACAGTCAAAATCTCAGCACCATCTAATCCAGCCCTTCCTCTTGATGTGAAATGTTCCTCTTTATCTGTGTTAGGTTCTCAGTCTTTGGATGACTGCGATTTTAAACCCAGTGGTATCTATCTCATCGAACCCCAATGCTTCTTGCTCTTGAGCCCAGACCATGAGTTGCATAGCTGTAAGATACACTATACCATCTATTAGAGGAAATCCTAGTTCCTTGTTCTTTCAGAAATGTATTGACTATTTTTAGCCTGTTACTCTTCCAGATACATAATAGAGAGTTGTTTGTTGAATGACCAAAAGTTTCCGTTGAGATTTTAATTTGATTCCTTTTCTAGATCTGCACATTAATTCAGGGTTCTTTCCTCCAGCTATTAGTATGTTGTGCCTCTGAATTTATTCAAAACTTTCCTTACACAAAATAATGAAGTTTTGTGGTTTTCTTCATGAAAATCCCATACAGTCCTTATGAGAGACGAGAGTCACCTGGGGGTGGGTCCCAGCTTTCCTTGCTTTTATCTTCAGTCTGATTGGTGTAGGTCTGTAGGAAGGTCCTCAGTTTTTACACACTTACTTTGTGTGTGGGGATATTTGTTAATGTCCCTAATGATTTGTCATATGTGCTAAGGATGGAGTTTGAATGGTAGAGTGTTTGCCTAGCATGCACTAAACTAAGCATGCTGGTTCATGTTACCCCAGCAGTAACAGAATGTCTGGACTAGCCTTATCTATATATGAAGTTTAAGGGCAACCTGGGCTACCACAGGATCCTCTCTAGAGGGAGAGAGGGGAGAAAAGAAAAAAAGAATGTAGACGGGAAAAAAAGAAGAGAAAAATGAGAGGAGGAGGAGGAAGAGGAGAGGAGAAAAGAGATTATTAATAAGAAAATCAGCCAAAAGAAAGCCAGGCTATGTTCTCATGAACCTGGTCCTTCCTCACTGCAGGAGTCACAGGGATGCCTGGTGCAGAGCAATTAGTCCACAGGGCACATGTGAGAGAGCAGACAACAGGGACTCAGAACCATAGCAACAGAGGAGACACGTGCAGTAGCAGTCCCTATGAGCACATGACTTTGTAAAGAGGAAACTGTCCAGGCAGAAATTCTTGGCTGCTTCATACGTGGAAGGGTGAGTGGATGCTCCGGCCATGACAAGCTATCTTAAGACCGTCCACATCCAGGATTCTGGAGTCACACATCCCTTTCAGCACCGCTCTATGGTGAAGCTGAGCCATACGGGGCCCCTAAACATTGGCTGCTGTACAATGTCTGTCACACTTTCCAATTCTTATTCTCTAGCTATGTGTTCAGATAGGATCTAAAGCCAGTGACACCTCTCTTTTCAATCGCCAAGGTGCCTTTCACCTACCCCTACTTTATGAAAGTTCGAATTGGCCAGAAGTTCCAAAAATGTTTTAAAATACATCGTTGATAGAGATAGCATGTCTTATTCCTATTTCAAGATAAAGTTTTTTTTTAATCAATTTCCTTATCACAAGTTTTTTGAGAGATTGGAGCGGGGAGGGAAAGGAAGAAAAAAGGGAGGAGGGAGGGAAGGATGGAAAGAAAAAGGGAGGAAAGGCTGCTTTTCTCCGAATCATGTCTTCATGGTCACTTCAAGGGGAAGATAGAGATGTTTCCATGACAACTGTTAGCCTCACTACCCAGAATTCCACGACAGATTCTGACCCATGTAGCAGCAGTGTTGTGGTGACACTGGCTGACTGAGAGGGCCAGGGCTTAAGAAGCCCCCAGAAATTACTGTGTGACCCCTGGAGAAACTAGAACAGCCACGGTTCTTCTAAGGAAGCAGGAGGCTGATGCTACGTGCTGTGATAAGTCCTAGATCTTTATTCCTAGTTTTGGTGTTGGTTATTGTTGTTGCTTTGTTTGGAGGGCTTGCTGTTGTTTTGTGGTTTTTTTATGAATACAAATGTTTTGCTTGCTTGTATGTCTGTGGACCATGGCATGCAGCACCTGAGGAGACCAAAAGTGTTGGGAATCAAACCCAGGTCCTCCAGAAAGGCAGCCAGTAGTCTCAAATGATGAACTATATCCCCAGCCTCTTGTTTTTGTTCCTAAGACAGGGTCTCAATAAATAAGACAGGGTCTCAATAAATAGGCCAGGCTGCTTCAAATTCTCTATAGAGTCAAGATGCCCTTGGAATTCTTGATCCTCCTACATCATTTCCCCAAGTACTGAAAAGATAGCTCAGTTGGTAGAAGGCTTTTCTGGTGTCTTAGTTTCTAGTATATTATGGTGAAGAGACACTTTATGACTAAGGCAACCCTCATGAAAAGGAGCACTTAGCTGAGGGCTTACTTACAGTTTCAGTGTGTTAGTTCATTATCATCATGGTGAGAAGCAGACAGATACGGGGATGGAGCAGTGACTGAGGGCTTTATATTCTTATCCACAGGCAGCAAATACTGGGCTTGGTGTGGCTTTTAAACCTCAAAACCCACTCTCCATTGACGTACTTCCTCCAACAAGAACACATTTGTCTGAACAAGGCCATATTTCCTAATTCTCCCCCAAAGAGTTTATCAACTGGGAACTAATCTAATGGGGCTCATTCTGATCCAAACCACCACAAGTAGCACACCCAAAGCCAGCTGTGACTCCAAGTACTGCATAAGCTAGGCATGGTAGAACATACCTAGAACCCAGCACCTGGGAGATAGGGGAATCAGAAGCTCAAGGCCATCTTTGACTATGTGGAGAGTACTAGGATAGCCTAGGATACATGAGCCCCTGTCTCAAAAGGGAAGGTTGTGAGGCTAGACATGCTCGTGGCATTTCTGTGATCATTGCCTGTGCCAAGCCATCACAGTACGCCCTGTATGCTCATCCGAGCATCCGGAGTCCGCACAAAGTTTTAAAGGGAGCTGGATGACCTCCTCTTCTTTATCTCCTTTCTGTGACCTCTTCCTACCCGCTCCTTCCTCTTCATTCCCTTGCCTGCATTTCTCTCTCTTCTGCTTCTCCTGCTCTCCTCTCCATCTGGTTTAACTCCCATTGCTTCTTTCTCTATTTCCTTTTCTTCCCCCTTCCACCTGCTTCCTCCTCCACTCTCTCCCCTTTCATTCATTCAGTTCATAGTCTCTCTTCCATTTCTTGAACAACATAAGAAGGAGAGAGAGGAAGATGGGTGGCAATGCTGCCTGCCAAAGGAGCCTCAGCTGCCCCAGGAGCTGACAGACTCTCCCGTCCCACCAGTCCAGATTCTTGTCAACACTGGAGGAAGCTGCCAATCGCTGCTGCCCCACACATTCAGGTTTGCCTGACACATATCCAGTCGAGGACAGAAGAGCTGGAGGCTGGTTCTTCAATGGTCTAAGCCTTAATTGTTCCCCACCTGCCCTATCTCATAATTCCCTTCCTTTCAGCTTCCTTTCAGAAGTCTCAACAACAACTACGACTATGACTACTACTTCTCCTCTTCTTCTTTTAGTTTTTATTTTTCTTCAAACTCTCCAAGCTGAGTCAAGTCCCTCCTCTCCCAAGAAGTCTTTCCTGACCACTCAAGTTATCCAAACCTCCCTTCTTTATGCTCCTATGGAGCCAAAAGTCCCGGTGCTGCAGGAACCCTGAAGCCTAACTGACATACACGTGGTTGTGTACTGGCCAATGCCTGTCAACCTTGACCAGTAAGAACGGATGAAACTGTATCTGGTTTGCCCAAGAAATCGGCTTTCCATACCCCTTCTCATCCTCCTAAACTGGAGTCAGAGTTCTCAGTGTGGGGAAATCACATCTTAGCACCCTCAGCACTCCCTAAAACGCCACCATGGACAGAGCACACAGTAAGCATTCCGCCAAGTTTGGATGGATAGGTGCGGGTGAATGGAAGAACAAATGGATGAATGGATGACTAAATAAACAGGGCAGGCACAGATAGAACAGTGGCTCAGAGAGTAGTGGATAAGTGAGATACTGCTATTTCAACAACTAAGGACACATGTCTGCCCTTGGGTTTGCCTTTGTAGGAACAGAAAACTCTGACATGGGGCAATCATGGATGTGGAGGTCGGGAGGAGTTGGAATGGGAAGCACAGAGCACTACGTTAAACCCTCAGAACTGCGTGTCTCTTATATACCATAGCTATGATCCCTGGCATGCCTTTCTCTTGGTATTGTGGGTGGTCAAATGAGATCGCAGGTATACAAGTGTCGGGCAAACTCTGCAGTCTGCACATAGACCTTACTGCTCTGTCTATTCCTCTTATGAAGCTGAAGGAAGTCAATGGAGGGTCAGACTCTTACTAACAGGGAGCAGGGTCTCCCCGGCAAGCTTCAAAGTCTATGTCTGACCTTGGTGCCACCTGTGTCCTGCCCGGTTGTTCTGAGGAACCACTAAATGGAAGAGCTCTCTGAAAGGTGGCAAGAGACAAGACAGGGATTTCATACACAGGATACCACCCACGGTGGAAACAGTGGGTGCTCGCCTGGACCCAGGCCTCTGCACTCTCCCACACCCTCTTCGGACCCATGGAACCTTCCACACCTGTGATCTGCTGAAGCATACACTTGTATGTGGTTCCAAAACAGTGTTGGGCAGAGGAAATGGAAACCTTGCACCCTGATTCACACTTACCAGTACCCAGAAAGTTCCCCCAAACACCCAACATCATGAGGACCCACCCACTTGCCCACTTGCCCCAGATGCCTGGTGATGGATGCCTGTGACTGCATGTGGCCACATAGAAGGTATGGGCACATACAAGCCCAGCTCGCTATAGCCACGAACGCTCAAGGGTCACTGGGGCATGGATCCCACATGTCAGCTAGACCGGAAGCATTGGAGTACTTCCTAAGCGATGGAGGCCATTCTCTGACCTGAAGCTCTACAAAGCCGAGCTGACACTGGCAAAGTGGCATGAAGAACCCTGGCTTGTCCTCACACATAGAGTCGCATGTGCACTGAAACATGTCTACAGATTATTCAGAACATCCAAAAAGAGACCTGTTTTGATGAACGAATAAACTGAGGCCCCCAAAAGAAGTAGGTCCTGCCCACAATCAGGATAGGAATGTTGGAAGAGGCGCTGAATCCTGGAGCCTGCTGACACGAGACCCATGCAGAGGCAGAAACCTCTTGAGGATTAGGAGTCGGATCGTGGAGGGTGGTGTAGAAGCACCCATGGGTGTCATGGGGTGGTCCACGTGGACTTTGTGTCAAACACCAAAGCCTTGCTCCTAATCCGTGCACTTGCAAGAATGCCTTGGAAATACACGTTGTCATTAATGAAATCAACTCAGCAGCAGGTGTGCTGATGGCCAAGTCGGAGCCCTCCATCCTGATTTTATACTGCCTCTCACCTGCCAGCGACCTTGGGACAATGGCTGGTGTCAGCTTGACTCATGGTCTCGGGATCCCTTCCAGACACAGCACTCCCTCATACCAGCAAATGAGGCAAGACTTCATTGCCTACAGCTAGTACAAGGGTCCCTTTAAGGAGGAAATGGACTCTGTTTGGAACAGCGCCTTCTGGAGGGGGTGCCAGGGTCTGAAAGCATATGGTGAGTGCCACAGCCAAGGCCAGCCTGCTCTGCAGGGCATGGAGAAAGGAAGAGGGGGCTGTTTGGCATGAAAAAGAGGAGAAAGAAGCAGAGAAAGAATGAACTGGGGAAGAGATAGGTAATACAGAGCTATCTAAGGAAAAGCAAGAGAGATGGCCAAGGGTGGGAATACCTAATGGCAACCATGCTGTAGTGATGTAAGACCTTGCCCCCTCCCACCTCACCTAGCCCCACATGGTATCTTCAAGGAAATCTGCCTCACCTAGCAATCTTGGGCCAGCAGATGGCTCCGTGGAAAAGGAGAGGAGGCTGAACTCTCCATCTGGTCCATCTGAGGGCATGAAGACAGTGCGAGAAAAACCAAGAGCCTGTGGCTGTGAAAGCCAGCAGCACATGGAGCCCCAGAGAGTTCCAGGAAATGTGGGGTCCTAGATCCTCCACAGAGGAGAAACTCCAGGATCTGAGTTCCAGGAAATGTGGGGTCCTAGGTCCTCCACAGAAGAGAAACTCCAGGATCAAAGTCAATTTCACCTAGATCTCAAAGGACAGGGAAAACTCTAAATTTCATATTGATCATTAGAATTCAATAATTTTTAATCCTATGAAACATGTATAAATAAAAAGAATGCAGAAAGTAACAGTCATTACATTTAGAGTACTGAGCAAGACCTTGGAAACTCATTAAAGGTTCAAAGCCCAAATGCCACAGATTCTGAGTCAGTGGGACTCTGGCAGACACTGGGATGAGGTAGTGACATGATTTTAGGCATCAATTAGATTAATAAGGTCTGGGGACATTGCCCTGTAGGTAAAATATTGGGACCTGAGTTCAAGCCCCAGAATCACACGATAAAGCCAGGCATAGTGGCACACACTTGTAATTTCAGTGTTAGGGAGGTAGAGACAGACTGATCTCTGCGAGTTAGGGGCCGATCTAGTTTACATAGCAACTTCTAGGCCAGTGAGGGCTATTTAACAAGACCTTGTATTTGGAAGAGGAAGAGGAGAAAGAAGTAGGAAGGAGAGGAGACAGTTCAACAACTACAGAAGGAAAAGGCTCAGGAGCCAGTCAGCTGGCCAGTGTGAGTGGAATAGAAGTCTCCAAGAATTCATCCTGGTTAGGAGGCTCCAGGTTTGGTGAAAGGCTAGGGACACACAGGTGAATACGGAGTCTTTGCTCTCAATGGCTAATGTCTGGCATAATTCCAGAAAGTGCACATGGAAGTCGATGTCCTTTGGCATGGCAGGCAGCCAGTGAAGGTCATGGGACAGGAAGTGTGGCTGGAACGGCTTGGTCTCAGCACCTGATAGGAGACTGAAGTTGAAGAGATCACCCTTGGACTCGGGAAAGAAGCCCCTAGGCAATAACTGGGATGCTAGAGCCTTGAGGACAACAGTTGGAGATGAACAGCCAGCAGGGCTAGCCCCCTTGAAAAACATTTGAATCTAAGCTTCAGAAGACATGTGTCATGTATGCACATATTGCACGGAGGATGATGATCTCAAAGCTTTTCATCAAGGAATAACATTAATCAAATCAGAGAGGAAGATGTCACTCCAGCCTCTCTCCCCCTCCCCTATCTGTGTGTGTGCATGTGTGTATGTGTGCACATGTTTGTGTGGGTGTGCCCATGTATGTGTGCATGCATGTGGCCAGAGGTTGCTGTCAATAGTTTCTTCAATTATTCACCACTTTGTTTTTTAAACAATATTGTAATTCTTTGGGAATGTCCTACAATGTATCTCTGTCAGAGTCATTTCCCCTCCCCCAACTCCTCTTAGGTCCACACTCATCTGTCTACCTATCCAACTTTGAGAGATACTTTTTCCCACATCCAGTCCAGTTTGTGTTAGCCAACTGCTCTAGAGAGTGGGGGTCTTCCTTGGACTGTGGTGGGCATGCCAGGGGACACACCATTAAAGAAAACTGACTTTCCCTTTACCAGAAGCCTTCGAATGTCAATAGCATCTCGGGTGGTGGTAGGATGTCATACTCACCTCCTCCCTCCAGGCTGGGATTCTGTCCATCTCTAGCTTGTGTGGATTTTGTGCATGCTGTCCCAATCACTGTGAGTTCCTATGTACACCTGCCCTGCTGTGTCCTGAAACCACTATTTCCATGACGTCATCTGCCACCTCTTAGAATTTCTCCAGTTCCTCTTCCACAAAGGTCCTTGCGTCTAGGAGTGAGGGATGCGAATGTCCCATTTAGAGCCGAGCACTCCATGGTCTCTTATTCTCTGCTTGTTGACCTGGTGAGGGTCTCTGAGCTGACTGCCATCTACTGCAAGAAGTTTCTATGATGAGAGTTGAGCCATACATCCATCTGGAGTTCTAGGTCAGGTTATTCATGGTAACGATCCACCTTAATTTTATACTCTCACTGATCCCAGAGCTTACTGATTAAGCTAAATTGGCTAGCCAGTGAGTTCCAGGGGTCTTCCTGTTGCCACCCTGACCCTAAGGCTGAGAACACATATGCTTTTATGTGGGTTCTGGGACTTAAGCTCAGGTCCTCATGCTCGCACAGCACATGTTTCCCCACTGAGCCATCTCCTCAGCCCACACTTCACTTCTTGAGATCTGTTTTCTGTCTGTCAAGTGGAAATGCTATCCCTTCCACTAGGCCTGTGTCTGACAAGAAGTCATCATTTCCATGGGCACCCAGCACCAAGATGATGCTCCAGCAGTGTCGACAGTGTGAAGTGGCTGCCCACAGCAAATCAGATCCTACCTGGCAGAGCCTTCTGGAGTCTGGAGACGAACAGCAGTACCTTCCACATCTGCCAGACACACCTCTGCCTCCCTGGAGAGGTCACTGAGTCTGCAAGACCTCCCACAGGAAGGGCGGGACTTCGTCATCTTCCCATAAGGAAAAAAAAATCCCAAGATCACATATATCTCAGCTAGGGTTCTGCTGCTGGATGAAACACTATGGCCAAAAGTGGTGTGGAGGAAAGGGTCTATTACAGCCTACAGTTGTTGTCCAGCATGAGAAAAGTCAGGACAGGAGCTGGAGGCAGGAGCTGAAGCAGAGGCCATGGAGGGGTGCTGCTTGCTGGCTTGTTCCTCATGGCTTGCTCAGCCTGCTTTCTTATCCAACCCAGGACCAGGGGAGGGGGAGCATCCTCAGTGAGTGGGACTCTCCCATATCAATCATCAATCAAGAAAATGCCCCACAGGCTCACTAACAGGTCAACCTGGTGTGGGCATTTTCTCAATTGAGATTCCTCTTCTCAGACAACTCCAGTTTGTGTCAAGTTGACAAAATACAAACAAACAAAAAAAACACAAAAAACATTAAGGACAATAGATAACTTGCCCAAGGACAAACCAAGCTTCACTTAGGCTGCCCCCATAAAAAAGGCAGACAGAATTTCTAGCTTTCTTTCTGTGATTTAGGGTTTCCTAAATAGAATCCAGGCTGCTCCTTCTCCAGTTAGGACCACATTGCTTCTCAGGTCTCCCAGGTATCAAACCCTTGGCAATCAATACACTGAATTAAAGCTAGAGAATTGAAAACTAGGATTTGTTTCCAAGACACCCATGGAGGAGCAAGCACTAAAATCAATAGTCCATACTGAAGAAATTTTAAATGTTTTGAATTAAAGGTTAACAGAATCATAAGCCATAGCAAGTAACCGTGCAGACCTGGCGCCTGGCACATTACAAGATTCCAATGAAGAGCTTGGGAGGTGGCTTGAGGGCTAAAGTGCTTGCCACATGCAGCAGTCAATTGTCAGCTTGATGAGGTCTAGAACAACCTGAGAGATTGACCTCCGGGGATGCAAACTCAATATGCTTCCTATCAGAACCTGGGCAGGGTCGAGGGGAGCACACCTGTGCTGGCTCTTGAAGGATGAGTCAGATTAATGCAGGAGGAGGATCAGAAACAAATCGCAGTGGAGAAAATGATGCTGCACACTGCAGAGGTAGAGAAATAGCATCCTGCTCTGGGGATCAAGAGCCAATGAGCTGCAAAGGGAGCTTTGGTATGTCAGGGCCAAAAATAAAGCTGGGGTCAGGCCATGGGGCCTTGGTTACCAGGTAAACAGAGAGAGTAATAGATAGAGCTGAGTCAGTCTGGGGTCATGCACTGTTTCAGGGTCATGGGGTCCTGGGAACCCAAGGGTGAAGTTTCTATAGAATCAGGTATGGCTGTCACATAGGCAAAGGATTTACTTATCATTCATTTGTTTATTTATAGTTTTTGAGACAGACTCTCATCTTGCTGAGGCTGACTTTGAACTCCCAGTCCTTGAGCTCCCCTTCTCAAGTCCTGAAAGCACGCACCTCTTCATCAAGCCTATGGAGGGTGCAGGATCACGCCCAGGGCTCTCCAGTATACCAGTGTCACTCTCTACATTGAACCTGGCAAAGGGTTTCTAATATACATGGCACCCCAGAAGACAAGCGACACTGCACTCTGGTAGCCAAGTGAAGGCTGCACAAGAGAACACACTGGGAGAAGAGATAAGCCCATACACTTGGTTTCTTGTAAATTAAAATATTTGTTTTCTCACACCTACATATCTCAAAAAAATTAGGTAGGCATTCTCTAAATTCAAGAACGTTCCAATTTTAATGCTATGATTTTTTGCTGAGTATTAAATATTTGCTTCTAAAATAAATAAATAATTATTTGCTTAGCTAAACAGCTCTCAAATTGTACATTGGGTGTCTGCATCTTTCCTAGCTGTTTCTTTATTAGATGTGATTAAGCGAGCCAGTGTGGTGGTCCAGCACTTGAGAATCTGAGACAGGAGAATTTCAAATCTGAGGCCAGCCTCAGCTACACAGTAAGTTCCAGAACAGCTCAGGCTACAGAGTAAGACTCTCTCCAAGAACAACAAGAGAAAACAACTGAAAAAAGTTAAAGAGATATTTTGGGTTTGGTTTGTTATATGAATATTTAAATTTACATGAAATCTGCTAAATACTTCAGTCCACATGCTTTTGGGGAGGCAGGGATAGTAATTTGGAATAAAGTTTTCTTAAAAAAAAAATAGTCCAAATAAATAAGCATATTTCAACAAAATTCTACTCCTGCTTCTGTTAGCCTCATGAACTGGACAGTCACACTAATGGTGGCGCCAGTCCGCATCTGTATACAGTGACCTACAGAATTCTAACTGCTTCTGCCTGTTGAACAAGAACATTCAAATCCTACCACTGCGCACTTTATTGGCTAAGCGAACTTGCGGACGTGTTACACAGTACCGAAGCATAGGGATCTCACAGCGTACCTGTCCTTGTCAGTTTTCTCCCTGCATAATTCACATCTTCTCCATTTAAGAAAAACAAAAAGAGTTTCTAATACCTACTTCCCACCAGATGCCACTTGAATAGAATACGGCCTGCCTGAGAGGCCTACTCAGTGAGGTTGGCTCTCCTCCCATAGCTTCTAGGGCAGCATGTCAACCTCTACAACCCCGTGGAGCCGAGAGTAGGAGGCACCTTGGATGGAGCTGCAGGGAGGCTGTTGTTCCTGTCTGTGACGGGACACGGATTGCTTATTAGAACCACCCTTCTTACACACGGAATTCTGCTGATACCTCCTAACGCAGTGAAGAAACCCCAGCTCTAGTCTCATTCATATCAGCTTAGCCTGAAATCACACCAGGACACCATGACAAAGGGAACCCTCCCGCTTGCTTCCACCTGTCCATTCCCTGCTTGTTGGGATGGCGTCAGGTCGACCTTCAGCAGGTGGTTTAAGAAGGATTTTATATTATAGATTCTTTCCTCACTGTTCATTGATAATATTAGTTACCTAAGCAGATCTAAGGTTTCAAGATACAGTGACACTCCCAACTTGCTTTCATTTTTTCCCTGCCATCTTAATTAGCTCACATGGTTAAAAGAAGCTCTTCCAAGAACCCAGAGAAGGTAAAGAGGAATTACTTCCGTGATCCAGGCCAATGAGATGGCTCAGTGGGTAAAGGTGCTTGCTGCCAAGCCTCATGGCCTAAATTCAATCCTGGGAATCCTCATGGCAGAAGGTTTTCTCTCTTTCTCTGTCGCTCCTTCCCTCCTTCCCCTCTCATCTTTCACACACACACACACACACACACACACACACACATCATCTGTTAGAACCATTACCAGTGAAATGACAGCCTGAAAGTTTTTCTGAGGAATCCTATCTGTTCATTTTAAATTTTTCACAATTCCTGCCCCTGTATCCTGAGAACATTTTCCTCCAAATCAAAACCCATTAAAAACTATTTAAGGAACTCTGTGACAACAGCATTTAACAAAATTAACACCATGCACTGCAGAAACAAGTCAGCAAAAGCCATGAAACTCATCTTATGGCTTCGCGAGCGACAAGCCACAATGGCGACGGCCAAAGTTTGCTTATAATTCTCAAGTTTTCCTATATTGCCTGAGCGACTCTCAGTAGGGACGTGCTCTAGGGAATAAAAGTTTTGAAGTTTGTCTAAGTTGTTGCTTTTGTTATGTCAGGAAAAGATGCTGCCTAACAGTGAACACACTTTTCCAACTCATTGCAAACAGAGCATATCAAGCTACGCATCAACTCCTGGCCTGAGGAGATGGCCGTCAGGAAAATACTTGCCTGGTGGAGTGGTCGCTTTGCAAGCATGAGGGCCTGAGTTTGAACCCCAGAACCCAAGCCAAAAAAAAAAAGGCAGGCAGAGTGGCACTAATAGAACAAAAGTGAGTTTTAAAAAGATGGGCATGATGACACACACACACACACACACACAATTGTACTTCCAGCAGAAAGGCAGGGAGATCCCTGGGACTCACTGGCCAGCCCACCTAGCCTACTTGTTCAGCTCAAGGCCAATGAGAGACCCTGTCTCAAATAACATGATGGCGTTCCTGAGGATGGCCTCCACATGCACACACATACTCACAAACACATACATAATAACAGTAGTAGTGATAATAAAAGCATTGGATTTGATCTTATGGTTATGTCACTGCACCAAGGAGATTCTAAAATGGATGCAAATGTACAGTGCATAGCAAAAAACTAACCTATGACGACTCTTCAGAGAAAAGGGGACCTTAAAGGCTGTGTCCTTGCATTCAGTGCCACCGATTATTTTCAGCTTCCATCAAGTCTGAGAATCAAGAACATTGGCATCCCCTTTTGCAGGTCAAGGGACTTCGACTCAAGGAGACGATAGTAATCTTGGAGCCAAATAATCCAGGTTCCAACCCAGATCTGTCTGGCTCTGCAACTTTCACAAGACCAAGGAAAGGTTCTACTCATAGGCCCAGGGACACACAATGTTCTGTCTACAGCGGTAGAGCAGACAATCTCCAGACATGATTAGGATAGGGTTTCACAGACCCTCATGCAGGCAGTTGAGTCTACAGCAAAGGGATACTGGCCCAGGTTCCAGAGCTGTCCTTGCTAGTCTGAGACTGCCCAGAGACCAGCAGCAATAACAGTCACTGGAAGCCCATCATAAATGAAGAAAGTTAGGCTCTGCCCCAACCTCCTGCTTCTGAGTCAACATTGTGTATAAGAGGCTCTGCCTTCAAGCCTTCCCGTCTGGGTTCCTGGTCTCAACTACCAGCCTGGTGGACTGAGAGGGAGGCCAGTTCTGTTCACTTCTCAACTGTCAAAGGTCCCTAGAAGATCACTCAGTCCCTTAATGGTAAATACATGGCCCAAGTACAACCATCCCACCCAGTGACCGGGGCAGGCATTACTAATCGATCAGGTGGCTCTCACTCTCTATGCTCAGTCAGAAGCTGCATTTTCTTATTCTTCATGGGACTATGGAACCTTCTTACCACTTCTACCTATCCCGCCCCTTCTTTATTCACAGGTTCCATACAGCTACTTTAATTAAGCCTGTCTTCTTAACATCCCATTCAGTTTAGCAATTGCTCCCCATAAAAGTATTTAATAAATTGTATGACAGTAATTAGACAGAAATTGAAATCCATCAAGGGTAAATGATGGTTTCCCCTCAAGGGCAGAGAGTAAAGTACCTGCCAGGTGCTCAGAAGGATATGAGTTCTGATCCCCATCACCCACCTCAAAAACTAAATGTGCTGGTATAACCTGTCACCCCAGTGCTGGGGAAGCAGAGGCAGGTGGATCCCTAGGGGCTCCTGGCCAGCTAGTCAATCAGTGAGTGAGAGAGACCCTGTCTCAAAGCAATAGAGTTGAGATATATGGAGGAAGACACTGAAAATAGGTCTTGGACTTCCATGCGCACATACAATGTCCCCTGGCCACTCAGCACTGTTACCTGTGTGGGACTGGAGCCTGTGTCTGTGCTGCTGAGAAAGGACAGTGTACCTAGGCAGTGTTGGTTTTGTGGCCTTCACCCAGCTTCCAGGATTCAAGTGCTGTGTGCCAAGAGCTCAGACACAGCAGCCGCATTCTGAACTCGCCTTTTGTCCACATGGAGTGCGGACCAATCTCTCCACTGAGCTGGTATGCAGCCAGCCAGTGGGAAGCAGCCCACGTCAGTAAGAACCAGAACCCAGTGAAGGCATACAGACCAGCTGGATCCAATTTCAAGTGCCAATTAATGGCAAATTCTTGTAACCACATTAAGGACCATTGTCGTTCATTTGAAATCGGTTAAACATGAAAAAAAATGAAAACCATCTTGAGTCGATGCAATATAAATATTTGTCTGTGTTTTTTTTTTTTTGCCAGTGTCCCAGAGAGACCGGGAGATGTTGGCAGACTGGCATTCTATACACACTCCACAAAGAGGGGGCTGAGGAACCTGACTCTTGTTGGGTTCAACTCTTTGTCAGCTTTTCCATTTCTTCAGTCAGAAGATAATTAAACAATAAGCAGATGTCAGAATCTAATTGGTTCAAGGAAAGATTGCTCAATGGCTTGTGTGTTTGTACTTGCTGTGAACTGCAATGCAGAGAGCCATTTAGCTGGTTTCTCTCGCCACGGAAGCAGAGCTTCGCCCCAACAAACCTGCCGACAGGCAGCCACTCAACATCAAACAAGAAAGCTGCATGTGGTGGCACACCTGGGCCCCCACAACCCCTGAGAGCCACAGAGGAGACTCGCAGGCTCAAGGCCAGACTAGTTTTCTTTTTAAGTAATTCTTAAGAAACAATTCTTGAGGAAGCAAGATGAGACATGGAGACCGTAGCTTCAGGGAGAATCTTTCTTTAAGGACAAAGGAGAGAGGGAGAGAAGACAGGAGAGAGAGATGGGGTAGAGGAGGAGAAAGAGGTGAGGGGAGAGAATGAGAAGATGTTCAGAGAAATTGTTCCTGGCCGGGGGGGAGGGGGCAGGGGGATACAGCACCATCCAAAGGTCACAGCCTTCAGAGACAGGCCTATCATTTGGCTCCTTTGCTTTTGCCTGGGATTGCACATTGGAGCTCCGAGGTCATTTCTTCATCTGAGGTAGCCTGGAGTGGTCTCTGCCCCCAGTCTCTTGTGGGGTTGCCAGGAGATATAAAGAATCAAACATGAATGGTTGAAAGCTGTGAAACTTCAACCATTTCTAGAAAGGTGGAGAATATTTGGTTGAAGGGCACCACAGCGTAGCAGGGTCTGTGTGAGAATGACTTCCTTTCTTCACCCTGCTCTGACTGCACCGCCAGCACTGGGGTCCCTGTGTTACACTGTCTAGTGAAATGGCTCTTTCAGAATCAACCCCAAGGACTGTACCCTTAAAATGCACAAAGTATACACCACACACCGTACACACTCAGAGACACATACAGATGCAGAGAGAGGTGTGTGTGTGTGAGCTTGCACACACAGAGACACACAAATAAATGCACTCAACAGACATAGATATAAACACACATACACACAGAGAGATATACAGAGGCACACACAGATACGTGGGTACAGACACACCCACAAACATACATAAGACACGCACACAAAAACACACATACATTATGAACAACTGTGTCACACTTCTGTCACCAAGCCTTTCCCATCACGAAGGACTGTAAACCCAAATGAACTCTTCCTTGAGCTGCTTCCATTGGATATTTTGGTTCATCAATGAGAAAGTGACGGGACAGAAGATAAACAGAGATGAAGGAGGTTCCACAGAAACATGCGGGCCTTTCTTTGCAAGGCTGTACTCAGACCACCTAGGAGAACAGGAAGTAGTTTAGAAAGACAAGTGGGAAGGGGAGAGACTCATGAATGCTGCCATTGAAGCCAGTGTGTTCTGAGAAGAGTGGGTAGAGTTACCAGCCAGGAAGAAGATGTGGGTAGTGAAGGAATATGGTTGGGAAAGCCAAAGAAGGCTATCAGGGTCCCTGAGTGGAAGTGAAGCCTGCAGCGCCATCCTAGATGTGGCGGAAATCTTTGGGTGGCTCTTGGCCAAGGGAATGTGTGGCGGTACGTTATTTGTATTTAAATAAAGCTTGCCTGAAGATCAGTGCAAAGCGGTCACCTTGCTCAGACATACAGGCCAGGCAGTGGTGGCACACACTTTTAATCCCAGCAGCCATACTAGTTAGCCACAGAGGCAGGATGGTGCTGGTACACGCCTTTAATCCCAGCACTAGAGAGGAATATAAAATGGGAGGAGACAGGTCTCACCCTCGGTCTCAATCTAAGGATTCGAAGAGGCAGGATGATCACCATTTTCAGTCTGAGATACAAGGTAAGAACCAGTGGCTGGCTGCTTTGTTTTTCTGATCTTCAGGTTGAATCCCAATATCTGTCTCTGGGTTTTTATTATTCATGCTACAGGAGTACCCATCATTTTGAGCTGTTTGTAGGATGGTTAACTTGGCAGAGAGGAGAAGATAGTGGCAATTCCAAATTGGGTAGCCCAATGCAACAAGTACAGAGTGACAATGCCAAAAGTGACCTCCCCCCTCCACACACACACACACACACACACACACACACACACACACTTCCTGGCCACAGGGAGAGGCCTGCAAAAGACCCTCTTCACAGCAGCTCTTCTGGCTACGCCAGCCTCAAAAGAGCAGAGAGAGAAGCGCATCACATCCTGAACATGGAAGAGAAAACACATTCTTGGAAGAGTTCTCTCCAACCCAGCCACCCACAGTCCCAGAAAGGGGCTGGCAATCTGCTTCTCCTGGCATCGGATCAGAATGTTCCTGAGGCCAAGAGGACCCAAACAAGTTCTTCTGCTCATGTGTGTGAGAACAGCCCGATGGGACCATCTGTCTCTGAACAGGCCCCTGATGGGGGAGGCAGAGTCAATACCCCCTCACCAAAAGCAGCACTATTTCAGAGTTCCAGAAACACAACCTGCAATGTCCCCAGCCACTCTGGGGTTCTCTCGCTCTCTCTAGCACTCTGCTTGGTTCTTTGATGTAGATAGAATTGCAATTGTGGGGACCACCCTTTAAGAAGTCCTGCATCACAGACACCTGAGAATGTCATATTCAGGGTTTTAAGAGTCTGAGGGGTCAAACCTCCTCCAGTATTAGCTGAGTGTTAATAAGTTAAATATGAAGCAACCCTAAGAGATTTATTTGTGTGTTGAAGGCTTGGTCGCTCAATAGAGGGGGGAATGGATAATGAGGACATTAACTTCATCGAAAGTTAAAGGGTTCTTAGCTGAATGGGCTGTTAGGAGACAGGACCAAATTGAAGGAAGTAACTCACTGAAGAATTGTGTCTTGAAGGACTTATCTTGTTCCTGCTCCCTCCTCTGGCTTCCTTCTCTGCTTCCCAGACACCATGAGATAAAAAGCAACAGAGCTAATCAACCTTGACAAAAATCTCTGAGACCTCAAGTGGAACTAAATCTTAACCTCTAGGGCTGGTCAGTTTTGTTTCTTTGCTTGTTTTGTCTCATCAACTTGACATAAGCTAGAGTCACCTTGGAAAAGGGGACATCATTTGAAGAGTTGTCTCCATTCGAGACCAGCCTGGTCTACAAGAGCTAGTTCCAGCACAGGCTCTAAAGCCACAGAGAAACCCTGTCTCGAAAAACCAAAAAAAAAAAAAAAAAGAGTTGTCTCCATCAGATGGACTGTGGACAAGCTTATGGGGTATTTTCTTTATTGATGATTAATGTAGAAGGGCCCAGTCCACTGTGAGTGGTACCAATCCTTGGAAAGGTGGTTCTGGGGTACATAAGGGGGAAAAAGTGAGCAAGCCAGTAACTCCTCTTTGGTTTCTGCTTCAGTTCCTGCCTTCAGGCTCCGGCCCTGACTCCTCTTAGTGATGGAGTGTGACCTGAGAGCTGTAGCTGAAACAACCCTCTAGTCCCCAAGCTGTCTCTGGTCATAGTGCTTATCACAGCCATAAAAAACCGTAAGATACCTCTTTGAAGGCATTTGATCTAATGCTGGTATTTTGTCATAGGGGCTGGAGAAATGGCTCAGTGGCTGAGAGTACCTGCTGCTCTTGCAGAGGACCTGACTTCAGTTCCCAGCACCCACATGGTGGCTCACATCCATCCATAGCTCCAGAGCATCTGGTGCCCTATTCTGACCTCCATGGGCACCAGGTCCACATGTGGTGCACATACATACATGAAGGCAAAACACTCATATGCATAAAATAAGATAAATAAATCTTAAAAAGAATCTAAGGGACAATCTATCAGGTAAGCAGCAAAGGGCTAAAGGGATGCAGACTCAAGAAGCACAGACTCTCAAACTGCCTACAAAAAAAAAAAAATCTCTGCTCAGGACTGGCCCCATAACTCTTTGAAGAGCTTTCTTTTAATCCCAAACTGACATGGAAAGAGGCTCTCCCTTGTTGTGGGGGGGAGCTCTTCATAGCTACTCTAAGGTCATTTGCCCTGCCATGCCCTGGTGTTGTGAGATCGGTGTTGAGGATGGGAGGGGGTTTGGGAAAGAGAAAGCAGACAGAAGCCTTGGCTGAAGAAAGCAAAGGCTGCATCAAATTCTGGGAGACCGGAAGATTTAAGGGTTCTTTAGGAGACAATGGTAGCAAAGGAGTTGGGGTCTAGAATGAAAACTAGAAAGCCAGGGTCACAGCAAGGATGAAGAAGTGGTCAGATGTGTCAGAAGTCCCCAGAGAGCATTTAACAAGACAGCATGGAGGTCACCGATGAACTTAAGAAAACCCATGTCTTAGTCACCATTCTATTGCTGTGAAGAGACGCCATGACCTGATAAAAGAAACTCTTATAAAAGAAAGCATTTAATTGCCGGCTTGCTTACAGTTTCAGAGGTTAGTCCGTTATTATCACTGCAGGGAGCATAGTGACACGCTGGAAGACATGGTGCTGGAGAAACCGCTGAGAGTTCTACATCCTAATCCAGCAGAGAGAAGCGGGGGAAGGTCTGGCCTGAGGGTTTGAAACTTCAAAGCACAGTCCCAGTGACCAGTGACACACTTCCTCCAACAAGGACACACGTCCTAATCCTTCTAATCCTTTCAGATAGTGCCACCCCATGATGACTAAAGAGTCAGATATATGAGCTCATGGGGGCCGTCCTATGCAAACCACACAAGCAGCTTTTCTGGAGTGGAGGCAGCAAAGCTCGGGTGCTATAGCCTTTCCCACCCTCTGGCCTCCATGTGTCTAGCCCCTCCGCATAGGTAAGGAGGCTGAAGCTAGAGAGATGCTGTGACTTGCCTAACGTCACCTGAATGGCAAAGCTGAGATTTCACCACGATCCCAAGGCTGATGGTTATGGTGGTGAGGTGATGACAACAATGGCCATGGTGTGGGGCTGGTGGTGACGCTCAGGCTTGGAGTATTGACAACGATGATGACGATCATTTATTTGGGGGAAACTGATCGTGATTGTGAAGTTAGAAGGATTAAAAAAAAAGACTGGTCTGTGGAGTCTGATAGATCCAAATCTATAATGTATCTCCAACCAGTCAGCAACATGTGAGCTTTTCGATCTCAGGGCCTTGGCCCCTCTGGCTGTAAAGTGGAGAGCTGACTGACTGCCCCAGTAGAGGGTTCTGGGAAGAATGTACATAGGAAAACTCCCAGAAGCCACTTGGCTGCCTTCCGTAAGGTGTGTTGGTTCATCAGTCTCCATGGCACACTAGGAACTACAGGAACATCACTGAGGTCTTCTCTTGAGCTAGCCTGTCCCTCCCCACTCCAACTCTACTCCCAACCAGTCCACAGTAATTTCAAAGTCAATCATGGTCATCTTGGTGTCTGCCCTGCCCCCAGTCCCCAGCTCCCTTCCTTATGTATGCCCTGCTGTGACAATGACTCCATGCCGGAGTCTCACCACCCAACTCTTGCCTGCTCCCTGGCCAGCGAAGGCCTCAGAGATAGATGGGAGAAGGATTTAATGTTCATGGAGCCCACACTGTATCCAGCGCTCAGGGATCTTTGAGCAGGCAGGAGGCCTAAGAATGGGTTTGGGAACCACCAAGGCCTGGAGCAGGTTTTCTTCTGTTGATGGAAAAGATCATCACTCACCTTTAAAGAGATAGTTCATTCTGGACCCAAATATGAGTGAACATGGCCCAGGGAACACAGGTTCAGATCACTCTCAATTCCATGTTCCAACATGGCATCGGTTTGATGAAGTTTTTATAGTAACAGAACAGAGAAAATCAAGGCAGTTTTAAAATGCTCTGGTGGGCACATCAGGTAGGCGGGTTAAGGCAGAGGAGAAAACTCAGCCCCAGGCGTCAGATGCTACCTAGCAACATTCTTACTACTTTCATCCAGTCTTACAGACTTTTGGTTGGTGGGAACTAGTATCTGTGGCTATGTTCCAAAGGATTGACTTGATGATCCCAAATATGTTAGCACATATGTAAAGGAGCACAATAAATAGTTATTAAGGGAAGGTAACGATTAGCCCAGGATAATTTGGCTCTGTCCTTGCAACATTCCAACCCCTCCACAGTCACTGAGATTCTAAGCAGTTAACCCGCCTTCAGAAGACTGAGTGTAAAGTGTGGCTCTTCTCAGGAAGCTTCAGCCACACCTCCCACCCTGACACCCACCTCCATTGCCCCTAACCCTATCTGTGGGATCTTCCTTTCCTGTCTAACCTGCCTTGGGCTGTGTGTGTGTGTGTGTGTGTGTGTGTGTGTGTGTGTGTGTGTGTGTGTGTGTGTGTGTGTGTGTGGTGTATGTCCTTCCCTGTTCCAGAAAGCACACATTACTGCTTCTTCTGCTCCCTGATATATGCCAATACCTAAAATATCAATGGTTCATGGGAAGTACTCGCTGCCTGCGTGGAGAATGAGGGGTGTACAAGCCCAACACTGAGCAGTGAGCATAAACAGCTCTTCCAGAACTGAGCTGAGCCAGCTCTGTGGGGCTCCACATCCCCTGCTCAGCAACCAATTCAAGTTTCTTCCAGGTGTTCACTCCTGTCTAATCGCGCATCATCTCAGGAACCTTTTAGCTCCACACAGTCTCATTCAGATCAGCCCATGGAAAGCAAAGGGCTGTCTGTCACTTGACGAACAGATACTTCTTAGGCTCAGGAACTTAGTTCTGGCCCAAACAGTTGAGTGCAGAGAGCAACACTGGCATTCTGGCTCAAGCAAGGCCCTCTGGGTTTTAAATACCCAGGTCAGAAGGGCAGGAAGTGGGGCTGCTAGTGTTTGCTCCAAGGGGGTCTACCTACTGGGAAAACACAGGTAAATCAAACAAGCCTGTTTGTTCTCCCCAGTACAGCAAACAAAGAAACCTGACTAATTCCCCTCCAAGGCCTCTCTGCTGGGCCAGAGAGGTACGATTAAAGTAATGGGAAGACAAATATTTTCCTGGGGAAAACGATAAAACCTGATGTAGGGAAAGCACACAGCCCCTTGCAAAGGGCAGCTGGTGTAGACGTCCCAGGGGTAGTCAAGGAAGATTCCGGAAAGACAAAAGCATGTGGTCTGTGAGCTCTGGGCTTGGAAGGCTGCAAGAGGCTGAGCTTGGGTGAGCCTTAGATGGCTGAAAGCAGCAAGGATTCGTGGGGTCTCCCAAGCATCTGGAAGGGCGGTAGAGGGAAGAAGGGCGGCAGAGGGCAGAAGGGCTCTAAGCGTTGGTGGGAATGCTCAGAAAGGTCAACCAGGCAGGAGAGGCGATGTGCTCAAAGCACCTGGCACCTCAGGCTCCAGGGAGCTTGTGTGGCTCATCCTCCTTCCCATGGGATTGTCATCTTGTTTTTGGAGAAGACTCCTGCCTTGTGAAACAGGCCAGAGCCAGAGCTAAACCCAGACATGTTTGGGCTTGGCTTCCACCAACCTTCCATCTATTAACTCATTCATGCATGCAGACTTGTCACTCAGATGTAGAAAGCACCGACTGCCCACCAGGTCCTGACCAGTGGTCTTGAGCAGGCTCTTAATTCCTCTGAGCCTCAGTGTCGCCATCTGTAAGATGGGCTGGTTGGTGGTCAGGTGTGTGCGAAGATGATGATAAGCAAAAGAAAAGTCAAATAGCACAAGACTGGGTCCCCTCAGGAACCTCTCCAGCTCACCAGGCCCTCCCTGTCCTCTTGCCAGCTCAGTCAGGTGCCTGTGCTGTCCTTTGAACCCATACTTCATTCATGCCTTGTCCATACTGTATTCCTCTGTAGGACCCATTCAAGCTCCACACGTGACTGTCCCCCAGACTCGGCCCTTCTGGCCCTCCTTCCTGTTCACCTGGCACAGCAGCCATATGCAGCAGCCACACCGACACAGCCCTGTGGTCCCCAGAAGCTCACCCAGGCCTCAAACTGGACACCTAGTTCTCTTCTTCCCTTTCAGACTTCCTATCTCCCGAGGAGGCCATAAACTCCACTTCCGCACTTCCTTTAGGAAGTTACTTGTCTTCCCACAGCACTCCAGCTATCCTGGCCCTTCTGCCTGCTCTCACAAAGAAGCACTTTGGGCCCAGGAACACAGCTCGTGTTCATGTCTCCTTAGGGGTCAGGCTAAGGTGTGGCCTTCAGAGGAAACAAGAACAGTTTGTGGTGGAAGACCCTAGAAACAAGAGGAAGGTTTCTAATTTCACAGATGAGGTGAATTCAGCCCACCTCTCAGGGTAGGGAAGGAGGAAAGGAGGTAGCCTGATGTCAGCAGTCAAGAGGAAGAGGTGTACGAGCTAGAACCTGTGGAAGGAGAGTTAGCCAGACAGGGGCAGAGAGGCTCCCGGGCAGAGGGAGGCAGTCATGGAAAGTCACAAGGTTCTGGTGATCCGAATGTGTTCCCTGAGGTGATGTCCTGAGTTGGCGCAGGACACAGCACATCATACACAGCACAAGGAGGACTTGCAGAAGTGTGGTCAGGAAGGTCAGCGGAGGCTACACACCCAGTTCTGCAGTCAGTGCCAAGGTGGGGGGCAGCCTCTGGGAGCTCGGAGCATCATGGCACTGAGTTTAGGGAGAAGCAAGCAGATTGATGCCAGAGGCTGGGGTGATGTCAATACAGTCATTGATTGGCTGTCTGGGAGACACAAAGGAGGGTGGTTCAGGACAACCTGGAGGCGAAAGAATTCTTCCTTCAAAGGCCCAGGGCTCCAGGCCATCCCTTCTGTCTCCAGACTGACAAGAACTCAGCAGCAGCCAGCTGGCAGGCTACCTTCCTTCCCAAGAACAGAGGTCTCTCTCAGTGACTCACAATGTCAGCGTCTTCCTTTGATAGTCTGGAAATAAATGGCAGACTCCTCCAACCTCTGGTCACAGCACTTCCCAGACTTGGGGGAAATTAAGGGATTAGGGAGGGCAGGAGAAGGGAAGCAGAGTTTACTGAGCACTTACTATACTATGTCCAAGGCGTGGGAAAATCACTTTTCTTAAAAAGTCCGTTTATTCATGAAAAACCTATGAGGTGAATGGCGAGGGGCAGAACGGGCTGCACAGGCTCAAGCTCTGCTCTCTGCTTTCACGACTCAGAGCAAATAAGCTATTCCAGTTTTGTTTTGTTTTGTTTTGTTTTCCTTTTGGAGAGCAGATCTTGCCATGCAGCTCAGGCCGGCTTTGAACTCTGGTTTTGATTCTCTAGCGACCACACCTGGCTTCATAAACAGGCTATTCTGATTCAGATTTACCACCTGAAAAAAAAACAGGATGTGAAGCCAGAGAAATGGCTTAGTAAAATGCTTGCTAGGCAAGCCTGAGAACCTGAGTTTGATTTCTAGGACCCATATAGGGGTCGGGGGTGGTGGCACACACCTGCAGTCCCAGAGCTGGGGACACAAGAGGAGGCAAGAAGATCCCTAGGATCACCAGCCAACCAGCCTAGCTGAATGTGTGAACCCTGGGTCCAAGAGACCCTGTCTCAGAGAGAGAGACAGAAAGAGAGAGAGTGCTGGGCAGTTGTGTTCTGGCTTCCGCACACAGGCTCATATATGCACGCACACACACACACATATGCTTGTGTGCACACACATATGCACACTTATATACTGCATTGCACACATACATGCCAATGGAGAGTAACTGTCTCTAGTTCACGGACTGAGACTGTAGATAGAATTCTCTGATAACACTTTAGAGTGTGGACTTGGTGCATATGACCTGCTTTTCTTCTCATCTTATGGAGCTGGGAACAACATGCAGCCATGTGCTGGTGCTGGGAATCCGGCCAGATCCCTTAGCTCCAGCGCGAACATCCTCCCTCTCACTTCACCATGCTGCCCCATCGCTCCCAAAGGACACCTCTCTGCAGGATTCATCAAAATGGGAGTTGCCTATACATACCAGAGTCCCGAGCTGCTAGAGGTGCCCTGTGGATTGGTGCTGGGAGGCTTGGGCATGGGGGTCTGCTCCTTGCTCACACAATAAAAGTACTTTCAGAGCATTTACTGGGAATAAACCACTGTGCCAGACCCCATGGGCAAAGCAAAGGAGAAGCATGTCTTCTTCACTCAAGGTATGAGCCAGTCACCTGGGAATAGGAGGCACAGAAAAATGAATGGTCAGATAGATAAATAGATAAATTAATGTTTGTACTTGGGATGTGGCTCAGTTGAAAAGGTACTTGCCTGGCACACACAAGGTCCTAGGTCCAACCCACAGCACCGCATAAACAGGTTGTGGTCAGGCATGTCTGTAATGCTAGTTCTGGAAAGTTGGTGGAGGCAGGAGGATCATGCTTTCAAAGTTAGCCTGGACTACACAAGATAAGAGAGAGAGAAAGGGATTGAAGTTATACGTGGTTTTGTTGTACTGTTACAGTAAGCCTGAGGACACCAGTCCTGATGGATGTCCAGGCCACGTGGGTAGAAACGTTTGTTACCCCAGAAGCGCCCTGAGCTGGCAGCAGGCCTGGGGAAAGGAGCTAGGGTTTAAGGTAGCCCAGAACTTCATCTGAGCTCACACAGAGCCATGGCTATCACCAAGGCAAATATGATCCTGGGTCACAGAGGGAAGTGTAATATTCAGGTCAGTGAGGGTAATGCCGCAGGGTAGACAGAGTTCCTTAGAGCGTTAGCAGGTGCTCCATTCCACAGCTGATGCAGACCAAGAGTGTCACCCAAGACTGAGAGTTCAGGGAACCACATCCCTCATCCTAGGCCTGTGTGGAGAATGGAAGATAAGTATGGATTTTTATTTTATTGTTATTTTTTTTTTTAGTTTTTCGAGATAGGGTTTCTGTGTAGCTTTGAAGCCAGTCCTGGAACTAGCTCTTGTAGAACAGGTGGGCCTCGAACTCACAAAGATATGCCTGCCTCTGCCTCCCAAGCGCTGGAATTAAAGGCGTGTGCCACCATCACCCAGCTTATGGATGCCATCTTTACAAGTGTGTGTGTGTGCTGTGTGGTATATGTGTGTGATGTATGTGTGTGGTGTGTATGTGTGATCTGTGTGTGTGGTGTATGTGTGTGGTGTATATGTGTGGTGTGTGTGTGATGTATGTGTGTGGTGTGGGGTGTGTGTTATATGTGTGGGAGGTATGCATGGTATATGTGTGTGGTGTGGTGTGTGTGTAGTGTATGTTTGGTGTGGTGTGATATGTGTGTGATGTGTGTGTGATGCATATGTGTGGTGTATGTGTGATATGTGTGTGGTGTGGTGTATGTATGGTGTATATGTGTAGTGTATGTGTATGGTGTATTGTGTGGTGTATGTGTGTGGTGTATGTGTGTGAGGTGTGTTTGGTATATTGTGTGATATACGTGTGTGGTATATGTGTGTGGTGTGGTGTGTGTATGGTATATATGTGTGTTGTATGTGTGTGGTGTGTGTGTGAGGTGTGTTTGGAGTATTGTGTGGTATACGTGTGTGGTATGGTGTGTGAGTGGTATGTATGTACGGTGTATATGTGGGTGTGTGGGTATGTGGTATATGTGTATGGTGTATGTGTGATGTATGTGTGTGTATGTGTAATATGTGTGTTGTGTTTATGTGTGTGATATGAGTGGTGTGTGTGTAGGTGTATGTGTGGGGCGTGTGTGTGTGTGTGTGTATGGTATGTGTGGTGTGTGTATGTGTGTGTGTGTGAGAGAGAGAGATGTATGTGTGTGTGATATGAGTGGTGTGTGTATGGGGGGAGTGTATGTGCTGTGTCTCGGTGCACTCAGTCATGTACATGAAGGCCAAAGATCAACATCAGGTATCGTCCTCTGTCACTCTCTCCTTACATTTTGAGACAGGATCTCTCTTTGAACCTGACTAAATGGCTAGCGTGGCTGGCCGGTGAACTTCCAAGCTCCTCACGTGTCTGCTTTCAGTACTGAGGACCTGAACTCAGGTCTTCGGCACAGTAATTGCTTTACCCACTGAGCCATATCCTAGGTCCTGAGAACCACCACTTTTTTTTTTTTCTGACAGGGTCTTCAGGCCATCGTCTAATCCCTGTGCTGTGTCTGTTAAGAGACAAACTAATATACAAGTGCCAGCCCACTCCTAGAAGGCCATTCAGCTTCCCTGAGCCCCAGTGTCCTCATCTGAAGTGGCAACAATCACTCCCTAAGGTGCTGAGGAGATTAAATGGGACAGCAGAACTGCGCACAGTAAAGCTTAAGAAGTCGTCATCCACTCCCTTCTCAGAGACATTGAAGGCCCATATTGAGTGCAAGAACATTGTCATCTGGGGAAGGGACTGAGGGAAAGGAGGGGCGACATAAGCACTCATTAACACACCACGAACAGTGGAATCTAACTGAACTGACCACAAGAATTCAGAGTCCTCAAAAATAACTTCCGTGGGGGACACGAGAACCCAGAGATATGGGGTAAAGTTCTGGGAAACGGATGCTGCAAAGGGGGCCAAACCACAAGCTAACTACCCGGGGTTCAGAGACAACTTTGCCTGTACCCCAGCTTCTTCCAAGGCCCACAGCTCCTCCTCAAAGTGACCCTCATCTCATCCTATGCCTCCATAGTAACCAGCAACTCTGAGGTCTTGGTTTGGGCTCCTCTGAAAGCAAAACATGGGAGGGACAAGGTATGAAAGCATGGAGGATAATAGAGAGACGGAGGAACTGAGGATTGAAGGGCAGCAGGCAGAGGGAGACAAGGAAGGAGAGAAAGCTAACCACGTATGACTAATGAGCAGGCTTCTTCTGTGGATGTCAGCTGAGTAATGGCCTTCCAGATGTGTTCACACCCTTAATCCCTGGAGCCTGGAAATTGGAAATTGCACAACAAGGCTAGTTTGCAGCTGCGGTTAGCAAAGGACTTGAGATGCAAGGGCCAGGCCTTGACTGAAGGCAACTGGATGAGGGATGCGGGAATGGGAGGGATGCAGATTGAAGGGGGAGGGAAGGGGAGGGGTGGAGCAAGCCAGGGAATGCAGGTAGTCCCTGAAGCTATGGACTAAAGTTTCCCCTCGCACGGCTGGACAGAACCAGTACAGCTCACATCTGCCTTGAGCCCTGGGTAACTGGTTTTGGACCTCCAGGCTCTGGAGGTGGGGAGAAGTGAAGAGTGCATGGTTTCCAAGCTGCTAAGCCAGCAACAATTGTCACAGCAGCTACAAGGAAACTGCTACAAACTATCATCTTCCTCCTTTCCGTCACCTCTACCTGCTTTCCCTGCATCCTGAGGACCCCCTGCCCCAGCGGTGCCTTCTTCAGTGCACACTCCTGAAGAACTAAGCCACCTGCTTCCAGGTTCTCACCAGAGGATGGCTCCCCATCACAGAGGAAAGTCTGACCTATGCTCAGATCAGCCTGCAGTTTGAGCCAAGCCCACCTCTCTCCCTTCATCCCCTTCCACTTTAGAGCTTCAAAGGCCAGATTTATAAACCACCTCAGGGCTGAACACACCCACACTCTTGTTTCTGAAAAATCATACCCTTCCCCACCCTTTTATCCTAACAAACTCCTACTTATACAGCAAAACTCATCTGCAGCTACAGCCCTCTTTTCCTCCTCAAGGAGATATGACAGCTTGCCCTAACCTCACATAACCTCCATCAAACCCCCATTGTTGCTCCTACTGAGCTCTGAGCTCCCTGGCAACCACTACAAAACCTTGTTTGCTTCTGAGCACCTAGGATCTAGAAGGTACTCTGTGCGTATGTAATGAGCACCTAGGATCTAGAAGGTACTCTGTGCGTATGTAATGAGCACCTAGGATCTAGAAGGTACTCTGTGCATATGTAATAAGCACCTAGGATCTAGAAGGTACTCTGTGCATATGTAATGAGCACCTAGGATCTAGAAGGTAATCCATGCATGCTGTGCTGAATTCCTAGGTCCTAGAAAGCACTTTATGCATACATATTGAATGAAAGAACATAAATTTCTTTCGGCTCCAGCATTTTATGGTGGTGTGCTACCGTGAAGGGCCATCTCTGAATCAGCTTCTCTCTACCAATTAACAGAAAGACAACCTTTTTTTCCCATTGTGAGTTCCTACTAACCCACTCAAGATAAATACAAATTAATAGGCACTCATTTGTCATGTGGACTTGATAATCCAAAATTACATTTGTCTTGGCCCAGAGTGTGAACACAGCTCACAATATTTGCAATTTATGGAGAATATAAGCCACAGAATCTCTGTCATTTTGATGCTTACACAAGCACACACACACACACACACACACACACACACACACACACACACACACCTAGTCCAGCTCTGCAAAATGAGGAAAGAAAAACAGAACAAAAGTATGAACTTCAAGAAGCTCCAAAGAAGGTTCTGCCTAGCCTGGGACACAGCTTGTCAATGCTGCCCAAGGGCATAGGAAATTGTCGTTAGAGGAACATATGTTTGTGTATTCCTCCATTCCTTGATACAAGCATCAAGGCCCCTTTCCTGCCAAACAAATCAGTGCCGCACACAAGGCACCATGGGAATCAGGATTTATTTTCTGAGTCAAAAGGAAATCCCTTCCTCCCTTCTACCTGATATCCCCAGACCCCATCACTCCTGTTCAGCATACCTAGTTTTTATCATGTACAGAAGAGTTCAGTGTGACATTGGGACAAAGAACTTGGAAGCCACAGATTGGCAGCCCACCACTGAGTGTTGGATTCATGCTTAAGCAGGAGCTGAGATTTCAAAAGACGAGAAGAGCATGATGGGTCAGGTCACACTTGCCTTGGGTGGCGACCGGCAATTGAGGCACCTCAGACAACTCGTGGCTAGGGAGGAAAGACACATTCCCTGAGAATCTGTTTCACAGGAGTTGGCAAGCTTGCAAGACACAGTAGGAGAGCCAGTGGCAGCCACACTGGGATCCCTACTGACGCCCTCACATGGAGTATCCTTTCTCAGCGCCTTCTCTGGAAACAAAAGCTCCCAATTCCCTTCTCTCCCTGAGGCCCCAGGCTAGACCCTGCCAATTGGCACTCCTGCACTCTTTGGAAAGAGAAAGAGCAGAATCTGGTCAAGTAGACCCATGGGCAGATGTGAGCCCTGCAGCTACTGCCCAGTCGGGCCTGTACATAGTTCCAGGCTGAGTCAGCCTGAGTACCCTGGAGGCAACTCCCAGAGATCTCTTGACAGACATTTGTTCTGGGCCCTGCCGCAATGGCTGCACTCTGCCAGCATCCATATCGGTCTCTACTTATGGGAATCAACACTACTCACATGTGGGGTGCAGTCTGTATGTAAAGCCCCCATGATGCTGGTGACCAGGCAGCTCTGGGAGGACACAGAATTTAAGACAGAACCAAGGAGGGGTAGCAGAGTGACAGTACTACTATGTCTAAAACGGCATGAGTGACGCTACAGCCACCTGCCACGCTGGGTGTCTCAAGGTCAAAGGGTGGATGCCTCCAGGTTCACATTCCCATCCACAGGAGTAGAGGTGATGAGGGAACCTAGCAGCCTGACTCTCAGGCTATCAGGCAGAAACCTTTATGAGAAAGGATGGAGCTAGCAAAGAGGCCAAAGTGTGTGCTCTACTCCCAAAGAGTCACTAGACCAGCCTCATGCACTCAAAGTGTATGCTCCAGCCAGTCCTTTGCAAGATGCCATGGGGGCTCTGATGTTGGAAAAACCACAACAATTCAGCCTCTTGGGGCAGAGAGACAAGTTATTCATACCCTGCCTGACTCTTACACTGTGATTATTTTTAAGGTTTGTGTGTGTGTGTGTGTGTGCACACACACATTTGTGTGTCAGAGGTCAGAAAAGGGCATTAGATTCTCTGGAACTGGAATTACAGGCAGTTGTGAGTCCCCCAATGCAGGTGCTGGGAACTGAACTCGAATCCTTTGGAAGAAAACTATCCACTCTCAATTGTTGAGCCATCTCTCCAACCCTTTACACTGTGGAGCTCTTAGCTAGAGACACTCACGCGGTCCTCATGCCCAGTGGCAAAGGTAACCATAAGTCACAGACTTCTTCAGCCTTATGTTCTTCGTTGGACCTGCTCCATTGAGTATTCATTTCACAGGCCCCTTCAGAGGTGTTGGAGGACATGTTTTGGCCACAGACTGGCATGATCTGACGTAGTTCTGACCACCTGGTACAAAGGGGCATGCACGCAGCCTTAGCACATAGTCAGGCCCCATGAGAGAGCAGAGAGAAAGGAATGGAAGACTCTGCTGGTACAAAGTGGCCTCGGGGGACTTCAGAAGGGATGGAAGACACTGCTGGTGGCGCCACACATTGCTCACCTGGCTACACTGTCTGGAAAGGCCCCGAGGGCAGAATCATGGGGCATTTCCCAGCAGCCATCTTTACTCCATTCACCTGCTTCCCAGGGAAGCTCGTCAGACTGTGTGTGGGAGACAGCAGTCCGTACCTTTAAAGTGTGCGGAAGCAGGCTCAGTAACTGTGCCCGCCCTTCCTACCTCCTGTGACCTCCTAAAGTAAACACCACTGGGTCTGTTGCATGGATGAAGCAAGCAGGGGCTCAGAGGCTGGTCTGACGGCACACAGCTTCAGGTTGCTGATTTGGCATTTAAAGCCTGGACATCAGGTGCCCATTACTGACATCCTATCTCCCTTCCCCTAAAAGGAGAGACCCCTGGGGCCTGAGAGGTGTGGTCCTATGGAGACCATCTGAACCTGGACTGGAGGGGAGGCTGGGAAGGATCCGAGGGAAGGTGCGGGGTGCTGAGGACTCACCTTCAAACAACAAGACCACACAGATGTGCTGTCTGCTCCCACCCTCATAGCCCCCCATTTCCAGGTGGGATAAATAAAGTTCCTATTACCCATGAAGGTGGTCCCTAAGTGGTGGAACGTGAATTTGAACTCAATAACCTACCTTTCAGCTGGGGCAGCTCTTCTCCTTCCTTCACCACATGGGCATGTAATCGAGAATGCCAGGGAAATCAGGTTGGCTGCCTGACGCCTGTGTGCAGAGCCCATGGCTGCCCCTTCTGTCACCACTGTGCCCCTATGGCTGCTCTGTGACACCTTAAACCCTATCACCTACCTTCTAACAGAAAGGAAAAGACACCTGCAGGGAGCCTGAAGTGAGACGCTCTGACCGAGCTGGGCTATGTCCTGAGACTTTCCACATGTCCTTTCTTATACAGTCAGCCTCTTAAGAGGACCGGTCCCCATTTCTACACATGGCCTCTCAAATGGGGTGCCCAGCTAGGGAATATTTCTATCTCAGACCAATCAGCTCCCATCCAAGGCCATAAAGAAATCGGGGGCAGATCTGAGGGGTGGTTTAGGGATGAGGAAGTAGGCCAGTGGCTCAGAGAAAACGTGGAGGCAGCCACCTGCTTGATGTCCTCATTCCACCAGGGCTATGGACCAGAAGTGAGGGGAAGGATGGGTGGGGTGGGGGACAGATGCTGGTATAAGGTGTGTGCTCTGATTTTGTAGAAGCAGCAGAGTATACTGCCTGTCTGCAGCTGCCTAAACATGGGTGCTGCCTGGTCCTGTTCCAACATCCCCTTTCCTTCCTTCCTGACACACAAACACATCTCCATCCTTCACCGTATGTGAGCACAAAAGACTTTCCCCTTCCTCTTGCCAAAATACCATGGTTTAGAGGCAAAGCCAGTGGTCAGGCACACACACACACAAACTCAAAACTGCCCTGGGGGCAGGCTCCCCTGTGCTTCAAGCACAACAGAGCACTCAGCTTTCAGAGAGGAGACGATATCTGAAGTTTATATTGGTGTCCCATTCTCTGAATATCTAACCCACCCTGTCTGTGAATGGCAAGAGCCTTCAGTGCAAAACTCCAG
The DNA here is from genome assembly GCA_028555095.1 of Dicrostonyx torquatus. Taxonomy (NCBI): domain Eukaryota; kingdom Metazoa; phylum Chordata; class Mammalia; order Rodentia; family Cricetidae; genus Dicrostonyx; species Dicrostonyx torquatus. The sequence continues at coordinate 783,025 of JAQHUG010000010.1, forward strand.
GGCTAGGCCTTTAGGACATGGCTACAGCTATGGAGTACAGGATCAGGATGCCTTCCTGTCCCAGCTCAAGTCTGGCACCCAGCAATGGTGGCTATAGCACTGGAAGTTCAAGTTATGTGACTTCTGCAGTCTACAAATCCTCGGTGCCCCCTACGCACCCCACAAGAACAAAGGTGAGCCTGGTGGACTCTGCAGAGCTCCATGGAGAATGAGGCCCCAGCAGCATGTTCCCCTACCAGCCTGCCACATGCCCTTCCACAAACTCAGCTTGGCCACTTGCAGGATTCAAAATCACCCAGGCCCATCCTTGGTGGCAAAAAGGAAGAAGCAAAGCGAAGGACAGACTGCTATAAATAGGTTCGTCTGACTGAAAAGGTCACCATCCAGAGTCGAACAAGTCAGAACGTCCACTAGAAACCAACACAGGACATTAACTGAGGTCCAGCCACCTCAGTTCTGGGTGGATAATAGGAATGACTTCCAAGCCCAGGTCAGGTCTGAAGGTGACCACAGCCAGTCAGCCATCTGCTGAATGACCTTTGCCTGAAGAAGCATCCACACATTGCATTTTCTTCTTAGAGGGGCTGCCAGTGTGGGCACAGAGTAGAAGGGCAGGAGCTGGTGGCCCAAGAGAAGGGGAAAGAAGCCTTCTCCCCACCCTGACCCTGAACTCAGTCTGACCCAGTGACCTGCCAGCTGGGTTTAAGCAGGAGTGTGGGGGCGGATTTTCTCTCCCCACTTCTCCAGTAGACATCTGGCATCATCTGTAACATTTTGGGTAGAAAATGCAGAGGGGTGAGGCCAGGTTCCTAGGTATGCTAGGATGTACATTACAGCAAGGAATCCTGAAGTCCACGGTTGACATCCCCTAGGTAGAGTTTCCCATGAGCCCTTCTCTCCTGGGCCCTCCGCCTCCAAACCCCACCTCCTTCCTTCATTTCCAAGGGCCCCTGACAAGGCAGCCACAACACACAAGCACTCCTAGCTACGCAAATAGCAGCTCCTTCTTCTCTCTTGTTTGCTCAGCCAATATTGACTCTGCGGCCTAACACTGGTGCTATTGAGCTGGGTTCTTCTCGATATTGTTTGAGCAGCATTAGCAGAGCCTGTGATAACCAACAGTGGAGCAGGAAGCCGCCATGCCTCCCCCGCCCTTGGGCCCCAACCCCCCCCCACACACACACACACCTCCTCCTGTAAAGACAGAGGAACCTAGGGCTGGTTCCTCTACTGAGCAAACACAAGAAGGGAGAGAGGGAGCATGCTCTCTGGCTCAGTCAATACTCAGGGCAGTCACAGCAACTGGAGAGGTTACTAGAGGAGGCTGCCCTTTGGGGTGGGGCCGGTGAAAAATGAAGGGAAGGAAGACTCGGGCTACTGGCCAAACCCTGTAGTTGGCATCTATGGGAAAGGCCTGTGGGGACCGGTACTCAAGGGCCCCAGGTGACTAAGCTGAGAATCAGCCAAGCATGACAGGTGAAGGCTGACTAGATGTCAATCTCTGTGGCTTAGTGGGAGGAGCCTGAGGACAAGCCCATGCAGCCGCCATGTTTTAATGATGAAGATTTAGCAGACTCCCCCACTGTGGGCCTTTGTGGGCTTTTGCTGCCACTGTGAGCTCTTATCTGAGAATAAATCCCCCCCTCCGGAAAGAATGCTTTTGGCAGCTCTAACGTGGATTATGCCACCATTGAATATCCTCCTTGGTCATTCCCGGAGAGGGACCACAGTGACCTCCTTTCACTTTTGGATGCAGGGATAGACGGTAGGGGCATTCTGAGAGGCCAGCCTGTGGCAGTGCCCTGGATGATATAAAAGAAGGCTGCACCTCAGTCGGAAATGTAGCTCAGCTGGTAGAATGTTTGCCCAACACCACGTAGAGACGATATGGTGGAGGCCACCTGCGATCCTGGCACTCTAGAGTCTTGGACAGGAAAATCAGGAGTTCGAGGTTCTCCTTGACTACTTAGTGAGTTGAAGGTGGGACACACGAGACCCTGTCTCAGGAAAAAAAAGGGGGGTAGACATATTCAGTGAAACATGCATAACTTCCAATACCAAGTGAGAGCCTAGAAGCTCATGAAGCCAGCATGTGATCAAGGTTCAAATGGGATGTTATACGCATCTTGAAGGTGACCTCCTCTCATAAAATTAAATCCAACTTCCCACGCCATAGCCGGCCATCTTCACTGAGACCAGACAGGCCACAGGATGTCCGAGGACAAGGTATCCACATGAGGTAACTAGGGTGGCTTTTCACTGCCCACACGTAAAGCAAATTCACGCTTAGCTGCACTTTTGGATCAGGGCCGACAGCTTGTCTCTAGGTCAGTAATAAAGAGGTTGCCAGCATCATCGAGGGGACATTCTAGAAATTAGCTCCGGCCTGCCCCAGTGGCCTGGGAGCACCAAAATGGTCATTTGCTAAAATTGACCATTAACATTTTTTGCTAACTGCTCTCTCTAAAGACTTGGCAATTGAAGGGGAAATGCCTCAGAAATCAGCTATTATATCGGCCCTTGTGACAACCTGAACTCCAAGCTTTGGAAGTTCTTTGTTTAAAAAAAAAAAAGAAAGAAAGAAAGAAAGAAAAAGAAAAATACAGAGGGCATCTTCTGTGTGTGACTGTTTCTTCCAACAACAAAGCCATCTTGGTTCCCCCACCAGCAGACACTATAGCAAACACACCCACCTTGTCAGTGACCTATCCTCTGAGGAACGCCCTCCCTTCTGCAAGCTTCCTGTGGCCATGAGCCATTCTTAGCCTCAGTTGTTGGAACAGAGGTGTTCCTTCGGCTTGGTCTTAAGTGTTCCCCTAAAGCCCATGCGGTAAAGGGTTTGCTCCCCAGGATTCTATATGAAGGAATCATGGAACCTTCAGGAAATGCAGCATACCTGGAGGTCTGGACGTCCTTTGGGTGCATGCTCTGGAAGGGAATCGTGGAAGCCTGCCCTCTTCCTCTTTCCCTTCCCAGCACCCTGGCTTTGCAGTGGATGGCTCTGATGTATTCTGCCCTGTCTGCTGTGACATTCTGCCTCGGCACCGCCCCAAAGCTACAGGACAAGCAGAAGCAGAACGAAAGACTCCAACGCTAAGGGCCGAAACTAAACTTTCCTTCTTCATAACTGATTGCCTGTGGCATTATTACAGAGCAGAAAGTTGATTGACGCAGATCAAGACCTTCACTGAGAAAAGGCACCCCATTGGTTAGCCATGGGCCAATAAGATTCTTTTTCTAGGAATTTGGATGTATTGTTCTGAGAGGTCATGTCTAGATTGAACTGATCATTTTTGGACCTAGAAATGTGGAACAAAGAGAGCCAGTCTGAAGAGAAAAAGAACAAACCTACTGAAACAAGCTTAAATAAAAGAGAAGAGGCAGGGGACAAGCCAAGTGTCTGTTTCCCACCTCTGAGTCATCCCACCTCTGAATGCAATGAGGTTCCCTAGACCAACTAACGAATTCACCATCAACTCAAGCTAAATTTAGGGAGGGGCTGGGGTTGTAGCGCAGCTGGTATAGTACCTGCCTAGCATGCTTGAAGTCTTGGGTTCCATCCCAGCACCACATAAACCTGGCATAATGATATACACCTGTAATCCCAGGACTCAGGAAGTGGAGGCAGGAGGATCAGGAGTCCAATGGCATTTTCAGCCACATAGTGAGTTTGAGGCTACATGAAACCCTGTCTAGAAAGGGTCTAAAAACTGAGCAAATACAGTTCTGTTATAGCAATTCTGTTTTGAAATTAAATGATTTTTGAACCAACACTGCTAGGGAGACTTCCCCTATTTCTAGATTGTACTTAGCAATGCCGGGAGCCTTACACTCTGCTGGGACAGCGGAGGTCTCATTTGGGGCCCTCCTCACCTGTTTGTTCTCTTCCATATGTAAGCTGTCTTCGCTGCAGTGTCACACGGAGCAGTAGCCATGCACGGACACCGGTAAGTGCACTGTGTAACCTAGACACCATGTTCCACTTAGCAGTTTGTTTGCTCAGCCTACTTCAGTGAAGGCTGTTAGCCTATCGGTCAATATTTCATCATTCCACAAACATTCACTAAACTAGAACCCAGCTCTAGCATAGACACATTAAGAAAATAAAGCTGTGAGTGCTGCAGAGATGGCTCAGCCCTTAAGACCGCATATTGCTTTTGGAGACTCTCCAAGTTTGGCTCCCAGGCCAGCCACATCAGGTGACTCACAACCACCTGTAACTCTACCTCCTTGAACTCCCACACCCCTTTCTGGCCTCTGTACACACACGTGTAAACATGTATGTGCCAGTACACATATAAGTAAAATCGAAATGAATCTTTTTTAAATTTGTAAAGGAAGGAAAAGAAAAGAAGGTGCTGGGAGCCCGCCTATACCTACACATACACTCGGAGGGTTACTCGTTTGCTCTTCCACACTCTCTTCAGCCTCTCTTTGGCCCAAAGGGCTGCAGGGTGACATCTCACGAGTGCCCACAAAGCTCACCAAGGAGCCAGGTAGGATATGCAGCCACTACCCATCATGCGTAAGACTGGGCACTTCCCATTGCCTCCTCTGGTATCAGAGTTCTCCCACAGCACGCTGGCCTTTTCCAAGGCATATAAAAGAGAAGACACAGCAGACTCTCGGCAACCCTAGGGGAAGAAATAAATACAGGAGCCAGTGCTCAGTGGGCGGAAGGAGGACCGGAACAGGGAAACAAAGCCTGGACCTCCTGTGTGCTCTTTCCAGCATCTTCTAAGGAGCAACTCTGGGTAGGAAGATTACAGGTGGGGCTTCAATCAGACCTGCAGACTGGAAAAAAATTAAAATTCTATTTTTAGATGATAATGTGAAGGAGCTCTGTCCCTGGGAATGGAAAGTAGTTTCCAGCACCCTGGCCACTAAAGTGCTCGCAGTCATTACAAGCCACCATCACAGGCTCTCTTTCCTTAGATGACCCCACAAGGCCTGATAAGCAGGTACTGAACAGCCCCGCACATAATCACAACACAGTAAGCTAAGAGGTACAGACTGTCCTACCAACTAGCTGGGCTTTGGTCTGTACTAACACTGAAGGTGTGAACTCTTGTAGAAACCGAGTCTGGAAGTAGGCAACCTCAGGCTAGACGAAGAACCACTAAGGCCCCCAGAGGCCCAGATTTTGCTATACTTCTGCTGTGACATCCTTAACATAGAACCCCAAAGTAGGTCCTAGAGCACCAACCATCATAACTAGGCTTGAACAAGACAAATAATTTGTAGAAATAAATAAAAAATAAATAAATAAATAAATAAAATGCAAACAGGAAAAGCAAATACTCCTTCCCAGTGTCCTAGAAGGTGCATCAGCAGGTTCCTAGCTGCTGAGATGGTTTTCAACTCTACCTGTGACAGCCCTGTTAAATCAGATTGTGTTCCTAAAAACCAAGAAGTGGGGGAAAAGGTAGGAATGGGGAGGGGAGGGGAGGATGAAAGGAGGGGAGAAAGGAGGGGAGGAAGGGAGGAGAGAATTGTAGCAGCAGGAAGAAATGTACGGTCTCTGTCCCAGATGATGTGTGAGGGCAATCCCAGGGGACTCAACCAGGTCAAGGTGGCAGAGCAAGCTGGGTCTGGAGCATCACTGAGGGCCAAAGGACCTGTGGACTCTATCTCAGTGAAGGGGCATGGGAAGACCTGAAGGGGTGGAGAGAAAACCCAGCACAAATTCAATGCAATAGAAGAGGTTCAGAGGAGGTGGGGACCTGTCTTCAAGACCTGACTTCAGGAAGACCCATCCCCTTGAACCCTCTGGCTGTAAAGTGAGCATTGTGTACTCAGAGCCCATGAAATATGTCTAAGAACCTCTGCCAGGCGAGGCTGGGGCACAGGAAGGCCAGGCTAGCTTTTCCACAGCCCCATTCTCCGATGGCTGGTGGACAAGACAGGCAGGAAAGGGCCACCATTCAAAAACTGTTAGGGAACAACGGATCAGACCCAGGGAGCAAGCCTGCTGGCGGGGTCAGAGGTCGCATCTGCATGGTAACATACAGCAACCAGGCACCAGTCCTGGCCTGCTAGGGACCATAGTTCATTCCACTTCTGGGCCAACAGCTCTCCCTACAGGGGCAGAGGCAACAGCAAGGAACAGTTCTAAAGGCATCTCTGGGCTTTCGGTAGAGCCACATGAGGCTAAAAGGTGACAGAGGGTGGAGAGAATAGCCACTTCGGAGGCATGATCCAGGGCTCAGACATCGCCCTGCTCAGAGTTATTGGCTCATCCCCAACCCTCAGCGTTGGGACTAATCATTCGGTGTCACAAATACAGAAGTGGGATGGCCCACCATGTGCACAGGGATGAGCAGATGCAGGTGCCATGCTCTGAAGCTGTGTCCACGTGTGACTCTGTAGGATTCCATCTTTCTGCCTGTAAAATGAATCCCCTTAGCTGAGCTGCTCACCCATGGGGAGAACAGCTGTCCTGCCTCCATTATCCACCACGGGCAGGTGTGTTTCCCACGACCGCCCTGGCAGAAGGCGGGGGGGGGGGGATGACGGACAGACAAACAACTCTGGCTCACAGATGCGGCTTTGACCCAAGTTTCTCTGTGGTTCTGCCCATCACCACACAGACAAAACCAGTCTGTTCTCAAGTGGACACTGCCCTCAGCTTCACCTCTGTCCGCGCCAGGCCTGTGGGACAGGACAGGGTATGTGGAGACGTGTCCGTGGCTGGTGGCTGGCTGTGGGAAGACAGCAGAGAGGGCCGGTCTCATTATTACTATTCAGGTCAAAACACTTCCCTGTGTTTAGACAATTACAGTCCATAATTAGTTGCCATCACAGAGGAACAAGCCCATCGTGGTTTCAAAATCACAGTGACTGCTTTATTTAGCAGAGACAACCACAGTCTGAGAGACCACTAGATTCTTAGGGGAGGGGGTGCCTGGGCTTTGGTCTCTCAACCAGTTTCACGGGCACACACCCACCCCACCCAACAGGCTGTACAGGGCTTCATCCGAGTTCCCACACCCATCCTCAACTCCATAGTTCATCCTGTTCTCTCAGGCTTTGCCCAAAGCCCTGTACATTTCTTAGAGCCAAGCCTGGGAATGCCTCCTTCTCCAAGAGGGAAACCCTGTCTAACCCAACCCGGTCGCTTTCCTACCATCCTTATACCTACTGCCTATGCACTGAGAGTCTTTCTTGTCTTTCAGAATGAAGGTCAGGAGGAAGAAAGGAGGGCTGTTGAACAGGAGGGTACACGATGGTCCACCATACCCATCAGAGAGGAGAAGGGAGCAAGAGAAGTTCAATGGAAATGTTTGGGCTGGGTCAGAGGGTCATGTCTGCTCAGGTATGTTGGGTACATCACTGAGCGACAGTAGGGAAGGAGACCGGTACAGTGACCTGGGATAGAGTGGCTGTCCCAGCAGTGTCAGGCTAGGGCGGTGCTCTCCTGTCAAAGGCCATAGGTTAGTGTGACAAAGTCATGATTTCCAGGATGCAGAAGAAGAAGAAGACAAAACAGGACTCCAAGGTACTAGGGACAATGAGTAGCTACCCATCAAAGGCTAGAGGAAACACCAGGCTTCCTATCTCTGTTCAGTGTATTTCTTCCCTGTGAGTTTTTAATCAGGAATCTAGAAATGGTGTCAGCCATTTAGGGCAGAAATAAGATGAGTCCACCCCCAGCCAGACTACCCTAGGGAGGCTGGGCACAGGTGGCCTTCAAGGAGATCTCAGCAAAAGCTGGGGTTACAGGGGGTGCCTAAGAAAGACCTCTGCAGCCTTCCCTCCCAGCTTTGCCTCCAACCCAGTCTCCAAGACAGACACCTGCATTAGTCAAGGCATCTACTGTTGTGATAAAGCACCATGGCCCAGAGCAAACTGGGAAAGAAAGGGTTTGTTAGGCTTACAAAGCTCAGGTCACACTCCATCACCAATGGAAGTCATTGGCGGGAACTGAGGCAGAGGCCATGGAGGGGTCTGCTTTACTGGCTTATTTTTCCTGGCCTGTTCAGCCTGCTTTCTTGTAGCACCCAGAACCACCTGCCCAGGGTGGCATCACCCATAGTGGCCTGGGCCCTCTCACATCAATCATCAATCAAGAAAATGCCTCCACTGGCTTGCCCACAGGTCAATCTGTTGGTGGGATTTTTTCACCTGGGATACCTTCTTCCCAAATAACTCTAGCTTGTGTCAAGCTAATGTAAGCCAGCACACACCCTTAAAATTACAAAGTGACTTCATAAACTGGGCTTTCTGCTTTAATTAGTGCAAGCAGCCATGACAAAATACTATAGGCTGGGTGGTTTAAGCAAAAGAAGTTGATTTCTTCACAGTCCTAGAGGCTGGAAGTCCAAGCACAAAGTTCCAGAATATTCTGTTGATGGCTTGGAAAGAATTGCCTCCTTCTATACCTTTAGGTTCCTCTGTACAAGGACACATGGAGAGGGCTGGGTTGTGAAGGATATGAGTTCAATCCCCAGAATATATATATATGTTGTGTGTATATATATATATGTATATGTATGTATGTATATGTATATATGTATGTATGTATGTATATTGCCAGCCCACTGCAAGGGTGAGTTCCAAGCCAGTGAGAGCCTTTGTCTCAAAATACAAGATACATGGAACTTGTAGCCGAGATACATGAACATACATCTGAGGAACTAGACTCTGGCCCTTGTGTGCACACATGCATACAATTATACCTGCACACATACAAAAATAAAGAATTCTTGGAGAAATTGAGCTAGAGAGAGAGAGAGAGAGAGAGAGAGAGAGAGAGAGAGAGAGAGAGAGAGAGAGAGANAGAGAGAGAGAGAGAGAGAGAGAGAGAGAGAGAGAGAGAGAGAGAGAGAGAGAGAGAGAGAGAGAGAGAGAGAGAGAGAGAGAGAGAATAGATTAGTTGATAGAGAGCAGAAATTGATTGATTGGTTTTCTGGTGTCTCTATTATAAGAAGCTCAATCCCATCAGATCGGGCCCTATCCTGATGACCTCATTTCATTTTAATTATTTCTTTAGCATCCCCATCTCCAAATTCAATTGCAGTGGAGCTGAGGACTGTGACCTGTGAATTTAAGTACCACATGAATACCCTCCCATAGACATATCCACCTCTATCTTGTGATGGAGCCCTCACCGTTCTCCCAGCCAACAACATCCAAGAGCAGAGCTGTGATTCCACAGGAGACCCTGAGGAGCAGACAGCTCATCAGAGGCCACAGCCAGGGTGGTAGCAGAGAAATAGCTCCTAGCCCTTTCAAGCTTTCCTGCCTCAGGCTTCTGTCCTCCTTCCTACTCCCCTGGGGTCCAGCTGTCAGCTGTTTGTCACAGATTCATTCCACATAGACAAATGAATATGGCTTAAGACATTGATTGACATTCAATGTTCCAAACTGAAGACAAGAAATGAGAAGCATGACAAGTGAGTTCTGGCATCAGTGTTTACCTCTGGTCTCAACTCCCTGTCTTGCAAAGTTCATATTGAACTAACATGCCCTTATCCCAGCGTTCTCTGGATCTGTAAAACACTTCTAAGGGAGAGACAGACAGACAGTCTATACACTGTTCATTGGGTTCTCTATAACAGCAGAAGTCTGGAAGAAAGGAACCCAAACCACCTCCTGCAGATGCTCAGGCCAGGCGAAGGCTAAGGGGGCAGGGTCCTGTGAGAAGCTGAAGCAGCAAAGCTTGAGCCTATGCCAGCCAGATATGCCTCGCCCATTTACCTAGGCAAGTGGGTGGAGCCCAAGTTCAACCCTGGGGCGCTCTGACAGTTGTCATCCTTTCTCTGCAGAAGTTAGCTAGGGTTGACTTGGAAAGGAACAGATCTCTGGAGAAAGGGCTTGCTCAGTGATGGTGCCAAGTCCTAAGCCACCCAAAACCCTGAGTGCCGAGGGATGACCAAGGAAGGTCCTCATAGGACTGCTGGTGGAACAGGCCAGCTTCCTCAGCTGTTAGTGCCCCCCTTGTCAGTCACCCAGCCCCAGAGCTGTCTTCCTGAATTTACAGACCCTACGCGGTGTCCTCGGGCTGCTCTCTGTAAACCCCACAGAGTGTTTACAGACTGACTGAGTACAGCCAATAGAGTGGAGGCAGAGACCTGAACTGAGAGATGGATCAATGAGCCAAGGAGAGAAACCACTGTGGCACCAAAGCGGACCCTCAGCCCCTACCAACCATTCAGTTTGCTCTCTCACAGGAGGGTAGTGAGAACCCACTATGTGTTTGGCATAACGCTAAATGCTGGCATGCAAACAGGACAACCATGGCCACCGTGTCGGGATGGTCACACAACAGGAAAGGGACAGATCTTGACCAAGCACAAGTTAATTATTATTACAATTGACTTTTAAGGAGCTGACAAGATGGCCCAGCAAGTAAAGGCACTTCGCCCGAAGCCAGACACCCTGAGTTTGATCCCCAGAATGGTGGAAGGTGAGAAATGACCTCATACACTCTCTTCTGGCCTCCACATGCACACTGTGGTACGAGCGTGCCTATGCACATGTGAGCAAAATAGACAAACACACACACACACAAGCTAACTTGCCCAGAGCAACACACACACACACACACACACACACAAGCTAACTTGCCCAGAGCTCATCTGCATAGTATTCTGTTCAAGGCCCCATGGTGACCCCACGAAAAGACAAGGAAGATGGTGAAGTAGCCTTCAAAAGAGACAAGAGTATGGAGAGCTACAAGCATGGTTGAGAATAACTAAGAAGGAAAAGCTCATGACAAACTCGTCCTCACAAAACCATGTGGGATGCGGCTGCTTTTCCGAATTGCCTGCCATAGATGAACGTGTAGAGAGAGCGATAAACAATAGACACAGGAAAATCAATGGCTAGAATGATTGATCTTTTCCCATAGTGCAAAAACCAAGCTGCTGACGTCAAGTCATTACAAGTGGCTCTGCCTAACCCCAGAGTCTAAAATTTAGTAGGCAATTGAATAAAAGGCTCACTCTTGCTGCACTTCATATAAATGCCCTCAAAAGTCACTGTGGTAAAGGCGTGCTCCCCAGTCTATCACTATATCTACCGAGGGGCAGCAGAGTCTTCAAGAGGTGAAGCCTAGTGAAAGGGAATTAGTCATAGAATAAGTAGCTTCCAGGAGACTTATGGGAACCCAATCTCCTCCTTTTTCCTCACTGCTTCCTGGATGGGATGAGGGGACTAGAAAGCTCGGACACATGCTATCCACATGACATTCTACTTGAGCACAGGCTCAATGCAACCTGACCTACAAACTGCTCAAGGAAACCTATGAGACCATGAGCCAAATAAACTTTTCCTGCCAAAAACTTGACGGTGCCGGGTATTGTATTCCAGCAACACAGATCTCTCAATTAGAAAGGTTCAGTATTTTACTGTCCATTACAATGCAAGCTTAAATGGTAAAAAATAAGAATATGATTATGAAGGACTGGGGATGTAGTTCAACTGGTAGAGTGTTTCCCTAGCATGCACAAAGCCCTAGGATAGAACCTACCCCCCAAAAACACCACATAAAAACAGCTAGGCATGGTAATACACACCTGTAATCCCAGAACTCAGGAGGTAAAGGTTTTAGGATCAGAAGTTCAAGGCCATTTTAGCTACATTTCAAGTTTGAGGCCTGCCTGAGCTACATTAGACCTTATCTCAAAAAAGTATATGCACACATATAAGATCATATACATATTACCTTAGCTACTTTTCTATTTATGTGACGGAGCATTATGACCAAGGCAACTTATAAAAGAAAACATTTAATTTAAAGGTTCATGGTTCCAGAGGGCTGAAGCCCATGACCATCATGTGGGGTGCAGAGCAGCAGGCAATCAGGCATGACCCTGGAGCAATAGCTAAAAGCTAACATCTGATTCACAAGCAGGAGGCAGAGAGAAAGAGAGAGAACTAACGGGGAATGGAATGGGTTTTTGAAACCTCAAAGCCCAACCCCAGTGACACACCTCCTCCAGCAAGGCCACATCTCCTAATCCTTCCCAAATAGTTCCACCAACTGTGAACCAAACATTCAAATATATGAGCCCATAGGGGCCATTCTCATTCAAATCACCATACACATACATATACATATACACATACACAACAGACAAACACATACCTATCTCAAACAATTATATATTTATATACATATATGGATATAGACACATGTGTTATGGCCTAGATCATAAATCCAGCTGCTCAATATGTACCATTTTCATTGCTTTTGTTGACCCCATGCACAGTCTTGACCCCTGTCACTAGTTAGGCCCATGCCTTCACCCCATCAAGAATCTGCAATCATTGCTGACATCCAAATACCAACATGGAGTCAAATCTATCACGAAACATAGAAGACGGAAAGTGCATTTGGAGAGAACCTCTTCTCACAGACAGAGCAGAGGTATAATCAGGCAGCCTGGGAGTGGGGCACACTTGGCCTTGAAATGTGGAATGTGGAACGACATTCATACAGAATCCGCTGACAGAACTTCTGTGTTAATTCTCTGGGAACCTACAATGTATAAAAACGAACCCTCTACCCATGGCAAATTAGTCATTCAACGAATTGATCATTTGGGAAATTGACTTTTAGCAAGTTGATTTGGGGTGTCTAGGCCTCACTCCTGGAAGGCAGTTCGGCAGTCAATAGAGGGTGCAGAGCCTGGAAGATGGGCACTCCAGGGACCTCTGGACTCAGGCAGCAGGAGCACAAGCTATGGAACCTGAGAAGTCCAGAAGGGCACTTCCGCCACTGGAAGGCTCCTGCCCACCCCCAGTCAGCTCTCAGAGTCCTACAGTGTAACTTGAATCAGGGCCTGTGCTGAGGTCTCCACAGCTGCAAATGTGTGAAGAAGGCTGAGGCTCAGAAGTGAGAGACCATGCTCCTCCCGTCTTACAAGTGGAGTCAACAGGTCAGACATGGGCCACCCTTGAAGCCCTCAACCTTCCCCACACTCAGGGGCCACTGTTAGCATCAGCAACTCCCCTTCCTGCCTGCCCTGTGTCCCAACCGAGGCCATGCCCTCAGGAGGACCTACAGGAGCATCACCGCATGAACGATACAGCTTATGGGATTCACTGTGTGGATGAGGAAACTGGGGGTGCAGATTGTAAGTAACCCCACTAACAGATTCCCAGGCCTCCTGACCCTTTGGGAGATATATGCAAAAGCTTGTTTGGGTTTTGATTTTGGTTTTGTTTGAGACAGGGTCTCATGTAGCCTGGAATGGCCTTGAACTCACTATTGAGCCCAGGATAACCATGAACTTTGTTCTCTTTGCCTCCACTTCCTGAATCCTGGGTTGACAGACATATGCCACCACACACAGTTTAGGAAGCATTGGCTTTGTTTTTCTGGGCAACCATTATACCACCCAAGCTACAACCCAGCCATGTGCAGAAGCCTTTTAAAAAACTTACATAAGCCGGGCGGTGGTGGCGCACTCCTTTAATCCCAGCACTCGGGAGGCAGAGGTAGGCGGATCTCTGTGAGTTTGAGACCAACCTGGTCTACAAGAGCTAGATCCAGGACAGGCTCCAAAGCCACAGAGAAACCCTGTCTCGAAAAACCAAAAAAAAAAAAAAAAAACTTACATAAACAAATTTACACTAAAATATCTCTGCACTCTATATTTTTTTATGTACTAAATAATGCTTTCTCTAACAACTACTGAAAAATACATTAGCACATATTATCTTTAGCAATTATTTTAATATATAACATAATTATGGTGCCTATGGTATACATATTCCTACTAAGGGATATTTTAGTTGTTTGGGGGGTACATCATGTATGTAGCTCCCTAGAATATTCCCAAAAATTGGTCTCAAGGATTTTGTGAATCCCTCAATTTGCTAATACACCAGACAAGTTTTCCCATCCAATACAACCAAACACAACTAGTCACTTTAAGTGAATCCAAGTTTTTGTTTTCAGGTTAGCTATTCTCCTCATTCACATGTGCACACACACATACAATACACACACACATGCATATATACACATGTACACGCTCACATACACACATGCATACACACTCACATACACACATGCACACATGCATATACACTCGCATGCATGCATGTGCACATATGCACATATGCACACACATATGAGTGCACACAGACAAACACACACAAGAGTGCATAAGAGCCCAGGAGCTGGCTTTCTCTTGATCACTTCTGAGTTAAGGTCTGGACACTTGGCTACCCAAGGTCAGCCAAAGAGAGCCACAAATGCAAGCTAGCATAAAAGCCACAAACTGAATGAAAAATTAAGATGGGTTTTGTTTGGTTGTTTGTTTTATTTATTCCATTTTTGCAATTAAATTGTGAATTTCTTGACATGAGCTTTGTAGACGACATCAAGTTATGATGTCAAAAAGTTGTACATGTCTGTCTAAGCTGAAGTAGGCTTCCCAGTCCAAATCACATACCCCCACAAACCAGAAATCTTAAACTTCAAGAATTGTTTGACCTCAGCCAATTTACAAATAGCAGCAGGAAATGGACCCTGAAATCATTATGAACCATTAATCTTGCCAAGTACAGTTGGTGAAACCAGTGATTCTCTACTACCTAGATCAGTGGTTCTCAACCTTCCTAATGCTGCGGCCCTTTAACACAGTTCCTCATGTTGTGGTGACCCCCAACCGTAAAATTATTTTTATTACCAGTTCATAACTGCAATTTGCTAATGTTATGAATCTTAATGTAATATCTGTGTTTTCTGATGGCCTTAGGTCACCCCTGAGGGGTTGCGATCCATTGGTTGAGAATGATTGGCCTAGACTCCTTACCTCACAAACCTGAACCTCTGCAGAGACGCCTGCCGGTGGATGGGGGGCATCTGTGAGGAACCCTGCCCTTGAACAGTGCCCACCCTATTCCTCCAGATTCACGATAGTGCCCAGAGCTGTTGCGACCACACAAAAGAACCACCCTTGGAACAACTTTGTGACTGGACACTGTCCTCAGGCTTCCTCCCACTCCAACGCTTGACAAGTAAGAGCCCCGAAATCCTCTGGGTTCAACCTCCATGGCTAAGACAGAATAAAGAAACCTACTATCCCCATTGCTTTCACTCTGAAAGGGGATGAGGCAGGGGACACACTGAGTAAATATGTCACAGAAACCCCATGAGGGGGTCCTCAGAATGTGGAACGGGAAGTCTAACAGGGATGACTATGTTAACCATCCACAAATGTGAGCAGCACGTGGCTGACCAATGAACACCACAGACACAGCATGAGGGATGCTGAGACCAGAGAGAAGACCCACTCCTCAGGCCTGCAGCTAACACTCTCTGGGTCCCTCCTCTGAACCAGGCTTAAGATAGCCTTGAGGACACAAGCAGCTGGACACACAGTGTCCCCTTCTTTCAGAGAGCCCACAGTCCAGCAGAAAGCTAGGAAAGCAGAGGATGACAAGAGGACAAGGGGCCTCAGGGTCAGACAGAGGCCCTTTAGCCCACTGTTGTGGTTTTAGTTAGAGATGTCCCCTGCAGGCACATATGTCTATGTACTTGGTCCCCAGCTGGTGGCACTGAATGGGGGAGGTGTGGAGGCTTTAGGAGGCAAGGCCTAGCTGGAGGAGGCTGCTGCCTGGAAAGCAGGCATTGAAGGTGATGCCTACTCTGGTTCCGGCCTACCTGCTCTGCCTCCTGACCCCCCTGAGCTATGTGGAGCTCCTGGGATGCGCTCCTGGAAACAGGAGCCAAAATAAATTATTCCCTGAGTTATTTCTGTCAGGTATCAAGTTGCAGGTGACCAGAACATAACTAACCTACCCAGAATTCCCCTGAAACTACAGAAGACTAAGACAGGTCAGATGAAAACACAGCATGGCTGAAGCAGAGTTTAGGAAGGCATGTGCATGGTCAGGCGTTTCTGGGAACTTAACTCTTCCCTTCGCTTGCTGGCTGTTATGTTACTGCCTGGTGTGTTCATGTCCTCTGATTGGTAATGAAGCCCCCACCGCAAAGGGCAGAAGGGCTAGTCTTCCTGTGGTACATAGAGCAAGGGTAGTTTCTATTTCCCAGCCAAGCTCAGGGCCAGAGGAACCCACCATAGTCGTCATCATGATGGGGGCAGGGGCCAGTGGGGAACTAAATCCCCAGGGACTTCTGAGAAGAAGTAAAAAGCCCAAACACCAGCAGGAGTTGGGGTGAAGCTGGTTATGAGGCTCCTCCCTTTCTCCATGCCCACAGGTGCTGCCTTATGGCTGCAAAGCCCAGCGCAGACACTTTCTGGTTCCAGCTGGTAGCACTGTTGTCACAGAGGAGTGGGGGTGGGGGACTAAGGCAGCTAGTGCACCTGTTAGACCTCACCAACCAAGTCAGACACAGATGAGGCTGCGAGGGCAATGGGCAGAAATGCGTACACATAGCTCCCACTTTCCCTTCTCCAGGCACACCAGCAAGTGCTGAGTCTTATGTCACAAATGGGGAAACTGAGTCTCATCTAAAGTAAGTTCATCTACGGGGATAATCCGAGGTGTAGGTCCTTCATCTCCATAAACAGGGACCTTCAGGTTGCTCTGTTGACCATCAGACACAGTTGTCTGTGCCCCCATCTGCACGTCTAAGGACTCTGATCCTTGCCTATGTCAACTGCCCACATGTCATTACTGTCAGATAACCAATGTGGCAGCCTCTGCTCCTCTTGCCCCAAAACAGAAGGGGGAAATCCCAAGCATCTCAGAGCCTACTCCCAGTTCAAGTGGCATCCTCTCAACATGACACAGATAACCTGCTGACCCGCCTGCTTCCCCTCCCCTCCCCTTCAGTAAACTAGGCAGGAATAAGACAGGCGGAGGCAGGCTCTTGTGACAAAGCCTTTCCACCTGCCCTACTCTGAGCACTTAGCAAGGCATGACCATGGCACCTGGGGGACAGTTTGTCACTCTTTGCAAAAGGAAGGCATGCGTGAATGAGTGAATGAACGGATCAGGAAAATTCCATCGATATAGTACTTTCTGCTTCCTTATCTTTATACTGCCTTTGAATCCATCATCCCACCTGATCCTTTTAATATTCAAAGCCCTGCTTTGTACAGAGGGAAACTGAGGCCCAGAGAGATGGCTGGAATGTCAGTCCTATTTCCATCCTGTTTCTGCCTGAGGGCTACTGCCTTCAGCTAGAAAGCTCAGCTACCCAATTCTGAAAACAAGGGTGTTTGCCTCCATAGCATAGCAGCACTGAGCCTCCCTAGATGCCTACTTTGTGCCTAGAAGTCACTAGCAAGGTTAGGAGTGCTGGAAAACCCTTGGGAAAAAAGGAATCCCCACCAGGCAGTGAAAAAACACTACTACAAATGGGTCCCGCACCTTTCCCAGGCTGGGTCATAGTTTTCAGATTCCCACGAACTGGAAACTCCCATCCATTGCTTCTCTCATCTTGACTCACTCTGCGGGCAGAGAGAGCTGGAAGAGGTGACACATACAACTCATCCTTAAAAACAAAAGTTTCAGGCCAGAGAGATGGCTCAGTAAACAAAGGGTCCTGCCACCAAGCCTGACAACCTGAGACCAATCTCCAGAACCCTCATGACGGAAGGAGAACGGACTCTCCAAAGTTGTCCTCTGTCCTCTGCATGGGCCCTGGGACTTACATCCGTGTACATGTGTGCACACACTCACACAACAAGCATATGTGATTTTCAAAAGCTTAAGACTCCTCCAGCCCCTTTGAATGGCATAATTTTTCAAGTCAAACAGCTGCCAACTTCATGAGTTCAACTGGGTCTGCTTGCCAAAGATCATCATTCTAAGCCTGTTCACTATCGACATTCCCTCTTAGAAGGGGTGACAGGAAGGGTCATGGGACCCTCGCCTGAGTTTCCTGCCATCCTCCATACCAGTTGTATGTAGTTCTGCCTCGCTTGCACTTAGCCTTGGAGTCTCAAGGAGAGGTTAGAGTCAGCTAGGGATTAAGGTAAAGGTGTTCTACTTATGCAGCTTTGGGGAAACCATCATGCATGCTAGGTAAGACTTTTCAGTGAAGCTGCTTTGGGGTTGCCAGCAATCCTGTCAGTAACCTCCACCCACGCTCTGTAAATGAGCCCAGTAAATCCACTTGTTCCCCCTGAGGGAACTTTGGCTTTTCACAGAGACTTTAGAAGGAGGCAGATAGACAATGCTTAGTCCCCCACAAGGAGAAATTCTCACCAAAGATCCCCCCAGCAGGTCACTAGATTAATCTTAGCTGAGCACCCATCCCTCCTTACCTGTTCCTCTTTCTTCCCACTCTGATGTGTGGCTTCAAGGAACCAGCCCTCTGAGCCGAGAGCAGGGAGCCCTCCTCACTATTCCCCTCCTCCCAATCACCATCTTTCACCCTCTCAGGCCATCTCTATGTCCTCCCATTTTCCTCACCTCATCCTCTTCCCACGAGTCAATGTGATAGTTCCCATCTGTCCCCACATCTCCCCCAGGCTTGCCTTAGCCTGGACTCCAAGTCTCTCCATAGCCAAAGCCCACTCAGTCTTGAGTGTCACCTCTGCTTTGGTGTCTTTACTCTCCAGTGACTCTAAACACGCCCAGCCATGTACCCTCTTGTGACCTGACCCTTTCTGTCCTTTTCTTGCCTGGGGGGGGGTGTCTCAGCCCTAAGTCAAAGAGGCCAGGTTCCAACCTCCAGCCCCCAACTCCTGCCCCACTCCCAGGCAGGGCCAGGCCCATTCCAGAAGCCCCATTAGAGTCAGTGCAGGCCACTTACTTCCAAGTTTTATGACCACCAATTGCCAGCCCCACAGGGATCATGTTCAGTTCATCTCCATGTCACCTCCCTGGTGACCTTGCATCCTGCTGGGCCTATAGAAATCACCAGATGCAGGGTGGGCCTGATGGCATAACAGGATACTCAATAAGGACTGAGGGACAGCTCCAAGGAGGCAAGAGGAGGAAAACACCAGCATCCTATCTCAGGAGCCCTAAGGAGGTTACAGGCATCTGAGAGTCATTCAGGGCTTCTTAAGAGGCCTAATGCTGGGGAATTAGCTCTGTGTACCCTGCTGAACTAGAGCTCAAGGGTGGAGCACTAGGAGCTGGAGGCATTGAAGAGGTCTCCTGCCCTACTACACCCCCAAGCATCCAAGGCTTGAGCCAAGACAGACAGACTGAAGGACTGAGGAAGACCTGGCTCTCCACTCAGTTCCGCCCAGGAGCGCCCTTACAAAGAGGTTAGAGCCTCACGATTGGCCACTCTTGCAGGGAGGGGAGGAGGAGGGAAGGTAATTCCAGACAGAAGCATTCCATCCACGGCACAGCTGAGCACCAAGGAAGAGCCCCCCTTCCCATCTATCCCTAGGTGACTGCCCGCAGATCGTGCCTGACATTCTGGAGGACAGACCTCCTGCCCACGTGAGAGGGTGCAGAGTCAGGAGGTGAAGAATGTGGCCTACAGGAGGCAGAGAGGGAGTGTAGAAAACTTGGTGTCTTTGACAGCCTCCCTTACAAGAGCGCCAAGTAGGGCCAGAGGTGATGGACCTCACCTGACCTTGGCCTTGTACAATCTGGAGAAGTGTCAATACTGAGCATGCACCAGCACTAAAGGAAATCAAACAGGTGCAGGGACTGCAGTGACTCTTGGCAGGACAGCAGATCCTTCTCATTCCTTCCCCAAGGCCGACGTGCCTCCCTGCTCCTGACCCTCACCACGACGACTTCAAGGAAATCCAGGCTCACCTGCCGCTGAGCCCCTGTCTACAGATGGGAAACCAAAGCTTTGGGGGTGTCCCTGCAAAACAGAGCAGGGATAAAGCAGCTGTCCCTGCGTCACCTCACCCCCAGCAGTATCTATCCATGAAAACTGTTACTGTTGGGTGCCACCCTCTCCAACCTTCATCTTTTCCTTCCTCCCGAATCCAGAACATTGTGCAGAGTTGGAAGAAGGGCAGGAAGTGGGCAGAGGCATGATGATGAGATTCAAGGTGCTGGAGAGAAGAAGCCTTGGGGACAGCCTCCTCAATACTCGTCAGGCAGCCTGGCTGTTGGTAAACTGTGCCCCTCTATGCTTTGTCCCAGCTCCTAGCTTGCCCTCCCACGCTCGATGCAGGGCCATGAGATGCAGAGTTAGCCCAGAGAGAAAGCTCTCGCTCATGTCAGACCCACTCTTGGAAACCCATGATGACCCACATCCCTGGGACCCTGTCCCAAGTGCTCTCTGCACCCCACTGGAGCTAAGTCGGCCTCATGCAGCCGCTTGCCCACAACCACAGTGACACACACAGCAGCAGTCCTGAGCTCTCCCTGTTTACGACTGAGTGCCACCTCCCACAGCAGCAGCACCACCTTCGCCCACACATGCCTGATGCCACCAAAACAGGCTGTCACGACAGAGACAGGCCTCTGGTGCCCTCTACTGTTTGGCACTCCTGCACCATAGCTTGATGATGGCACCCAGGCTGGCAGGGGAAGCTGGGGAATGTCACCTGTCCCCATTGGGTTGCCCTCCAACCGTTTTCCAAAAGAACCCGGAAAAGAAACATGATGCCCCAGGGAGATTGGAATACTGCAGGGTGTGTCTTGTTGACAGACAGCCTCGAGGAATGGCTTGCAGCAATAAAATCCTGCTAGTGAGCCAGTGCGGTGGTGCGTGTCTGTGGTCCCACACTCAAAAGGCTGAGGCAGGAGGATCTCAAGTTCTGTCCCAACCTGGGCTGCCTAGTGAGACCCTGTCTCAGAAAAGAGCTCAAAAAAAAAGGCAGGCTCTACTCCATCAGTGACTGTCTTTCTGCCAGCGCTGCTTCCGGTGTCCCCAACTTATAGCTCAAAGTCAGCATGACTCACGAGGAAAATACCTTCCCTAGGCCTGCACTAGTCAGGGTCCTCAAGAGTCACAGAACCGCCGGGTGGTGGTGGCGCACGCCTTTAATCCCAGCACTCGGGAGGCAGAGGCAGGCGGATCTTTGTGAATTCGAGACCAGCCTGGTCTACAAGAGCTAGTGCCAGGACAGGCAACAAAGAAACCCTGTCTCAAAAAACCAAAAAAAAAAAAAAAAAGTCACAGAACCAGGGAGCAGTAAAACAGCTAGAGAAGTGTGGCTAGATATGAAGAGTCACACATAAAGACGTGTGTGTGCATGTGTGTGTGCGTGTCTGTGTGTGTGTGTGTCTGTGTGTGTGTGTGTTTGCACAAGCATGTGTGCACATACACGTGTGCTCATGCATGCATGGGGGGACTGTGCACGGATATACACGTGCAGAGAAAGAAGGAGGCCTAGAGGGAGAAGGGGCAACTGTCACTAACAGGCTTCCTATAGTGTCTGCAGAGGAGGTCACTGCCGAAAGCTTTAGGGAAGAAGAGATAATGTTGCAAACAGGAGTATCTAACCCAACCTGACAGCACATGTGGGCCAGGATTTCTATGAATTTGGCTCAAGACAAAAGTTTAAGATTACTTAAAATAGTATGAGGTGGGTTCTGTTGCAATTTTTGTAACTTGCACACGAATCTGAAGCACGAACTCTGTAGATGATGTCATTGTGTTTGATGCCATGCAAACTGAGCATAGGCATGGTCTAGCAGCGCCTGGAGCGTGAGTAGGACAAACTGAGCATAGGCATGGTCTAGCAGCGCCTGGAGCGTGAGTAGGACAAACTGAGCATAGGCATGGTCTAGCAGCGCCTGGAGCGTGAGTAGGACAAACTGAGCATAGGCATGGTCTAGCAGTGCCTGGAACTGAGTAGGACAAACTGAGCATAGGCATGGTCTAGCAGCGCCTGGAACTGAGTAGGACAAACTGAGCATAGGCATGGTCTAGCAGCGCCTGGAACTGAGTAGGACAAACTGAGCATAGGCATGGTCTAGCAGCACCTGGAGCGTGAGTAAGACAAACTGAGCATAGGCATGGTCTAGCAGCGCCTGGAGCGTGAGTAAGACAAACTGAGCATAGGCATGGTCTAGCAGCGCCTGGAACTGAGTAGGACAAACTGAGCATAGGCATGGTCTAGCAGCGCCTGGAGCTGAGTAGGACAGCCCTGGATTTAAGCATGGCTCAAGACAGCTCTTCATCAACCAATATGTCCCAAAGAAGTCAAAGGGTGGGATGCCCCAGCTGTAGGCCATGGCCTCTAATTCAAATTCTCAGAGGCGGCCTAGAAACACACCGGAGAATACTCTCTTCTTTAAGAAACCTCAGACTCACTCTGAAGGCCTTCAGCTGATGGGGTGAGGCTCATCTACACAGAAACAAGCAATGGGCTTGATTGGTTTAAACGTAAGTTTGGGTCATACAATGCTTTGCAGTATCTTGACTGGTGTCAGACTAAACCATCAGTCATTGCAACGCATGTGAGGTAACACTTGAAATGAGCCTCCACGCTCCTTCTCGTGGGCCTTGTGTGTCCACCAAGCACACATCTGTAACCGCTTGGGCCCAACCTGTTGACTCTACACTAGATCATGAAAAGTCCTGCATGTGCCATGCAGGTCTCTGTTCTTTCATAGTCTTCTGTCTTTGTTAACTCAGGACTTCTGGGCCCAGAGAGTCAGCCTTACCCAGTGTATTGATTTCTTATCTTGCTGCTATGCCTCAAACCCGACAAAAGCACTTTAAAGGGGGCAGGGTTTGTTCTGGCTCATGATCCGAGGGTGGAGTCCACTGTGGTTGGGAAGGCGTGGCAGCGGAAGCTCGAGGCAGCTGGCCACACTGTACCCACAGTAGGGAAATAGACGTGACAATGTTGTTTAGCTCATTTCCTCTCTTTCTTTAGTCTGGGTCCCAAGGCCCTGAAATGGTGCTGCCCTACTTAAGGCTAGATCATCCCAGGCATGCCCAGAAGCTCGTCTCCTAGGTGACTGTAGATGCTGCAAGATGACAATCAGTATAATAAGCACCAGAGCTGGGAAGGTGGCTCCGTGAATGAACAAATTCAGATCCCATGGAAAAGCCAGGTGGGATGGCAGCCCCACCGTGTGATTCCAGCACTTGTAAGGCAGGGGATCCCAGAGTGAGTCAAGTAGCTGAACAAGCTCGATCAGAGAGTTCTGGGCTCAATTGGCAGGCCTGTCTCTATGAATAAAGCATAGGACAATCAAGGAAGACACTTCACTCTCCAGCAGCCATACACGTGTGCATGCACATGTACCACACATGTACATACCTACACACAGGAAACAAACATATATACATGTACAACATGCATGCAATCCATATCATACAGGAGAAAAAATCACCCTCATCACCATCGTGTGTTCGTAGCTGGCTATGTCCATTGGGTATTGCAGAATGTCATCTTGGAAATGCTAAGCCTAACCTTCCACCTCACTGCGATGCTCCCAAGCCTGGGCCGTGGGTGAGGACCCCCAGCTGAGCCCACTGGCCTACAGCGAGGGTGTGCAGCGCACACTACATGGGCTTAGCGAGGCAGAGCGGAAGGAGTTGCATGGTGCCTGCTGTGAGTGAAGCACCCCATCATTTTTGTAATGATGATTTTATTGCTTTTTTACACACAATTAAAACTCACTAATTCAGACCTATAAGAGAGGGCAGTCAGTGGCTGGAAAGTCCACATTAAAAAATAATTTAAAAATAATGTTGTTTTATTACTTTAAAATATATTACTTCATCCAGGCTAATAAAGTGTTGCCTAGTGAGTCCTCAGGGGACTTACGTTAATGAACAAATAAGAACAATTTGAGGGTAGTCTATCAATTATTAGTGTGGAAAAAAGGGTGTCTCAGCTTGAAAATGCATTCAAACTGTGCTTTCCTCCATACATTTGAGGGCTTCTCATACAAACATTGTAAATGTGATTCTTTAAAGGTTTATTTATGGTGTGGGTGTGCGTGTGTGTGTGTGTGTGTGTGTGTGTGTGTGCATTGCTTGTGTGCAGGTGCCTGAATTGGCCAGAAGAGGACATCAGTTCGAGGTCTAGTGTTACAGGCAGTTGTAGGTGTGGGGAAACGAACCCTGTCATCTGCAGATCAATAAGCATTCTTAACTGCAGAGCCATCTCTCCAGTCTCCATTGTAATGCATTTTATCCTCAGGTGCAGAATACTCGGCCTCTTCAGAACAGGCCGGATCAGACTCTTGAGCGCCGATAAGATGCCTTGCTGAGTTAGGCTACACTTCATGCTCTTTGTTGTTCTCAGAAGCCTGTTGCACCATGGTCGCCTTGACCTGTGGCTCCCAGAGCAGGACCGGTTTCCCTCAGAGAAGCCAGCTAGGTGCTGAGACTGAGTGCAGCCTGTGCTAAGCTCAAAATCCCAGCCAAGATTCTTGCAAGCTAGGCGACCTTGGGCAGGCTGCTTACTTTCTCTGAGGTACAGTAAAGTGGAGAGAATGTGACCGCCCCCACAGGTTTGCTGTGGGTTTCTATCAGATGATCTATCTACAGCGTTTGAAATTCCTGGCACAGTTAGTTGTCCTCGTGGAAGACAGGACATGTTAACTTAAGTTAACTTAACTCCTGTTTACCATGTTAAACAGGAGGCAGAAAAGCAAGGCCTCACCTTTAGTGCAACCCTGAGCTGTAGGAAATGGCGTGGTTGTTATTCTGGGTGCTGGGCCAGACCTTGGGTGAGCACTGGAAAGACAGGTGGCTACAGGTAGATCATGATTTCAACACAGGAGCCAAGGAATTACTTCTGGGGTCGCTAACACAGCAAACAACAGCTTGCTTTTCACAGGAACCATCAGCCTTCTGTCATTCCATCTCCTCGGAGGCCATTCACATTTGAGCAAATTTTCACAGGATCACAGGGTCTGCCTCTTTCTCCAGGCATTCCAGTTCAGAGTGGTTTGCTCATCGGAGAAACACAGGCCCAGAATTATCCCAGTCCCAGAAAAAGGCCTTCCCGGAGGCAAGATCTGTGGTAAATCCTGGATTACCATGGGAGAGAGGTCCCTGATGGAGGAGGGTGTCCTGGGAGAGTCTAGGGTGTGACATCAGCTCTCTTTCTTGATCTCTTTCTCTCCATGTTCTCAAGTGTCTGTTATCCATGTACACCTGTTTGTGGGTGTGCCGGTACATATGGGGCCATAGGTCAATAGCAGGTGTGTCTTCTCTAGCACATTTGTGTGTTTGCTTGTTTGTTTGCGGCAAGATCCCTCACTGAACACAGCTAATTTAGTAAGACCAGCTACCCAACAGGCCCAGAGAGCCTCCTGCCTCTGTTTCCCAAGTGCTGGGATTACAGGTGTACACTACTGCCCGGACTTTTACATGGTTCCAGGGGTCCCAACTCAGGTCCTCCTGCTTGCCTGGCAAACACTTTCCCTCCAGAGCCATCGTTCCAGTCCTTGGCGTCAATCATCTCTTACTGAGCAGTTAGCACTGGCCAGGGTTGGGCGTTGTCATCTCCTGTGTACATCCAGCTCAGAGGACCCTACAATTTCACCGCACTCTCGGGTTTTCAGGGGAAGGGAGCTGAGTCCCAAAAAGCAGTGTACTTGTTCAGGGTTATGAAGCTGGGGCGAGCACAGAATGTCCTCCTC
The DNA here is from genome assembly GCA_028555095.1 of Dicrostonyx torquatus. Classification (NCBI taxonomy): domain Eukaryota; kingdom Metazoa; phylum Chordata; class Mammalia; order Rodentia; family Cricetidae; genus Dicrostonyx; species Dicrostonyx torquatus. The sequence goes on from JAQHUG010000010.1 coordinate 808,438, forward strand.
TAAGAGATTCTCTCCCAGCATAGTCCACTCAGAGCCACAGAGGCCGGACTCTTCCCAGACACAGCCACCTGCAAACACTATCAATGAACCTGGCTCTTTCTTTTACATCGTATCCCCGGCCCCCAATATCTTCCTGCAAGTCTTGTTAGTTTGCTTATGATAAAACCCACAATCCCTGGTCCCAAAGAAGCAGAGAACACACAGAATAGACTGGGTGAATAGGAATCTACTATAGGGCCTTCGGAAGATACAAGGCAATCACTCTCCTCTGTTAGATGACCTCAATGTTTTAGTCCCCTCAATGGGGAAGAAAAGCTGTTCTAAGCGGATATCCCTAAGGTCTGGCGGCATTCTCAAGTTGCCCAGAAGCCTCTATTCCTGCTCTAGAAAGGATGAGAGCGTATGGAGGAACTGGCCCTCCAACAGTTGAATGAGTTCTCTTGAACCAGCTGTATGAGTTGCTTTCTTTATAGGGGTACTGGATAGGGCAAAAAAGGAAGGGAGGGCTTGTTTTGGCCCACAGTTTCAGACTCCATCATGACAGGGAAGGCATGGTGGCAGGCACTTGAGGCTGCTGGCTACATTGCATCCACAGTCAGAAAGTGGATGAAATGAAGGCTTATGAGCCTTTTGTTTTCTTCCTTTTGAATGTAGCCCAGGACTCCAGCCCACAAAATAGCACTACTCTCATTTAAGACAGTCTTCTTCTTGATTAACCCAATCTAAAAACTCCTTCACAGATACGCCCAGAAGTAATTGTAGATACTGTCAAGCTGACAATATTAACCACCATACCAGCCTGAGCAAGTTTCTGCTGCTTGCAGTAAGAACCTACATAGATACTCTTTCTCAGGGGCTGGACGCTGCTTCAGAAGATGATGTCATGGTGACAGCTCAGCACTGCCCAAAACATCTATCAGCCAAACCCTTTCCCCTCCACCAAAATGATTTTCTTTTTAAAAAAGTGAAGTAATTTTTTAAAAAAATGAAGTAAATGAACAATTGGATAGATATATTGGATATATATGCTCTGTGGCATAGTGTTCCATCAATAACACATGATTGTAGGTGTGTGTGTGTGTGTGTGTGTGTGTGTGTGTGTATATAGATAATTGACAAACAGACAGACAGTCTCACTGTGCCTAATCTGGAACTTACTATGTAAACCACACAGTTCTCAAACTCAGATACCTGCCTCTACTTTCTGAGGGCTGGGATAAAATGTGTGCACTACTGCACCGAAAGATATTTTTTCTTTTATTCTTGAGATTATAATATAATTACATTATTTCTCCCTTTCCTCCCTCCAAACCTTCCCTAGTATCTCTCCTCAGTCTCTTTAAATTCATAGCCTCTTTTATCAGTGTATACACACACACACACACACACACACACACACATACGTGCATTATATACATATATGTAACCATGAGGTGTTTCTAAGTCCACCCCTGTACAGCCACCTCTTTTGCTCTTCTCTGGCTTTCTTTTCTCCTTGGTTGTTGTTGAGCTCCACTAAACTCACACTGTTTGGGGCTGGCATGAGTCCCCTAATGCAGCTTCCTTTAGAAATGGAGATTCATGCCAATTATGTGCAGCTTTTGCAAGACAACGCCACACTGAAGTTGCTCCAAGGACAGGACAGAGCAGTGCAACTGTGCCCACAGTGGCCTTGATGTCTGTTTATGCAGGTTGAGCCTCAGGTCAACCTACTAAAATAATTGCCTACATTAGTAATTATATTAGTAATCTGGGGACCAGTAAGAGGGTTTTCATAACCCAACATGCCAGCAAAGTGTGCAATTGATTGATTATTCCATCATGTGGATTTTTTCTTTGATTTTAAGACAAAAAGTCTTCATTTCGGTCCTGGAAAAAGATGTTTCAGTGGTTAAGAGCATTGGTTGCTCTCGCAGAGGACCTAGGTTTGATTCCCAGCATCCACATAGTGGCTCACAACCATGTACAAGTCCAGTCCAGGGAATCTGCTACCTTCTTCTGGCCTCTGGGGTCACCAGGCACCCTTGTGATGCACAAGCATACACACAGGCAGAACAACAAACATATAAAATAAAAATAAAGTTCTTAAATTTCCATTTAAGAAGCATTATTGACAGTGAGTCAAATATTTTAAGCAAGAACTAAATTATGATTATATACATACAAAGTAACAGTGGCACGCTTCTCAGTCCAGACAAAGTTTTTTTGTTTGTTTGGTCAGTTTTGTTTTGTTTTTATTTATTTTACATCCCACCCACAGCCTCCCCTCCCTCTTCTCCTCTGCTCCTTTCAGTCTACCCTCTCCTTCATATCCCCTGGGCATCAGCAAAGCATGGCCTATCAAGCTGCCATAAGACCAAGCACCTCCCCCTGTATTTGGTCTGGGCAAGGCAATTCAGCATGAGAAATAGGTTCTCAAGAGCCAGCCAAAGCACTGGGGACAGCCCCTGCTCTCATTGCCAGGAGTTCCACAAATAGACCAAGCTACACAATTGTCACATATATAGAGGGCCTAGGTCGGTCCCATGCAGGCTCCTAGTTGCTGGTTCAGATTCTGTGATTTACTGAGAACTAGGCTAGCCATTTCTGTGGGTTTTCCTGCGATGTCCCTGACCCCGTCCCCCACTCCTACAATCCCTCCTCCCTCTCTTCAGCAGAACTTCCAGAGCTCGGCCTAATGTTGCCCATGGGTCTCTGAACCTGCCTCCATCAGTCACTACATGAGGCTCTCTGATGACAACCAGGGTAGTCACCAATCCAATCACAGGGGCGACCAGTTCAGGCTACGCATACACTACTGCCCGGAGTCTTAGCTGGGGCCGTCCTAGTAGGCTCATGGAAGTTTCCCTTGCACCAGGCTTCTACCTGACCCCTAAAAGAAGTCATCTCTCACAGCACTCTCCCCCTCCCCCCAACCCCAACCTGATCCCATGCCTACCTGCACCCAGTCCAACCAAGAGGTCTCCTCTATTTCCTCTTCCCAGGAAGATGGATGTGTCTCCCCTTGGGCCTTCCTTGTTACCTAGCCTCTCTAGGTCTGTGGACTGTAGCATGGTCATTGTTTACTTTACAGCTAATATCCACTTATGAGTGAGTTCATACTGTGTTCATCTCTCTGGCTCTGGGTTACCTCACTCAGGATGATTTTTTTTCTAGTTCCATCCATTTGCCTTTAAATTTCCTGATGTCACTGTTTTTAACAGCTGAGTAGTACTCCATTGTGTAAATGTGCAATATTTTCTTTATCCATTCTTCAGTTGAGGGGCATCTGGGTTGCTTCCTGGCTCTGGCTGTTATAACTAAAGCCACTATGAACATAGTTGAGCAAGGGTCCTTGTGGTATAATTGAGCATCTTTTTGGTTCGGGTTTGTTTTTTTTTTTTTGAGACATAGTCTCACTCTACAACCCCAGCTGAATTTGAACTCATAGAGATTCACCTGCCTCTGTCTCTTGAGTATCTAGACTAAATGTGCATGCCGTCATATCCAACCCATCAAATTTTAAAGAAAAGTTAACCCCAGTGGTCACTGAAAATGACTCCCTGGTGGCTGGCATTGGTTTATACTCCCTGTTATCTGTGTTCATTTTGAATCTACTTGCTTTCCTTTTTTTGTTTGTTTGTTTTTTTATTTGGGTGCTAGAATTGAACCTGAGTCCTCAAATGTACTAGGTAAATTTTTACTAAAAAGTTGCATTCCCAACCCCTTTATCTTTGCTTTTTTTTTTTATTTTGAAACAGGGTCTCTTTATATAACACAGACAGGCCTCAAAGTCACTCTGTAGCCCAGATAGGACTTGAACTTTCAATCTTACCTCATCCTTCTTAGTAGGTGGGATTACAGGCTTGCACCACTAGACCTGGCTGAAAGTGTGTGTATGTGTGCGTGTGTGTGTTATGTGTGTGTGCATGATTGTTTGTGTGTATGTATGTAAGTAGGTATGAGTGTGGAAGCCAGAGAGAAGGAGAAAGGAAGGGAAGGAGGGAGGGAGGGAGGGAAGGAAGGAGAGAGGAAGGGAGGAGAGAAGAAAGGGAAGGAGGGAGGGAGGGAGAAAAGGAGGGAGGGAGGGAAGGAGGGGGAGGGAGGAAAGGAAGGAGGGAGGGAGGGGGAGGGAGAGAAGAGGGAAAGAAACACAATTGCAGTCCCTGTGATATAAACCACATTCTTCCACCTTGTAGACTATGAAATATTCGCTTAGGGTTATATCAAGACCTCACAGGCAGAAGAAGCAGAAAAAGAAACAAGATATGGGAGTAATGATTCACCCATAACACTTTTTGAAATCAATCTGTCTTAACAACACAGCCACACCCAGCCTAACAGGTGTCAATGAGATGGCTCAGCCACCATCAGGCAAGTCCCCTCCCATGGTGCCCATGCTATGGAGAAGGATGTGTGCCTCCAGCAAAGTCTCCTTTGCAGTCCCCAGATCCTCATTAAAGACCCTGATGTTCCAAGATGCCTGGGTCGGTCAACAGAGAGGTCTCTGTGCCTATAGCTCAGCGAGTGAGCTAGTAAAGACCCAACTAACTAGGTGCTAGGTACAGGGGACATCAAGCACTTGCTTTGACAACATTTTTAGTGATAAAAATGCATTGACATTATCCCTCCAAGGCTCAGGGAACATCACAGAAGACAGAGGAAAAAAATGCAAGAGCCAGATAAAGGAGGGTTAGGTGTTGCAGAATGCTGTCTTCTGAGTATAGTAAGCCTGCCTCATTAGTGAACTTGAACCCAAAGAAGATGTGGTTACCTGCATGAAGCCTGTGTAAGCTTGGGCTTATCAACATTCTATCAGGAGTGGAAGAAGGGTTCATGAGCCAACCCCACCTACCCACCCCGCCCTGGGAATCTATAGGCACTAGTGGTGACTGCAGAAAGGAGAGGCATTTCTTCAGTGGTGTAGCTACAGGTAAGGGGCCTTCACCCATGGGAAGTACCTCTCACCCACACTCTTCAATCCACTTAATGAAACTCATTGGAACACACACACACACATATGCATTCACATGTACATGCATCTATCCACATGGAAGCAGAAGGGAGCTAGTAGTGAAGAAGTGAGTCAGTGGAAATGCAAGGGGACAAGAGGGAAATAGGGGTGAACACCATCAAAATACATTATACACATATATGAAAGTGCCATCATAGCTGGGCGGTGGTGGCGCACGCCTTTAATCCCAGCACTCGGGAGGCAGAGGCAGGCGGATCTCTGTGGGTTTGAGACCAGCCTGGTTGGTCTACAAGAGTTAGTTCCAGCACAGGCTCCAAAGCCACAGAGAAACCCTGTCTTAAAAAAATCAAAAAAAAAGAAAGAAAGAAAAAGCAAATTCCATCATGAGCCCCGTTATATATAATCAATACATGCCAACTGGAAAGCTTGAAAGTAAGTAAACATCCAAAAAGAAGGGGCATAAATAGCCTTTAATTCTTTAATTCTTTCCCATTCTGGAAAGAGCAGAGCTCTAGGTGCACAGACTTGGGATCCCATGATTTTGTGGTTCAAATCCCAGCACCTCCACTCCTCACTGTGGGAGACTACGTGGTGTTCTCCAAATCTTAGCTTTGCTTCACAACATGAAAAAGCTAACACCTCTGCCCACTGCAGAGGGTTCTTTAAGGATAAAATGAGCCAATGTATAACAAAGGGCTTTGTGGGCTGTGTAAATGTTAGGTCGTTCTTTCAATAAACATTTATTAAGCATGTACTCTGAGCCAAAGCCTGAGTTAGGCATGAGAGCCTCTCAGATGCACAGAACATAAAATGAACCTTTGCAGTGAATAATTTAGCAACATTTAGTACGTTCACAATGCTGCCCAGCCAATGCCTCTATCAGGTTCCAAAAGATTTTCTCATCCCCAAGGACCAAAGAAAAGCTGGTCCCATTAAACCATCACTCTTAAATTTTTTATTATGTTTATTTGGGGTGTGTGTGTGTGTGTGTGTGTGTGTGTGTAAGTGCGCACACTCACATGAAAGGTCAGAGGATGACTGGGGGAGTTGGTTCTCATCTTCCATCATGTGGCTCCCAGGGATCAAACTCAGGTCATCAGGCTTGGCAGTGCTTTAGCCACTGAAACCTCTCACCAACCTCACTGTCCTCCTCTAAGGACATGTATCTTGATCTTTCGGTCATTGGCCCTAGTCAATTCCTATTATCTCCCTGGTCACCTATGACTTCAAGCCAACCCCTAGATCCAACCCCAAGCTTTTGAGGCCAACAAACCCAGGCTACTTTGCCAATCCAGGAGATGCCAGACCCTGTGCCTGCCACTTTTAACAACACCCAGCCAGATGAGCAGGTAAATGGCTGTGCATTTCAGTAAATTACCTCTCATAAAGAGACCATCATATTTATTATATGCCCTTTTCTCCTGGAATCGGTCTCTGTTTGAAACACCATGTCTTCCCAGCAGCCTGTGCGCTTGGCGAATGTCCTTCTTGTCAAGATAGGGACTGTCACGTGCTGGGAAAGTGGGGACGGGCCGTGTTTGGACAAATATTAGACTTGGCCACAGTCACTGTCCATGTCAGGAACCCAATTGGTGTTATTGATTGACAGATTTGGGGACCAACTGTTTAGAAAGCTGAGCCCCCTCGGATTGGACTAGGTGTTTCGGCAAACAGCCCTAATGCTGGGCAAACAGGCCTGTTGGAAGAAGTAGCCAGCATGTTAGCAGAGCAAACCGAGTGCTGAGCAAACAGCTTAGAAGAATGTGACCACCTCCATGTAACCTCAGCCGAGGTATTGATCCCACTGGAGGCAGGAGAGCGGCCGAGTGGGAAACAGAGAGATACAGACCCAGGCAGAATGTAAATGTTATCTTTAAGCTTCGTCTGTCAGGGCCCTAATGGGCATCTGTTTGGCATTTGTCTTCTTGTAAATCTTTAAATCCAGGTCGGGGCCCAGCATAGAATTTAATAACAACTTTTCTGTGAGATGGAGGCTGGGGATTGACTTCATCCTGAAGCCCACCCTGAGAAGCCCACCGGGCCTTTCTGGTTTTCCTGGAGGCAGCTGCCTCAAGTGGGATTTTTTAGGTGGGAGATTCTGAATATCTGGAAGGCTGCGGGAAGGGGGAAAGGAACCCCAAAATAAGTGTTCTCTCCTCCCACCATTAGCATGCATGCATGTAAACCTGCATGCCAATGGAGGCCAGATATGGACATCTGGACATCTTCTTCCATCACCCTGTTCTGTATTTCTTTGAAACAGGGTCTCTCACTGAACCTGGAGCTCACTGATTGGCTAGAGAGGGTATCCACAGAGATCCTCCTATCTCCACCTTCCAGTTCTGTATTGGGTTAAAGGTGTGCACTACCATGCCTGACTTCTTCCATAATTGCCAAGGTAAACTCATGTCCTCATTCCTGCTCAGCATGCGCATTCCCCACTGCGCCATCTCCCCCAGCCCCACAAAGTTGTTTCCTCAGTCCCTCAGCTAGCTGCATCCAGTTTGAGAGCCCTGGGCTCTGGCTGTCTGAACCTGACCTCTCTGAGCCTTAGCCTCTGTATTTGAAAAGCAGAATGTGTCCCTGCAAGGAACATAGGATCTCAGGCCATACACACCTCCATCCAGGCAGAAGCTCTGCATAGCCAGTAAGCACCATTTTAGAAGCTTCTTCCATGACTGACCTGCGTGAGACTGCCTCCTCCTGAACCACAGTTCCCCAGTTCTTGAACCACTTCCCCACTTAGAGAGAGACTAGTGTGTGGATCTCCATACAGGCTGGGTTGTTGGAAGCTTGGGGATAGAAAGACACTGTCCCAAAGGTCGTAGGACACCAGCTACACAAGTGATTTGTGACAACATATAAGTGATGAGTCTGGCCTCCAAAACCATAGCAGGCTGTCTGAGAGAAGCAGGAGGCGGGCAGCTGCTGGTTCAGCTGGTAACAGGCTTATCTCACAAGGACTTGAGTTCAATCCCCAGAAGCAAGGTTTAAAAAGCTAAGAATAATGGCACACACTTGTGATCCCAGCCCTGGGAAGCCAGAAACAGGTATGTTCCTGGGGCTCACTAGGCCAGCACAGTCTGTTCAATGAGCTCCAGGCTAATGAGAGACCCTTGTCTCAAAATAATGAGCAGTATAACCAAGGAACAATACCTAAAGAACAGTATCTCTAGCCTTTATAGGCACACATAAATATACATGTACATATGGACACACACACTCACACTGTGGGGCCAATGATGATTCGATTTCTTCTCACTAAAGCCTTATTATTTAAAATTTTTTCCTTTTAATTTTTGTTTGCTTTTTGAGACAGGATTTCTCTGTAGCTTTGGAGCCTGTCCTGAAACTAGTTCTTATAGCCCAGGCTGGCCTTGAACTCACAGAGATCCACCTGCCTCTGCCTCCCAAGTGCTGAGATTAAAGGTGTGTGCCACCATCGCCCGGCTCCTTTCAAATTTTTAAAAATTTATTTTGTGTGTGTGTGTGCGCGCGTGTGCGTGCCCACTCACATGAGTACAGTGCCTACAGATGCCAAAAGAGGGCATCAGATCTCCTAAATCTGGAGTTACAGGCAATTGTGAACCACCCAATGTGTGTACTGGCAACTGACCTTGGGTCCTCTGGCAGAGTACCAAGTGCTCTCAACCACTGAGCATCTACCCAGCCCTGTTTGGAGATCTCCTACAGTGAGGAGAAATAAAACGTAGGCAGTTGTCATGGGAGCAGCAGCCGCCAAGACAAAGTCTAAGCCCTCTGTGTCTTCTGACCCAGGCAGCAACTGTGAAAGGCATTCAATCACCTCCTCAGACTCTGAGGAAAGCCAGTCTTGCCCTCCTTCCCAAGAGCTGAGACAGATGTGCACTGTTCTGTCCATACCCCCGAAAGGGTGAGGAAGTCTGAGTTGTGTAAAGACACCATGAGGTCAGCAGGATGACAGAGCAGTCTGAGGTCACAGGAAGAAATGTATTGTCTACACTGAACAAATCCAGTGGGGGAGGAAAGACTAGCGGCTCCACGGTATGTCATGTGGCACCCACTCCAGCAAGATGGCTGTCACCCTCAGGAGCTGAAGTTACTTGTGAACTGCCCTGTTCAGAACCAAACCTGTGTCGTCCTCTGCAATAACAGCAAGAGCTTGTAGCTAATGAGCCATCTCACCAGCCCCTCACACTAAAGCAAAACCACTGCTACATTCAAGGCCAAGGACAGATGCCCCACTGCAAAAATAAATGAATGGATAAATAAATCAAAACAGGGCTTGCCAGCACCACGGGCTCCTCCTTGCTCACCTTAAGAGTCTAGACCTCAGTCTCCATTTTACTGCACAAAGGCCTCTTTTAGGAAAACCTGAGGAATTTCTGGTGTGGGGAAGGAGTATGTTCTGGCAGCTGGCAGCCCAGTGAACTTGCATTTGGGAAGGTCCCAGGCCTCAGAATAGATTAAGATACAAGTAGAGGAGTTCTCTTGTGAAGCAGTGACTCCCAGAAATCCCTTCTCAAAGTCTGCTGTGCCCCCCACACCCTTCAGTAGCCCAAATCACAGGCAATGACAGAACCAAGCCTGTTTCCACGGCTCCTCTGTGGCCCAGGACGTACCATAGTCCTGTTTCTAAAAATGCGAGTCCTCAAGCAAAGAAAGCTGTTCCTACCCTCGTGTCCACATTCTCAGCCCATGCCACCCTCAAGGTTGCTAACAGGAAAGACAATCACCGCATGCCCTGATGGGAGGGGTTAACTGTTACCAAGCAGGGATGCTCCTCTACCTGAATGTGTAGTAACCAGCACTGGCTTAAAACACCCAGGTTAGAGCCGGTTTCCCTGGGAATGTGCCAGCTAAAGAGAATGGTAAGAGCTACACGGCAGCAAATACAAGCCGATGAATCACTGAAGAGGCTGAGTGGTACCCAGAATGCTCACTTAATGAGTCACCCTGCAAAATACAATTCTGGGACTGGGGAGGTGGCTCCATGGTTAAAGTACTTAACGTGATCCCCACAATCCAGTAAAGCCAGACAGACTTGGAAGCCTGCCTTCACTTTCAACTTCAGAAGGCAGAGACAGGGGAACCTCAGATCAAGCTGGCTAGAGAGCCTAGGAACTAACCACATCGGTGAGCTCTGGGTTCAACTGAGAGAGCTGCCTCAATGAATGAGGTGGAAGTGTAGTGCATTCCTAATTAATCTTATTAAATAAAAATCTGGAGTCAGAAATCAGGGTAAATGCTGAAAGATCAGAGGAGCCAGTCGCTAGAGAGACTTTTACCTCTACCAAATCCTCAAACCAAATGGGCAATCCTATCTCCATAAATCCTCAGACTGAATGCCCCAGCTCCTGTCTCCTCCTGCCTTATTTCACTCTCTGCCCCCTAGTGCTGGGATTAAAAGCATTAGCCTCCACCACTTGGCATTGTTTCTCTTTGAGACTGGATCAATCTAGCGTAGCCCAGGGTGGCCTTGAACTCACAAAGATCCACCTGCCTCTACCTCCCGTGGACTGAGGTTAAAGGTGTCTGCCACTGCAATACTTTTCCGAAGAAACCCAGGCTGACCCTGATTGATAAAATCAGAGTCATCCTTCAGCCATTGAGCTTCATATTCACTTTGAACGTCTTCAAAACCAGCCAGACATGGTCATGCACACCTTTAATGCCAGCATTCAAGAGGCAGAGGCAGGTGGATCTCTGTAAATTCAAGACCAACCTTGTCTGCATAACCATTTCCAAGCCAGGCAGAGCTATGTAGTGAGACCCTGACTCAAAAAATATGTATACAGGGATGGAGAGATGGCTCAGTGGTTAAGAGCACTGACTGCTCTTCCAGAGGACTCAGGTTTGGTCCCCAGCACCCACATGGCAGCTAAAGCATCTGTAATTCCAGTTCCAAAGACCACAATGCCATCTGTGGCTTCTGCAAGTACTAGGCATATGCATAGTACATAGACATACATGCAGAAAAATTTCATGCATATAAAATATGTATATGTGTGGGCTAGAGAGCATGGATCAGCTGTTAAGAGCACTGGCTATTCTTCCAGAGGACCCATATTTGATTCCTAGCACCTATATGCTGACTCACAACTGTTCATAACTCTAGTTCCAGGGCATCCAATACCCCCTTCTGTCTCTGAGAACACCAGGCATGCACATAGTGCATGCAAATATGTGTAGGCAAGACATAGATACACATAAAATAAAAATAAAGCAATTTTTTAAAGAGTGTTTGTATGTGCGAGACATGGCCTTGAAAGAAGCAAACAAAGTAGTCCGCAGCTTGTACCAACTTCACAGGTGTGGCCTGCCGGTTCAGAGCTCCAGAATGTTCTTCTGAAATTCAGAATAGCTTTTGAGCAGAGGCCTAATATTTTTCATTTTTCCCAGGGACCTGCAAATGGTATCACCAGTCTTATGCCAAACTGTTAAAGACAAAATGAGATGCCACTGTTAGAAACAGAGTTAGGGATTCACACACCATGCCCTCATTTGAGCTCAAATGGTCCATCGTTTTATAATGCTCAGCTAAACTGAATTCTGGGTTGTGGGAATTGGCTTGTTTGTTTGTGGGGAAGAGTTTTGTTGCACTAGAAGTCTTTATGAGGGCTTAGGGAGGTGGCGTGCGGCTGCACAAACATTAGGACCTGAGTTCAACTCCCAGCACCCACATAAGACAGCCCGGAGTGGTGGTGTGTGCGTGTAATCCCAACACTGGGGAGTCGGACACAGGTCCTAGGGCTCACTGGGCAGAACACCTAGCGTAACCCTGAGGTTCCAGATAAAAGGGAAAAGGAGTAGACATTCCCTGAAGAACTTCTGAGGTTGACTTCTGGCTTCTGCAGGCATGTGCACACACATGCACACACGTGTGTATGCACTGCACACACACACAGGCCTTTGAGAGTAAGTCAAACCCTAAACCAGCCCCTCTCTTCCCTAACCACATTCAGACAGGAAAGCCCCATCTCACCTGCCACCTCCGCAATCAGAAGCCAGAGTAGGAAGACAGTCCTGGCCTTGCCTGACATAGACGAATCCAAGTTCTTATTGGCTTCCTCCTCTGTAAAATGAAAGAGGATGAGGGCCTGGGCCCAGGAGGATCTAAGTCAGCCTCATCCTGCCTGTTTCTCCGTTGTTCAAACTGTTCACCAAGAAAATGTCTTTTAGTCCATTTCTGTTGCTGTAACATGCCTGAGATGGGATGATTCATAACTGACAGTACATTTGGCTCATGGTTCTTGGACTGGGACATCCAGGGGCATGATGCCAACATCTGTCTGCTCAGTGGCTGCCCAAGGACCTTCCTTCTTCTTGCATTGTATTGCAAGACCAAACAAGAGTGCCAGATTTGGTCTCTCTTGACCTTCCCGTGAATCAAAATGGCCATTGTCTTAGAGCTCTAGGATAAGTAAGCCTGAAATGTGGAATTTGGCTTGTTTGAAGGAAAGGGTTTTGTTACATTAAAAGTCCTTCAAGACCTGGAGAGATGGCTCAGTCAGTAATGGCTAATGTTGTCACAGAGGCCCCAGCCTTACGACCTCATCTAGCCCAGTTACCTCCCAAAGACCTTTCTTCCTCTTACCGTTAATGCATAAATAGTGATAGTTTTCAACACAGAGACTTCGGGGACACATGCAAACCAAAGCATATGTCCATAGCTCCAGTCAAATAGTTATCTCCTGAACGCCAGGACTTGGGACCTAGTACTGTTGAACAGCACGTTCTGAGCTTATTCGGTTACAGTTGGTACTGTTTGGCAAAGGCAGGGAGTGTCATCAGGTTGATAACTGAACTTCAAGGGCTGGAGAAATGTATCAGTGGCTAAGAGGACTTTCTGTCCTTCCAGGGGACTCTAGTTTGAGTTCCAGCATCCACATCAGGACACTCACAGTGACCCTATTACATGGACTTTAGAGGATCCAGTGTCCTCTACTGGCCTCTAAGGGAAGGGTACCAGCATGTGTATGGCACACACACACACATCAAAATAACTTTTTTTAAAAAACTGGATTTTAGAACTCTCCTCCCCACATAAATGATTACAAATCACTAGAAGGCCCCTGACAAAGCATTCACAGTTCATATGTTTGTGTGGGCCAGCAAGATGGCTCAGTAGACAGAGGTGCCTGCAACCAAGCCTGCCAACCTGGGTTCCATCCCTAGTACAACCCACAAGGTGAAAGAAGAGAACCGACTCCCTCAAGTGTCCACTGACTTTCATTCCTGGGCACAGACACAAAACAAATAAAAATGTCACGTGTGTGTAAAATCCGCAACAGGAAGACACGACTGTTTCCTGGTTCTTAAAGAAAGTCCCTAAATCTAGATGAACTTTGTGACTCCCAACATGTGTGTCGTCTTCTGTATCCATCTGTCATCAGGTTGATAATCTGGGTTTCAGGGGCTGGAGAGATGACTCAGTGGTTAAGAAGTCTTCCCGCTGTTCCAGCGGACTTGCCCCTAAACCACAGCAAACATCTTTAAATGCAACCACATCCCCCATTTAATATAATTTATGAATAACCCTAGGAGTGAGGTTGCAATCAGCATAATTCCATTTCCCTAGTAGACTTTTAAGTAAGCATTCTTTCATGTCGGTCATGGTCAGTTGCAAGGAATGTTAATTTTGAGAGCAATGTGTTTTAAACTTCTTCCAAGTCTCCTTTCCCTGGGCCCTGGAGTCCCTGTGGTTCCTGGGTAGTGAGTCTACCCACAATGCTTGCCAGGTGAACACGGGCTGCCCTCAGCCAGCCTTTGCTGTCTGAGGAAGACCATCCCCACGGTGTGGGGTGGACTATTTACACAGCCCTTCCGATTCAGCTGCACTGTCTATTTAAAGTTAATTCAGACTCAAGAGAGGTGGGGGAGGTGGGAGGGTCAAGTGCGGATTACAGAAAATTGAACTTTGATGATCGTCAAGTCAGTCAGGTTAACAAGGTGTTATCTAACAAGACCGTAGGGGGCAGCTTTACTGGTTAGGACAAGATTGTTGGGTAATTAGCTTATCAACTCTGTGTATGTAAATGAAGGCTTTTAAAGTCCTTGAAACCTGCTTTTGCTCTTGAGTAATTTAACTGTCTCCTCTGGACGCTCTTCATCGACGCTCTCCAGCTTGGATGCTTCCCCGTAATTAAGCGTTTATGGAAGTCCATCTTCCCTTCTGCAAAGGACCTTGCATCGGGGATTGAGGTAAATAAACCTGTCCCTGCCCTCTACCTGCCGATTTTCTAACCGGCAAGCAACAAACTTCTTCTGTACAAGACCAGCTCACTACCTCCAGCTTAGCATCTATGATGCAATAACCACTCTGGCCATCTGAGCCCAAAACAGCTACCGACGGTGTGCAAGCCGCCAAGTGCAGCTGTGCCTCAAAACCTCATTGCCAGGGCTAAGGTGACGCTCAGATGATCAAGTGCTTGCCTAGTATACATGAGGTATGAGGTTTAATCCTCAGCATGCCATAATCCAGACATGGTGACACACCTGCAGTCTCAGGACTCAAGAGGTAGAGGCAGGAGAAGCAGGAGTTTAAGATCATGTATCAAAGCACAGAAAAAAAAAAAAAAAAAAAAAAAACAGGCCCAGTGAGATGGCTCGGAGGGTAAAGGTACCTTCTGCCAAGCCAACAGCCTGAGTTTGAGTTGCAGGACTCATATGATGAAAAAAGAAAATTAACTTCCACAAGTCCTCTGACCTTCATGTGCACAATGCGACATGCATGTCCCACAAATACACACACACGTACACTAAATATAAAAAAAAATTCACTGACATAATCAACTTGGGCCATGGTTGCCTGGACCCTGATCTATGAGGCAGACATAAAGAGTTCCTGTAGAAGGTGGAAGCTGGGTTGGTGCAGTCAGAAATGCTAGCCCAGTGCTGGATCAGGAAGAACAAGTCCATGCTGCCCAGTGGGATGCTTCCTGGAAAGGGGTGAGTGCATAAGGCGCTACCCTCTTGGCTAGCTCTTCACGGTTCTATAATGGCTTGCCCTATCTAGGGCTCTTCTTCAGAGGCTAAGGGAGCCAAGGGCTGATGTCTTCAGACACAGGGACTAAGTGACTTGTGTGTGGTGCTGCAGTCTCACCTGCAGAACTGGATTTGAAGTCAGAATCCTGTCAGATAAGGTTGACGTGAGGACCCAACTGAAAGCCAGCAAGATGACTCAGTGGAAGAAAAGGAGAAGGCAGGGTAGGGACAGAGATACTCTTTGTTGCAAGTCACCAGAGAGAGTTTTCAAGTTGATAGTCCCAACACCCAACAGAAAAGTAACAACACACTTAGCGAAAGTGTTTCTTATCTGTAGACATGGCAGTCCCACAGTTAAGGAGTATGGGCAATGAGGGTAACATAGGGAGGCCATCTAAAAAGATGTGGGGGTGTGGGTAGATGTGTGTGCATGTTCATGTGTGTTTGCATACATATATGTGGAGTCACAGGACAGTCTTTGGAGAATATTTCTCGGGCATCTTCCATGTTTTGTCCGGAACAGTGTTTTTCAAGAAAGATAGCCATCAAATGACCACTGAAGTTCCAAAAGGCATTTGTACCTGTCTCCCATGTCCCTATGACTGGGATGCATTACAAAATACATGTCACCATGCCCAGATTTTTACCTGCGATCTGGAGATCAAATTTAGGTCTTGCGCTTGCAAGACCAGCACTTACCCACTGAGCCATCTTCTCAGCCCTTTACAGACAGCATCAAGAAGTGCTGAGTTAGGATGGTGGGGCAGACTACAGCCCTCAATCACCAGAAGAAGCAGGAAGGGCATAGGGGCAGAGTGTGGGCAATCCTGGGCTGGCTTATCATCAAGGAAGGCTTAAAAGCCCAAGACTGGCATCTATCTGACCTCCTCATAAAGACCCTTTGGAGCCCACACCTGAAGTGACAGGAGGAAGGAAGAAAGGTGGTTTTGCTTCTGACTCAGTTGGTGGCATGATGAGTGGGATAGGCTTCCAGGATCCAACTCCTTCTATGTCAGGCCTATGTTACCCTCACTGCCCATACTCCCTAACTATGGGACTACCATGTCTACAGATAAGAAACACTTTCACTAGTGTGTTGTTACTTTTCTGTTGCTAAGATAGAACACCAAGACCAAGGCAATTCATAGAAGAGTTGGTTTGGGGCTTGTGGCTCCAGAGGAATAATAGTTGGTGATGGGAGAGCAGGAGTAGCAGGGAGACATGGCATTAGGAGCAGCGACTGACAGAACACATCTCCATCGGCAAGCGGGAAGCAGAGAGATCATATCTGAAACATCCAATCCCACCCTCAAGGGACACACTTTCTCCAGCAAGGTCACACCTCCTAAGGTTCCCCAAACAGCCACCAACTGGGCATTCGGATGCCAAGACTTACGGAGGGCACAGTATTCAGACTACCACACTGAGCCATCTTGAAAACAAGTAGCCAAGCTAGAGGTCAGATGGATCCAGCCCACACCCTAGCCAATGTCTCTTTCCTCAGAAAGCTAAAGAGGGCATGTTTAATGAATGCTTAGAGTGGGAGGTGCCAGGAGGGTAGGGAGCCCGAAGGAGCCGGCTTAGCCCTCTGGAACATCACGGCCCATCCCAGGGAGGCCTCCTTTTCTCACCACTGTGATCAGAATACCTGAAAAGAAGCAACTTCTGGGAGGAAGAGCCTATTCTATCTCACAGGTCAAAGGGGCACAGTCCACCACGGCAGGAAGTCACAGCAGCTGGTCACATCATGTCACAGTCGGGAAGGTGCAGGTGAATGCTGGTGCTCAGCTCATATGCTCTTTTTTAGACTTTTTAAAAAGCATAAAGTATTTTTACATACTCTTTTCTCCACAGGGTCATGGTGGCTGCCGCTGCAGTGCCTGCCTCCCTGAGCTATCCAGGGCCATCCTTGTCTCTGGGGAGACACTCTCATGGGCAGCAGTCAGGACGGAGTAGATGACCCTTCGTGGGACCCTCAGGGGCCAGTTACAGCTGGATAACACAGATCACCCCCACCCTGCAGTTCCCAGACATGATGATCCTGTGTCTTGAGACAAGGCGGTCATCGCATGGAAGCTGACCAGGGACGAGGCCAACTATGGCACACCACATCATGCTCTGCAAGGTCACTCCCACTTTATTAGTGATGTTGTTATCTCCTCTGATGGCCAGTTTGCTCCTGGGATGGAATACTGCATCTCTGGGATCTCATAATGGGACCCGCCGCTATGAGACAATTGGTGGGCCATGCCAAGGATGTGCTGAGCATAGCCTTCTCTTCTGGCAACTGGAAGATAGTCTCTGGATCCCAGGATAAGACCATAAAGCTATGGAATACTCTTGGTGTCTTCAAGTACACTGTCCAGGATAAAAGTCACACAGAAGTCTGTGTTGGCTCCTCCCCAAAGAGCAACATCCCTATCATCATCTCCTGTGGATGGGACAAGCTGGTCAAGCTTTGGAATTTGGCTAATTGCAAACTGACAAGCAACCACATTGGTCACACTGGCTATCTAAACAGAACGATGGCCTCTCCAGATGGTTCTCTCTGGAGGCAAGGATGGCCAAGCTACAAAGAGGTGGCAGGGACATCATCAATGCCTTGTGCTTCAGCTGAAATGGCTCCTGGCTCTGTGCTGCCACTGGCTCCAGTGTCAAGATCTGGGTCTTGGAGGGCAAGATCACTGTAGATGAACTGAAGCAAGAAGTTGCCAGAACCAGCAGCAAGGCAGAGAGCCCCAGGGTACCTCTCTCTATTGTGGCCTACTGATGGCCAGACTCTGTTTGCTGGCAATACAAGCAACCCAGGGCAAGTGTGACAGGTGACTGTTGATCCCACTAAAAGTTAATGACAGACTCTTAGAAATAAAACTGACTTTCTGGGAAAAAATATTAATATCTCTACTTTATTTTCTGTGTAGGAGTGTTTTGCCTTCATGTGTGTCTGTGAACCACATGTGTGCCTGGTGATCACAAAGAACAGAAGAGGGCATTGGAGCCCCTGGAACGAGAGTTACAGACAGTTGTAAGCCACTATGTGGGTGCTAGGAATGGAACCCAGGTCCTCTGGAAGAGCGTGCAGCACTCTAACTACTGAGCCCTATCAACAGCCCTCCCTCAGTTTCTCTTATTTATTCAGTCTTGGACCCCAACCCACGGGATGGCACCACCCACATTCAGTGTGGGTCTTCCCTCCTCAGGCAAACCTTTTTAGAAACACCCTCATGGATGCATGCAGAAGTGCATTTCCATGGTGATTCTAAATCAAGGTGTCAAGGCTGTTAGCCAACATGGTCTGCAGTGGCCCTCCCTCTTACTATATCACCCAGCCTGTTTCCAGCCTCCAGCCCTCCTCCAACCATAGAACCAAAGCATCTGACTCTTGGACTCTTGGGCATGAAGAATCCCCTCACAGCGGGAGGTGGAGGTTAGGGAAGCCATTCATGACTGGCATCCTAATGGAGTTGACTTTGAGACATAGCCACTTTCCTTAATGGCCCTCCACACTGTTCCCACCTCAAGGTCTGAAAGTTCCTTCCATTGTTCTGGGGTCTCTGAGGTCTCCCAGCCCAACCTGCTCAAGCTGAGCCCGGCTTTGTCTCTCCCCTAAGGCACTACTTTGGCTTCTTACCCTCCTACATCATCTAGCCCTAATTCACACAGAGCTGACTCCTGTCTCCTCCCCACCACCCCGCACACACACACTTCTATTCCAGCCATATGCCAAGTCATTGGTCCACTGGGAGTTGACAACAACAGGTCAAGTTCCCTGCCTTGTTCAGGTCCCTGGAGCTCCAGAGTGAGCACAGTCACAAGCTGGCTAGGAAAGACCTGGGAAGGCCCTTCCCTTACTGGCCTCACTGGCTTGCTGGAAAAATCTCCCTGCTGCTTCTCTGAGAGTGAAGTACCTTAGGTAAGTCCCTAAGACACTGCAAGCTGCCATTTTCTTCTCTCCAAATGAACAACAGCTGTGATCAGCCTCCAACTTGGAGCCCCGAGTTGTGGTAGGGGTAAGGAGCACTCAGTTCAGCACTTGCTGAAGGGGGAGCCCTCTCATCTAACCCCAGGAGGTGGAGTTCAGCAGTGTGTGGGGGAAGCTCCCTGCTGGACTGCATCCTCTCCACCTTCACAGAGGAGCTCTGCCTCCAGGCTTCTCCTTACCCCAGGCTCACAACCCTTCCCCTGCTTTCATACAGGCTCAGACAACACTGCATTTAATGACACCCTGCCTGATCCCACAGGCTCATTAGCCTACATGTGTTCATTATGTTTCCCAAGTGGGAGCTGGCTGGCTGGAAACCAGGCCTTCACTTTTAACCCCTTGATGCATAGCACAGGGCTAGACAAACCACAGATACCTAACAGCTACCCCTGCTAAACACTGCAAAGGCATCAACTCGGTCTAAACCTCACTTCCTTCTCTTTTAAAAGAAGACATGACCATAATAACAAGTTCCTGGGAGGTATTTTATATTTGACAAAGTCTGGCTGCATTCATTGTCTCTACCAGTAGCCAAGGAAACTAGAGTGCAGGCGTAGAAAGTAGAGGCTAGTGCAAGTCAGTGGTTTGCCTGAGAACATGGCTAATAAGTGTCAGAGTCACAATTTAAACCCAAACCTATTATTTTTTCTGTCACATGAGGCTGGGAGGCTTCAGAGGCAAGGCAGAGTTCCTAGGGTAGTCAGTACAGAACTACAGCCATCAGTAAACACACAAACCACAAGATCACGGGCAAGGCTGGCGGGCAAGGCTGGCGGGCAAGGCTGGCCCAGACCGTTGAGAAGCAGTGGAGCTTGGATAGGTGGGAAAGTCAGGAAGCAGGGTTCAAGGCCAAAGCCTAGGGAAACCCCTTCCAAAGGGAAGGGGTTCTGGACTGCAGACTAGGGGAAGAAGGGTGATGGGGGACATCTTCCCAGAACAAAGAGGATGTGTGAGTAAAAGGGAGCAGGCTGAGGAGATAGCTCAGTCAGTAAACTGCTTGTACAAAAGCAGGAGGACCCAAAGAAGATCCCTGGCGCTCGCTGGCCTGGCAGCCTAATGGATGAGCTCCAGGTTGAGGCTTTGTATCCCAGGCTGAACAGAATGTGACACAGAGAGGTAGGCAGAGATGTTTGCAAGCAGCCCCTACACAAGACTCAAGCCTCCTGGAGGGATGAGAGGAAGACGCAGGGGAGAATAAACCAGGGCCACTCTGAGCCCGGAAGCCAGAGAGATTTCTAAAACATAGGTATCCTGAACCAATATGAGGATGGTAAAAATTGCCACTGATGATGACTGGAGAGGAAATGGGCTGTATCACACAGTGTCAGAACTGATAATATCCTGTCTCCATGTGCCATCTCATTATCCACACATGTTCATTATCTGCCCAGATTGCGTGTTAGCTGGCTTTTGAAACCATCTTCTCTTTTAGTTTCCACAACTTCTCTCACGCAGGGCTGAGTTCCTAACGGGAGCCCGGTAGAAAGCAATGGCTATAAATTTCAAGAATATAAATGGCCCTGCACCCCACAATCTGTGAAGGATTGTTCCAGAGAGACAGCTACAAATTCAGTATTTCTCCAAAAGCACTTAGCGCTAGTTATCTGAAACATCCTGGGATGCCCAACCATGAGATCCCACTGTTGATAGAGTGCACCCCATCGCTAGAGAAGCCAAGAAGAAACCAGCAATCAGAGGCTCTGTGGAGGGGTCTCTGTGTCGAGAAGGACACTGGACGGAACAGTTCCCACAGCCCCCACGATCTCTCAGACACCATGGTTCAAAAATGCTGTTGAATTTGATCTCGTGTTTCATTTGGCATGTCCCATTCAGAAATAACCAGACTAACTTAAAAAAAGAAATCTCTGTGCCTTCTTCTATTTCTTTCAAACTCTTTAAATGTCAAGTTCCAGCCCAGTGCTCTGCCTCGCCGGGTGGTTGGATACCAAAGCCATGAGCGCTGGGTTTAGAATAGCGCCTGGCCGGAGGGGGAGGCTGACTTCATGCATGTCTATTTTTATAGCCACGAGACGCGTCGCCTTCCCTCACTGTTCACATCAATATCACACAGGGACGCTGACACAGGGCCATCTGTCCTCACAGACTCGCTCTTTTGAGGAGGGGAGGCAGAGAGAACGAGAGAGGAATGCGCGTTTTCGTTCTTAGTCTGAGAGTTTGGCTTGGACTGTGATAGCTCCCAGATCTGAGCCAGCCAAAGAGGCCTTTGGCCAATCCCTGTTGGGGGCTGGGGGCAGAGTGTCAGTGTCCTGTGTTGTCACCTCCTTCTGAAGTTCAGAGAATCCATTCAAGCACTCACTCAGTCTCAGGATCACTTGCCTATGACATGCCAGGTCATGTAACCCTTTCCCCGGCTTGACTCATCTGGGAGTTCTGTGCACCTTGCAAAAGGATGAGAAGGTGAGGAGGGACAGAAGCAGGCAGGGAACAGAGGGGACAAGATTCTTCCAAGAATATATGACACACTCAGGGCTGGGCCTGTTACTGGAATTGTCATGTCATGGTCATACCTCAGCCTCTGCTGCCAGCCACCTGTCCTCAATAGGCTAAGCAAAGACATCGCCAAAAGCCGAGACAGGAGGAGGTAACTCACTATGTCCACATTGGAAAAGGAAACAAAGCGGTCCAGGAACGGATGTCCCACCAAGTCCATCTTGCAATCCTGATACAAGACCAAGGTTTCAAAAAGGCAAGAGGCAGGCATAGCTAAGCCGCCCTGGTCAAGGTGTGGTCCTGCCCACCATCATTGTCCAGGCTCCCATCTGTCCTGCAAGGTGGTCCAACAAATTTGTCGGAGTTGTGTGAAATCTCTTCCTAGAGACAAAGTTCCCTCTCTGGCTGGCACCAGCCTTCAGCCTTTTCCTTTTCCCAGTGTAAGATTCCTGGAGAAATTCCAACATCTTGGGGTCCATTGTTTCAATAGTCTGATTGCCAAAGAGAAGGCATGAACATCTCTTTAAAACATCTTCATTCCTGTCGAGATGTTTCCATGCCCAGCCCACAAATCCAACCCAGCAGAAGCAGCCCCTGCAGCAAGGCTCTCCAACTCCTGTTGAAGCAAGTGAGTCTGGGCCTGAAAGTCGAACCAGAAGAGCTCCCTGTGGGCTGGGATAGAGACACTGTCAAGAAGAATGTGGCTCTGGGCCCAGTAGCTGTGTCCCCAAGACCTGGCCTCAACCAGTAATCCTGAAAGCATCCCACACTGGAGGTGGGAATCTGAAGGCTCAGACTAAGCAAGAGACCTGCTGGAGCCCACTGCCTCGGCACTGGTTAGGGGCTTAAATTCGCAGAGTCTTTGGGGGGCATACCACACTTTGCCTTCTCCTCTTCCTTGGCTTGTTGCCCCACCTCACTGTGCTAATGGCCTGAGACACTGTTTGTCAATCACAGCAGGGAAGAGTATGCACCCCCATCTACCTTGGTAATAGTAGTAGGTCTAACCCCATCCCTTTCAAATGCCCCTCTGAAGGGGGATGCTGTGATGAATCTGGGAAGCCTTGGTGTGCCCAGTGTGGCTGATTAGAAGCAGTCTTGGGAGTCTCCCATCAGCGCCAACCAGGTGATGACCTATCTCAGGTGTATAACCAAGAGACTGGGGCCACCAGCCCTATCGTCTCAGCTCCATAGACAAAATCTAGACCAGGGGAATGGGGATGTAGCTCAGTAGGTAGAACAGTTACCTCGTATGCACCAAGTCTCAGGTCTGTCTCCAGCACAGAATAGAAGCAGGGATGATGGCACATACTGGCAATCCCAGCACTCAAGAGGTAGATGCAGCAAGATCAGAGATTCAATGTCAATATTGACTACATATTGAGTTGGAGGCTAGCCTGGCTACAGGAGAACCTTAGCCCCTCCTCAAAAAAGGAAAAAGAAAATAGTTGCAAATCTTAAAGGTAGGGCTGGAGAGATGGCTCAGAGGTTAAGAGCACTGCCTGCTCTTCCAAAGGTCCTGAGTTCAATTCCCAGCAACCACATGGTGGCTCACAACCATCTGTAAAGGGGTCTGGTGCCCTCTTCTGGCCTGCAGGCATACACACAAACAGAATATTGTATACAGAATAAATAAATAAATATTTTTTAAAAAAATCTTAAAGGTAGTCAGAGGCCACTGAGAGCAGAAAGAAAAGAGATGTGATTTTAATGACTTTAGTGACCTTGATGCAGCCATTTATTAAGGCCAGAGCATTATTTCCCTCTTGAACTATTTTGTATCCAGACTCATTTTCAGCTCCTCTCTCTCGCTCTCTCTCTCTCTCTCTCGCTCTCTCTCTCTCTCTCTCTCTCTCTCTCTCTCTCTCTCTTTCTCTCTCTCCCTCTCTCTCCAGACTACATCCCCTCTCCCCACTGTGTAACAGGCACTGTGACCATGCACCTTCCCCTCAGTATCTCCACAGTGGATGATCTCCCCAGGGAAACTCCATCAGCACGTAGCCATCCAAACACAGACCTCTGCTGCTTATTTTTCTCTAGATCTACGAAGCCCTCTGGTTGACAGTTCAAAATATCACCTCCTCCACAGATCGAGCCCTCTTGTCTGCCAAGCAGGAACATGAAGGACACTTGCCCGTATATCAACTTTAACTCGTCAAGAAGCACACAAGTAGCTCAAACTCACTAAAATAAAAACACCTGAGTTCCAGGCTCAACTCTTTCCCCTTGGGTGGGAACCACCCAGCCAACCTCTCAGACACAGTGTCCTCTAGTGGTCACTTCTGGTCTTACACCCTCTGTGATGGTCAACTTGGTAGGATCAGGAACCAACTAAGAGATGGATCTCTGTGTGGTTCTTTGAGGGCATTTCTGGGAAAGATCGACTGAAGGGAGAAAAGGCACCCTTAGATAGGATAGCACCCAGATATAAAGAGGTTGAGGGGAGGCAATGCTGCCTGTTTGCCTGCATTGCTTCCTGTTGATGAGTGCGTCTACCTTGACCTCCTTGCTGTTGGTGCTGCTGTTGCTGCTGCTGTAGCCGCTGCCTCCACCACCCAATGCAGGCATCAGAACCTGTTCTCCTTGCTGCTGCTGCTGTCACTGCTTTGAGTGTCCGTTGTAGTCATCAGAACCCAGCTTATTGGGCCTTCTGATATAGACTGAAGACCAGCAGCTCTCCAGGAGTGCTCCAGGCTTTACAGGCCAGATGGAGACCGAAGCATGCATCGTTATGGATTGAGCAGCTAACAGGGCCTCAGCATCTCCAGCAAGCCGACAGCTTTTTTTTTTAACTACCCAGCCCCTGTCATGTAATGCAGTCTAATAAATCTCCTTTGTAATATCTGTTCATCCCATCCACTCTGTTCCTCTACAGAGCCCTCTTCACCTCCTCAGCGTCTCATCCTTCAGGGAGAATGTGATCTCATTTGAAAATGTGACTCATTCTTTTTGGGCCCTACAACCATCCTAGAACTAAACCACCTCTAATTGGTTGGGTCTAAATCCCACATCACCAGCTTTGCCCTGGGGGTGTGACCCCACAACCCAAGAGTAGGGCAGAATGGGGTTCTCCTGCCAAGAGAAATCAAGAGACAGTCTCACAAGAAGGGCATGTGAAACCTGTGGCTCCATGGGTGATAACTGCCAACAGTCATGGGACACAGGGAAATGTCATCCCCAACCTAAAGAATGGCCCAGTGAATCCGATAACTGCTGGCATTGCTATGGCAATGGTAAGTTTGGGGATCGGCGCATAATGTTTGTTTTTAAAAACTAGGAGTTCCAATCATGTGACAGTTTTTTTGTGAGACAGGGCCTCTATGCCCTGGCTGTCCTGGAGCTCACTATTGATCAGGCTCTTCTCAAACTCACAGAGATCCCCTTGCCTCTGCCTCCCACGTGCTGGGATTAGAGGCATGTGCCACTATGCCCATCTACTTCATAACTCCTTAATGAATGAGTGCATTGTTTGGCATGGGAGCAACAGCCTCAAATTGGAGACACCATGTAAGCCAATCAGAATCTCTGGGAGAGAAAGAAATATTCCAGTCTATCAGAAGTCCTGAAGGACTCCTAGGTGATCTCATGCGCACACCAGTTAAGTTAGGTCTTGTGTCATTCTGGGGTGTGTGTGTGAGTGTGTGTGTGTGCGTGTGTGTGTAGAGCACATGTGGAGGCCAACATCTGTATCTTCCTCTATCACCCTCCACCTTAGCTTTTGAGACGGAGTTTCTCACTGAGCCTGGAGCTCACCATTTGGGCTACACTGGCTTAGCCAACTGTTTCCATGCCTCTCCCCAGCACTGGGGTTACAGACAGGTGACACCACACCTGGCTTCTATGTGGATGCTAAAGGTCCAAGCTCAGGTCCTCACACTCGTGCAGTAAGCTCTTTGCCTGTCACCTTCTTTGCTCTGATGTCATTTTTGAAGCCTCCTCTACATCCAGGCCTGTCTCAACCAAGACCGGTGCTCCAGAAGGCCTGAGAGCCCATCCACACATCTTCTGAGTGACCCCAAAGATGCCCGGGAGGGTGAACACTTCCGAGTTGGTTATCCAGCCAGCTGACCCACTGTCTGGGCTAGCCGTCTGGCTGGCAGTGCAGCCTGGATCCCAGCAGTTGGCGGAGTTCCCGTCTGTCTGCACATCCCACACCCCCACCCCCGCTGCCAACCAGGGCTTACGCCCCACCATTAGAGACTTCGTTTGTGCCATTAACGGGAGTGTGGGCAACAGCTGCTGGAGCAGGTGCAAAGACAAACAGAGCCCGACTCTGAAGAGAAATCTTTTGCTTGTTGGAGCCAGCTGTAGAGACAGTGTACCGAAGCGGGAGGGGGAGTTCTTTCTGAAAGCCACAGAAGAGGGTACGTGTGGTCTGGGCCACCGTCATATTGGAGTCAATCAGTCTGATGGGCCAGCTGGTGATCCACATAGTCACCCCAGGGCAGAATGCCCTTCTCAGAGCCCGGGGTGCTCCCACCTGTCCTCTCTCTTTACAAAGGAGCCCTCACTCTGCCCCCAAACCCAGAATTCTCTCCAGGAGCATTCTCTGTTCTCTCAGACCTACCCCAGACCTCCGGCATCAAAGTTGGCTGAAGTTTGCCCTGGCGCACAGGAGGGGTTGAGGAGCATGACTTGGGCAATCAGTGTTCTACTAGATGCCTAGTGCGATTGCAAGCACCAAGAGTACCCCAGGGGCCACCGAGACTTTTTAGGAGAGGGGAATTCCAGTTTATCAGAAATCCTGCAGTACCACCACGTGACCTCTGGCATACACACCAGCTCAGACTCAAGTTCTTGGGAAGCCCAAGAAGGTGCAAAGGTGGGGGGGGTCTGTGAAATGGTTCAGTGGATAAAGGTGATTGCTGCTAAGGATGAATGACCTGATCTTGCTCCACGGCACCATATAATGGAAGGAGAGAACCAAGTCCCCAAAACTGTCCTCGGACACCCTCACAGGAACTATGCTACTACCACCATCCTCCCAGAAAGGAAGGAAGGAAGGAAGGAAGGAAGGAAGGAAGGAAGGAAGGAAGGAAGGAAGGAAGGAAGGAGGGAGAAGGGCGAAAGTCTAACATAATCAAGGAGGTAGTCATAGTGGCACAGGTCTGTGATTCTAGCTCCCTAGAGGTGGAGACAGGAAGATCTTGAATTTGTAGGAAGACACTAGTCTCCAAAAAAAAAGTGGGGAAGGGAGGTAAATAATAATCTAGTGAGAGATGGGTGCTAAGGAAAATGAAGAAGATGGTTGAAAATCATGGTAGGTAAAGAATCTTCTACAAGGAAGAAGGGGCTGGGAGGGGAGCAGGGATGGGAGGCTCAGAGGAGGGAGGGAGAGAAGGTGGCCAATGGTTCTGGCTTATCCAAGACCGAGGGGATTTCTGGGAAGTAGGACTTTCAGTTTGAAAACCAAGACAAAACCAGACAAACCAGTACCATGGGTCACGCTGAAAGGGTGTGGGTGTATGGGCTTGGGAGATGGAGAATGGCTCCCTGCAAGGCATCTATCTCATCTCCCCATGAGACCCTCCACTTGCAGACTCATGGCCCAGAAGCTCACTAAAATGGAGACTCCTCAGCCCCTGTGAGACATCCTGGATCAGAATTTGCTCCTTCACCAGGTTCCTGGGGGATCCAGGTCTTGTCCATCTGGGCAAGGATTGGCTTTACTTTGAGTTGGTTGGCTTGTCCTCACTCTGACAAAAGGCCTGAAAGGAACAGCTAGTTGGAAGAAGGGTTTGTTTGGGTTCATGGGTTCAGAGGTGTCAATCTGATGTCAGCTTGTTCCGTTCGTTTTGACCTGGAATGAGGCAACATATCACAAGCCATCTCAGTCCCCATGTGCTTCTGAAATTATACATCTTTTTCACTTATTTGTGTGTGTGTGTTCATGCCACGGCACACACATGGCAATAAGAAGACAACTTACAGGAGTGACTTCTCTCCCACCATGTGAGACCCAGGGATCAGACTCAGGTCATCAAGCTTGGCAGAACGCGGTTTTGCCTGCTGAGCGACCTCGCCAACTCCCCACTCCCTCTAATCACTTCAGAATAAGCTGGACACCAAGCCTTCAACTCCTGTGCCTTTTGCAGGTGTTTCATCGGCTTCAAACACTCTGAGTGAGATGGGCCACCATCACAGATGACATTCCAGTGTTTCACAGGCTGCTGAGTCAAGCATATCCCTAGGGAGGGGACAATAAGGAGAGGCCTGGAATACCCAGCTGAGGACTAAGTCTAAGAGTGGCTGAAGGCCTAGACTGGATACAGGAAAATGGGGGAAGTGATTGGGTTCTAGGATATATTCGCAAGGACAGTGATCCCTGAGGATTACAGTAAAGAGCCATTCCTCCTCCTAGCCCCAGCTTTCTCATCCAACTACTTATATCTTCCTACCAACATGTGTCCCCACATATAAAAGTCCCCATGATTGGGGAGCTAGACCTGCCTTGGAGACCCATTGCCAGAACAGCCATGGTAAGACCACGTAATATTCTGTTGGAAGGAGGAAGCTCCAGAGGCTCAGAAAGGACGAGTCTGGGGCAAGGATGATACTCAGTTTCCTAAAGGTCTGTCCTCCCATTCAAAGCAAACACCACCAAGTGCTGAGCGGTAGACATCTGCTGAGTGCTAGACAGAGGGCAAGAGCGAAGAACACCCTGAACCTGTGTCGTCCTGCCAGAGCCCACCCGGACCACCCACGGCTCCCCGAGAGCCTTCTTCACTGGTGCCCAAGTGTCTTTTCTCAATCGAAGCACCCACTCGCCCTCCAAATTCTCCTTTTCTCACCTTACCTCACCCAACTCTCTCAAATGCCTCTGCCCACGTCTAGCCCCAGAACTAAGCCAATAACCTTGCTCCACACCCTGTCTCTAAACAGCACCACTCTGGCCCTTTCTCTGTCCATACCCTCTTCTCTCTGTCTCTCTTTCTCTGTCTCTGTCTCTCTGTCTCTCTGCCCCCCCCATGTGTGTGTGTGTGTGCGCGCGCGCGCGTGTGTGTGTGTGTGTGTGTGTGTGTGTGTGTGTACACGCAGCTACACATATGCTCCTGTATGGGATTGAACCCAGGTCCATACTTGTGCAGCAAACGTTTTACCCACTACACTATCACCCCCAACCCCTCTCCCTCTTTTTGTAGCAAGCAGCTCATCCACAGAGCCAAAGGGGTGTGCCCACCAGAGCCTGCACATCTCTGCCAGACTCCCTCCAGAACCCTCCAGAGCCTAGAAACCTGGAATTCCTGCTCAAGTGGGGCTTGTTCAGCCTCTCTCCAGGATAAGCCCCCTTAAAGGGAACCAGGTCATAGGCACAGCTAGGCCAGCTGCTTACATGGGGTGTGTTTGAAACTAGGATATCTTCACTGAAGTGTTTACAGAGAGAGGAACTGGGATGGGAAGAGGAACAATGACCATAGGCCCGTGGCATCGTGACACAGAATGCCAAGCTCTGTAAAAATCCCCAGCTGAAGCCAGCCTTCCAGGTTATTTAGCAGATTTGTGTGTCCAGATGGGCAGATAAACCTATTTCCCAGGTCAGACTGCTGGTGAGTCCTGCTTCTGTGGTATTTAGACATCTGGGCAGTGGCCTCCATTTGCTTTTTGCCCTGGACCTCACAGATGTTCTGGCCAGGCGAGTGGTACCACTTTGACCCTCCTTGGAATGTAGCACCTGCTCACTTTGCTCCATCTGATCTGAAATCCATTCAGGCCCCGTGGAGATCAGCAGCAGCAGCCGTTCTGCCTGCCCTGATCCTTTTCAGCTGTTGCCTGAAGCTTCACTTCCTGGAGGAGACTCACTCTTTGTGGTTTGGTATGGCTGAGCTCCTAGAGGCCAGTCTGTTGGAACTGTCACAAAGGACAGCCCAGCACAAAAGGAGGAGGGCAAAACCAGCCGTAGATGAGGAGGGGACAAGAGCACCGAGAGCACTCCGCAGGAGCCTCTGAGTCTGGCCACACCTGAACCTCCTCTGCCTTGGGACTTCACAGTCCCCCAAACCTGTAACCATTTCCTCCCGAGGAAGCTAGCTAGAGCTGAATTTCTAATAGTAGCCTCTAATTCAAAGAACGTGTGGGTTTCAGAGCCCGAAGGGATCTCAGAACCCTTTCCTTAAAACCTCAGTAGAGCTGGAGAGATGGCTCGGTGGTTAGGAGCACTTGCTGCTCTTCTGTAGGATCCAGGCTCAGTTCCCAGGACACACATGCCAACTTGCAATCATTTGTAACTCCAATCCTAGGACATCGTATACCCTCCTCTGGCCTCCATAGGCACCCGGTTGTGACACCCATACAAAGCATCCATACATAGAAAAACATTTTTTCATTTCATTAGTTAAGTGTTCGCCTCGCAAGCACTCTCAAGAACCCGGATTCAAGCCTATGTTTTAAGAAAAACCCAGCATGATGGCACACATTTATAACTCCAGCATGGGGGTGGCAGAGACAGGAGGATCCCTGAGGCTCGGTGGCCAGCCAGTCTAGCCAAATCAGAGTGCCCCAGGTCCTGGTGAGAAAGCCTATGGGGCCAGCAAAGTGATTCAGCAGGTATAGGTGCTTGCCACCATACCTGATGACCTAAGTTTGTTCCCTGGGCCTCACATGGTGGAAGGGGAGAATCAATTACTGCAGGTTTTCCTCTGACCTCCACACATTTACCATAGTATATGTGCATGTGTACGCATGCACACACATACATACATACATACACACACACAAATAAGTGTGTTTTTTTTAAGAATAACCTTGTTGCAAAGGAAAGCTAAAGTTGTTCTCTGACCTCCATATGTGTACAAATACACATGTGCACATACATGCGCGCACACTGCCCCTGTACAAACATAATTTATATATACAAATAAATAAACTTTCACTAGTTGCTGTGTATGGATTTTGAGGCCAAGCAAGAAGAAATGGCTTGTCCCTATTTACACAGGGCATCAGGACCAGAGCTGGGACCACAGCCGATGTCCTCACCCCTCAGCTGTGGTCCCATGTCTCATTCTAGGTCTTGGCTCCTGAAGGCCCCAAGACAAGAGCTGTCCCCTCCTTCCGGCAACAGTGGAGGGAGTGTCTTGACCCCATACAGCCCTGATTGTTGTGTTTCTGTAACCAGATCATCCGTGGTGTTCCAAACCAGGGACAGCGGACTTCTAGCTATCCGTGACTCACAGGAACAGCCCCGCTCTGGGCACACTAAAGGGGAGAACAGAGCCTTGCTAGGTTTCAAAGCAGAGGCTCCACGTGCGACTGGCTAGCCCTGCTCCTCTCCCATCGATGGGCGTCTCTGAGATAATGTCTCTCACAGACCATCTTCTATCTAACAAGCCATTTCCCAGGTTATTAGCAGAAACTCCAAGCAGAAGCAGGAACACTGTGGCTCCCTTCCCTCTCGGGCTCCTTTTGTTTTCTGTGTTCTGCTCGTGACGCTCTTTCCCTCCCCACTCCCTTCTTCTTTCACAGCCGAAGTTGCTAAATTGCACATCGCCAGCTACTCCTGTGAGCTCGGTCCTCAAGCGTTACATGTCTGTAACAGATACCCCGCAAGCTGCACTTATCTTCAGAGGGGCTGGCGAGGCGCGCTAAAATTACATTTCCATTTCGGTGCCTGTGTTTTTAAGCTGTTATTTTAGCATTTCTGACTACTTCACAGTTGACACCTACTGATGGAAAATTAAATGAAACTTGGCCAAGAACAAGCCTTCCTTCTCCTCCACGGGCTGCGATCTAGCTCATTTTATAAAGATACACAGCTACAGGGGGCAGAAAGATGCCCAGACTTGGAAACCAGGGGTTACTGTGCAATCCCTGTTCCCGCAACTAAAAGGTCCCTGTGGGGGAGGGGCATGTCACCCAAACCCTGAATGGTGTCCTGTCACCTGCCAATGGGAACCACGCCTGCCCACAAGGCCTATGAGCTATAAAGCCTCTGACCATACAGTAACTTCAGTATTCTCAAAAGCCCCGGCACAAGCTAGGTCAATTATTTCTACTCTTTATTTTTTTTCCTCATGGGCATTATATGTCCATGTTCATGTGTGTACACATAGGCACACATGTATGTGAAGGTCAGAGTTCAATGTGGGGTGTCTTTCTCAATCACTTGATGCCTGATGTTTTTGAGGCAGGGTCTTGCATCGGACTTGGAGTTCATTGATTAGCTAGGCTATGTGGTCAGTGAGCTCTAGGGATCCCCCTACCTCCACTGCCTCCGACTGGGGTAACAGACACACGCTGCTACACTCAGCTTTTCCGTGGATGCTGCAGACTCAACCTGAAGTCCTCGTCTGCATGGCAGGCATTTTCTAAATGAGCCCTCTCCATTGCTCCTGCCCCTTTTCCTTCTGCATTAAATCTTAGAGCTTTGGGACTGGCTTGTTGTCCAAACTTCTTAAGTGACTGCACAAAAGAATTATAAGATTTGCCTCCTTCCTGCTGGACTGAACAGATCATGTCCCAAGTGTCCACCATGGCTGTGTGGACAGCCACCACTGAGGCCCTTCAGCAGTCCTCCCAGTAATAGTGCCCAGACTCCAGACAGCCACACAGGCACAGAGGTGTGGCTCAGCAGTAGTATGCTGGCTGAGTGTCCTTCAGCTCTTGATTCAATCCCCTGCGATGGAAATCAAGCCACGTCATGGTGGCACCCCATGTGGCACACTCCAGCTCCCGATACCCTCCATTTCTGCCCACTTCACTTTTGTCATACCTCCGAGTGGAACCCTAGGCCATGCACTTCGGACTTTGGTAAATGCAACCTCCTGCCTGCAGCCTGCCTTCTCCTCTTCACACTAAGAAATCTTTTCAGTACCTGCTGTCTTCGGGCTCCCCCCCCCCACGTGGTGCCTCTCCCTTAGGACCATCGTGATGTAACCCTTGTCTGTCTGAAATGCCTGAGTAGTGTGTACGGCGTTTGTACAGTGTTATTCATAGGGCTCGAAAATCCTTATATAAATGTAAGGAGTTCAGAAGATACACTTTTTAAAAGCTTGGTGGGGTGAAGAACAGGCTAGAGGATGTGGCTCCACTGACAGAGTGCTTGCCTAGCATGCACAAGGCCCTGGGTTCGCTCTGTAACATCATAGAAATCAGGCATGAGCCGGGCGGTGGTGGCGCACGCCTTTAATCCCAGCACT